>JARKIC010001653.1:0-104759 GCA_029378375.1 Mycena olivaceomarginata | reverse complement strand
TTAGAAGTGGGCGGCATGGGATCGAAGTGCGGGGGCACACGAAGTGGGCGGGTGGGTGTTAGAAGTGGGCGGGGGGGCATGCGGGAATTCGAAGTGCGTGGCACTCGTTCAAAGTGGGCCGGCATACAGGCGTTCGAAGTGGGCAGCTGATTAGAGACCAGGGATGTGAGTCGATGTCTGCAGCGGATCGTGGCCGGCCTGGGGTGAAAAGTGTTCGAAGTTGATTCGAACTCCGTTAGAAGTGCCTTCGAAGCTGAGGCAAAGTGGTTGCATTGGTTGCATTCAAAGTTAGCATGAAGTGGTCGAAGTGAATGATGGGATGAGGACAGCCTTTGATCGCGGCGATGCTCGGCCAAACCGAAACACCAGCATGCTGAAAAAGGAAGTGGAATATGATTGACAGTGGTCCGGGATCGGCTAACCCTAGCCCTGTGATCAGACTCGTCGGAGACTTTCGGAAGGCCTTCAAGTAAGACCCCCCCAAAAAAATGGAAGAATCTGTCGGAACAACACGCCAGTCTCATTATTTTCAGGAACAGCTGTAACCTGAAGAATTTTGCAAGATGATAGACAGAATATGCCTAGGTATTCAGGTTACTGTAATTTGAAAATTAGAAGTACCTTCTAACAGTTATCAAAATTGCGTGTTTGCTACTTCGAAAAAAACACCGTATTTTTGCATAAGCTTTAGCGTTATAGGAACTGACCGTGGGTAAAAGGTATAACCGGATTCAGATAGAGAATCAGCCCCACTTTCAGATAAGGGTGTACTCAAAGGCATAAATAAGTTTGTAGGGTTACTTCTAACGGGTAGTAAATGAGAACTCGATCCGAGGACGGAATACACTAGGAATCATGTGTTATTGAGCTATTGGACTTCTCTCCATATTATTTACTTGTATTTCTCTTGCATCACAGGACTCTTTATTTATTCTCACTATATACTGCCACGCGACGTGCCAGACCCGAGTTGTCGGCCTTCTTGGACTACGCCGGGATCGAGCCGACAGTGGCATGGGCACCCACTTGTCATAGCTGTGGGGGCAGCATGCTCTCCCTATACCGTCTTCGGCTGACAGAGGTCTCGCTCTAGCTGAGGCTTCCCTCATGGACACTTTATTTAATTGCTATGATCAGACACTTTATTCCTATCTGTTTGTACAGTTAGGGGACTTCTCCCTTGCTTCTACCACCACAATGCACCCACTCTTTGATTATCTTCGCGCCTCTGAACGTTCTCTTTGAGCTGAGTATTCTATTTGATTCTCTCCACATTCTACACTACGTCTAGTCAGATTCATATCCCAGATCATCGCACACTTGCTCCTCGTCTACCCCACACCTCTGCCAGCACGACCTAGCCATCTCTGGCCCACCCGGCGACCGACCTCATCTTCTACACCTGTTACACTGGTATGATCGTGTACAGCCCCATCCACTGGGAGGGCGCAATGGCCCTCGCAGCACTGAAGGCCGCCCTTCGGCGGAAGCTTGCTAATCGCTTTTGAAAACTCTGGTGGTCGCTGGCGGGACTGAGCGCCCGCAAGCCGCGAGTTCGTCGGAATCATCGGGGAATGAGGCAGGGTATGGGTTCAACGGAGGCAACGGCTCGGATGCCGAGTCCGAGGCTGATAAAGATGGGCCCGCAGCAAGAGAGTTGAGCAAGCAGGGGGAGGTAGCTGCCGAGGTCGGCATGGAGGAGGAATCGGACGCGGAGGAAGCCGAGGAGGATGTGAGCCAAGAGGAGACAGCTACAAGGAGGGCTCGGATGGACGAGCTCCTCACCATTCAATCCGCGTCCATCGGGCAATATGATGACATGTAGGTGTGCTTTTTTACCGTTTTTTATTATTTTTGGGTGGCTGATCCCCACATTTTAGGTAGCCGTCCCCTGGCGCAATCCCCTTTTTGCGCTCACACCTCATGGACTGGTGCTTGTTGTATGTGCCGCCTATGCCCTGCTGTCGTGCCTGTGTACGGCGGCATTTTTTTTTTGCTGAATTTACGGACATTTTACGGATATTTTTGCGTATTTTATATATCATCATTGGAATAAAAGGCCGTCCAGATCGCGCTAACCGCCCCGTATGCCACATAATTGGGATGTGCCATGGCAATAAACCGGGCTACATCGGCAAAAGACTCCCTTTGGGGCTATTTGAGAGATACCATGGTCTTTTACCAAAAAGCCGCTACAGTACTTAGCAGGGCTTTTTTTGAAAAAGCCTACTGGATCTAGTGTCTGCCCAAGGGACTGGACGCTCCACTTGGCTATTTTCAACCTTGCCCATCAGTCGTACAATTCCCGCTCAAAAGAGACGATCCACTCCCCGCCTTCTTCCTTTCCACCCCCCATCATTCTGTGATGGGGAGCAGTTGGCTAGATCCCGGCACACGAGAGATAAAGGTTCGGACAAAAGTAACTGGTTGTAAGTAGTCGATTGACTGAAGTATTCGACGTACATGCTGCGTATATAAGTATCTAAGGGATAGGAGTGGAATGGAGATGGATCAGATGTGTAAGTAAATGAATGGGGTGAGTAATCAATCGAGGCACGAGTGCGACGTCAAGGACATCAGGAATGAATAGGTAATAGAATAGACGGTGTAAAGTAAGAGCGAGGATAGGGAGGGACGAGTGAATGATGGGAATTGCCATAAAGAATCCTTGCATTCTCGGCAGAGAGGGGCGGTGTGGCTTCCCTAGCGACTGAACCGCCGAAGGAAGACGAGGAAGAAGCGAACGGGAACAAGGGAGTCTCGGTCCCGTCGCACTCTGAAGGAGCCCCACGAACTGAGACAGGAGTTCCCTCCCGGGTCTCAGTCTCACCGCGGCGCTTCTTGTTGGAGCGGTGTTCAGCATCGGCGTCAACCTGAGCACGCTTCTTGGCCATCCCAGAGCGAGCCTCGGGGGTCGAGAGGTCAGGGACGCCGCCCTTGAGCTTATTAGCCCGGCTGTCCTGCATCTTATTGTAGCGCCCGACATCGCGGCGCTGGATCGCCTGGATCTGAATGTGGTACCACTTGCGAGAGACCTGGATGTTGTCCTTGCGAACGATCTCTCCAAGGTCGAAGTCGGTTGTCGGTAACCTGAGTTAGGACGTGGTAAGTTCCAGGTTGAAACAGAGATAATAGTGCGCGATAGCGCACCAAGAACTCGTCAAGAGCGGCAGGCTCAAGGCCAGCAAGAGGATAGACGGTGACACAGTCATCCTCCGTGTCGACATACGGGAATCCCAAGCCGGCAGAGCCGTGTTGATTCATGTAGGTGGTGAATGACTTGTGTCCGTAGGGGTTCTGAGTAATGTGATACCCAGGGGCGACAACCTTCATGTGGTGAAGACAGTAGATCTGGACCTGGCGCGCAGCGATAACGGCAGGTGGGTTCGAGAAGGTCATCAAGAAGCGCTCGCGGGTCGAGGCGAATGAGCTCCTCATGGTCACGGTTGTAGGCGTGGTATTCGCGGGCAATGTGGTCCCGGTCGTAGTCGCAGTTGAGAGGCATCGTGTGATGAAGATGGAGGTAAGAGGGTAAAAGTCTGGAGAGGAAGAACAACTGAGAAATTGTCTCGCCCTCCAGAAGTATTATACCTGAGAGCTGCATTCCAACACAGCGCGCTAGGAGTGTCTCATCTCCAACAGGAGGTCTCCCAGTTCCGTACCGGAGCTCTTCAACACCTGAGACACCTTGGGTCTCAAGATATTCGGGCAGTGCGGTCAAATGTTCCGCCTGCTCGAGGGGCATCCAAGTCTTATCTCCTGATTTCCACAGGATTTCGAAAATAGCCTCAGACTTGCGTCCATAATGGCTGATGATATGATCAACGGCCCCACTCATTGGTCTCGTATTCGCGGGATAAACCAAGCTGGTTATCCAGGCATCCCGGGAAACGTCTGTCGTCGTTAAGAATATGCACACGCAAGAGGGATGCATGAAAAACGGAGTGAAGCCCGCGTTGTTTCAAGTTAGACGACAGTTCAAGTTCATACGAGTTGTTTCCAAAGTCACGTAGAATGCGATATGGCCCAATATATTTGGGAATGAGCTTGCGAGCCAAGCCCTTTTCGAACTTGATATTCTTGGTCGAGAGATACACAAGATCTCCTGTTGCGAAAGGGGATTCCTGTCGCTTTCCATTAGCGCTACGAGTCTGCTTGACACGAGCAGCCAGAATAGAATCGTGGGCGGTCATAATAGCCAGACGGTGTTTCAGAGCAAAAGCTGCAACGCCAGGGTGCTCGCAGTCGCGGTCGATGTTCCAGAGAAGAGAACGAGGCATTCTTTCATTGTTGAGAAAGAAGGGTGAGTATCCAGAGCTCTCCGAACGAGCAGAGTTCATCGCGAATTCAATCGCGGGAAGCTTCGAGACCCAGTCCTTCTGGTTAGCATCGATGCACTGGCGAAGCATCTGAGTGACCGTGCGGTTGGCGCGTTCAGTACCGCCGTCGGATTGCGGGTGGTAGGCACTAGACATGTTCAACTTGGTCCCAACCAAGCTGTGTAAGTGTTTCCAGAAAGTGCTGGTAAACAGTACATCTCTGTCGCTCACAATGAACCTAGGAACGCCGTGGAGTTTATAGATGTGTTCGAACATTAGTTCGGCCATCTGCCGGGCCGTGTAATTGATGCGGCTCGGGATGATATGAACCATGCCGGTGAGAAGGTCAATTACGACAGTGAGTGAATTAAACACTCCATCTCGGTTCTTCGACTCGGGCAATGGTCCCACAAAATCGATTCCAATCGCCTCCCAGGGCTGAGTAGGTGGGTTCAAAGAATAAAGCAACCCGTACGGCCGCTTATTACTTACTGTGCATGCAAGTAACACAAGTTTCACAGAAACTGCGGGTATCGTCCACAATTTCCTTCCACCAGACGTAATCCCGGAGGTAGTCCAATGTCTTTCTCAATCCTAGGTGAGCTAGAATAGAATGGGCGTCTGAAATTATCAATTCGCGCAAGCTGCGCTCCTTGTAATCGATGCGGGGGATGCATAGGACGCGTCAGTCGGACCTCTTGAGATAGATTAACCCGTCTTTGACCTCAAAGTTGCGGGTACATTTTCGGCTCGTCAAGAATGTGCTTGAAGAACGGATCTTCACCGTATCTATTGGTAATAAATAAGCTTGGGTATATCCAAGCCTATCCATCCGCTGTTAACGACTTCGAGCAGGGATTCATCCATGCTTTCCAGTTCTGAATCAAGTTCAGAAGGAACGGGATCGTCGCGGAGTGGAGCAGTAGAAGATTCTGCATTGGGAACATGTGGTTCAACCGGTTTGAGGTACGGGCGAAGCTGCGGGCTTCGCTGTTTTCTTTGGTTTCAACTCAGTGGTTTGAGTTTTTGCAGGTGAGTTTTTCTTCTGTGTACCCCCGCCCTCCTTTGGGTCGCCTAGGGACCCAAAGAACTGCTTATCCACGAATCGAACTTTCGAAGGCGGGTTGGGTTGCTTCGTAACACCAGAAGCGGTACGAGCCATGGATCTAGTAACCCTATCGCTTGTTAGAGCGGTAGCCTCGCATCCAGCAAACACGGGCATGGAAATTGAACCAATGTTTAACACGTTGTTGCCGATAACATCGTGATAGGTATATTCAGACCGAGCACGTACAGTCCCAGGCGATTCATGGGAGTAGATACGCGACAACGTGTCGGCAAGGGACGTTCTCAGTCCCCGGAACATACCGAACTTCAAACTCGAAGTTCGAAGTCTTCTCAATCCATCTAGCCTGGCGGCCAGACAAATTCTTCTGATTCATAAGGTGAATTAACCCCTTATGATCAGTTATCCAGGTGAACGGGCATCCTTGAAGAATGTCGCGATGCCTCAGCATCGCCTCAATGCCGGCAAGCATTTCAATTTCGTGCACAGAATAATTTTGCTGAGCTGCGTTCAATTTCGCAGAGAAAAAGGCCACAACCTTCGTGTTCTTCCAGTCAGTGCCTTGGCAGACGACTCCTGCCACGCCTGAGCTGCAACCGTCGGTTACCAACCAAACAGATAAGGCTTTCGGCCCATATACTAAGGGATTCCGCCTGTGCTCACGGCTCTGGTGAGCGACGCGTTTGACATCTTCAAAAGCGCGCTGATGCGTGTGGGTCCAGCGAAACGGCACCGAATCGCTGATTAAATCATGAAGGATGCCCATCATGATTCGAGCTCGGGCAAGATCTTCGGTGAGATAGCCAACTGAACCAGGAAATCCACGAAGTAGGTCGCGGTTAGTGGGGACTTTCCAGTTGAGAACTGAATCAACCTTGTCAGGATCCATCCGGATTCCCGGATCGTCAACCACTCGGCCGAGAACCTTGAGTTCAACCTTCAAGAGTTGCATTTTCTTGGCATTCAGGTAGAAGCTTTGCTCCTTCAGCTTGTCAATAATTAATTTGACGTGCTTAATGTGATCTTGCAAGGTATCGGAATGAATCACGATGTCATCCAGATAGACGTCCATGAACCGTCCGATATAATCGGAGAACATATGATCCATGAGAGACTGGTACGTCGCAGGCGCATTGCAGTCTCCCTGTTGAAGCACAAGGCTAACCATATTTCCATCCGGTGTGCTAACAGCCGTTCGTTCAACGTGTTCCGGTATGACTCGGATTTGTTCATATGCATCCTGACCATCTATCGGAGAGCGAAATTTACACCGGGCAACTCGGCGAAGAATTCCTTCGACGTCAGGAAGAGGGGAAGTCATCTTGCGCGTGTTCGCATTACGAGCGCGCAAATCCACAACCACTCGCAATTTTGGAGGGTTGGCCTTGACCTTAGGGATGAGCAACATCGGGGCGGTGTTGCCAGAGTTGGTAATCTGCCAACGACCCGCTTTAATGTACGCCCTCCGCTTCTCGTCCCACTGGGGCCTCAAAGCTTCGGGGCAACGAGAAGGGCGCCAGGGTAATATTTTTTCTTCGTCAATCAGAGGGATAGAATGATTAATTGCCCGTAGAGGGGGTAAGGGAGTATCAGACGCTACAAGGCATATGGACTGTGCGTATTCCAGCAGTTCCTCTCGAGCTGCCTCCAGGGATTCTTCCTGAACGCTTAAAGCTCCAGCAAATATTTTGGCAGTGGCAACTCCTTCTAAAGGTAAGGGTTTAGCACTCCCGACGCAAACTCGAGCAGGATTTAAACCGATGCTCACCTGGTGTTGAAACAACCAAGAGGTGCCCAAAATCATATCGTAACCGCTCAAGTTGGCGATAAAAAAGGTTGCGTTCATCGTCGATATCTTGGTAACGGCAGGTAACCACAGTGGAGTGGGTGATTTTGGATCGGGATCCTCTCACAGCTAACTGAAGAGTGATAGGCTCGGTCAACTCGTCGCGCTTCAAACTGAAGCTGATCCGCAACGGTGGTGGAAATCAAATCTCCGAGGGAACCCGAGTCAACCAGTGCACGGACTAGGTGACCGTTCACCAGGATCACGATTACGAGTGGTCTAGCTACCACACGTTTGCGGGACTCGTGGCGTTGAAGTCGTTCGCGAGATTCCTTTCATGGAATCGGGCGGGATCTGGGCACCACCACAGAATAGGGTGTTACCACTCGATTCCTCGGGTTCTTCGAAGTCGAAAAAAGACCCGAAATAATCCTTGGTGCGGGAATTCTCCCACCAAGGACCGGTGTATTCGTCAGTTCTGATAGCCTGAGAAACACGACGGTGAATCCACTTGATCATGTTCAAGCGAGGATTCATCAGATCCTCCTCAGGAATATATTCCTGGAGATCTCGTCCTTCAAGGGGAATATTTATCTCGAAGGTATCTGGTCCTTCAAGATCGTCAGGTTCACGAAGAACTCTGCTGACGCTCAACTCGTTGAAGGACGGGAATTCAAGGGCAACTTCAGCGAAATATTGTTGCAGAGCATCCGCAAATAGCTCGCCAATAACTTCGCGATGAAGTTCATAAGGTTCGTAGTCACGAACCTCGCTGCGCTGGGCGCACAATCCAGCATAATAAGTCGCCAGACTGAAATAAGGTACCCGCAGATATTCCACGGGCATCTCGGTGATCTTCTCAGAAAAGGTATCGTATATGGTATACAAGTCCTTGGAGATCCGGGTGACAGTGAAACGAGGGCGTTCCGGCCTTTCGTCACTCCACCAGATGTCTTCATCACCGGGGAAAGGCTGCATATACTCGAGATATGCAGCAACTGCATTCCCGAGCAGATCATCAATAAGGTGAGCACGGATTTTCAAGTCTTCCGTGGAGGACTGTGGGGAATAACCCCCAGCTCTCATTTGTGGCCTTCTCCCATAGCTTGAGACGATCTTCCCAGGTTTCAGCCTGGGTGCCATAATTAATGGGATCATCATCTACATCTGAACCCGCATCTGAATCAGATACGGATTGCAAAGACGGCATGTCCGAGGCCGTACTAGAGGCCTCGGAGTCGGAATCTGAAACAGACTTCAGCGATGGCATCCCCGAAGGGGTGCTCGAAGGTTCGCTGAAGTGCTCGAGTTCAGAGTCTGAGGAACCCCATTCGAAGTCCGTGTCAGGCACGGACATCAAATCGGGTTCTCCCACGGTTGCGTTGGCGGCATCAAACGCCGCCTTGCACCAAGCCATTAAGTCGAATTGCTCATTCAGCAACTCGGACTTGACCAATCGGACCTCAACATCAAGGGATGAGTCTCGAATGGTAAGCATTCCACATCCACTCTCTTCGACTTCGAAGCGGGATGGGTCTCGGGCCTCTCGGCCGAGCAAGATGCACGCGCCATCAACAAGCGCGTCTCCCAATTCGACGTCAAACCGTTCGTCTTGGGGAAAAGCATCAGGAATCAAGTTCCAGTGCTTCCATGCGTCTCCACGCATACCATGCTCCGAGCTTAAACTCGGAGCACTGGAGGTACTTTGCTTCAAGCATAGCCTCTTCATTCGTCTCATGATCGAATATAATGTACTCGGCATCGTTCAACCGACAGACGCCGAAGCGCTCATCCTGCCAGCACTCGTCTGCTGACATGGATTCGTCGCCTGAGTACGGTTGCGAGTACTGAAGGGCAAGCTGGGCTTGTAATGCATACAAATCACCAATTGGATTAACTGGTGAGTATCGAAATTTTCCATCGTCTGAAGTTCAGAACTTTGGATGGGCACCCCGCCCTCCTCGACTTCCAACAGGTCGTGCAAAATTGCGCCGACATGCAAGGTTTCGAGCACCTCTGTGCTCTCGTAAAGGGAATCATCCACAGCGTATGTGGACGCCACCTGGATAATATTACTGCCAGGTGGTTTACCCTTCGTCTTAGACTTCACAGTCGAGCTCTTTGGGCAGTCGCGCGCCACATGGCCGTGTTCAGAGCAGGTGAAACACAGTCCCTTAGCTAGCATCTCATTGCGACGCTCAGCGGACATCTTCTTCTCCGGAGGAGAAGACTTGTTGTTCCCAGGTAAGTGAACAGCATTCGTTTGAAAAGAAACACCACGGGGAGCGGAGTTCTTCCGCCCTCCGCGTCCGCGTCCGCGGGATTAAAACCTCCGCGAGAGGCGTTGCTGTTGCGACCATTTGGGGAACCATTCTGGTTGCCCTGGGACGAACCTCCTTGTTGACTCTGAGTCGACTTGGAGTTGCTCTGGGAAGGTTTACCTCTTGGCTCCCGCCTTGAGCAAGACCTCAGCGCGCTCTGCAGCTTTAACAACCTCTTTCCAGGTCGAAAGCTCGGGATCCAGCTTATCGCGATACAGCTCTTGCTGTATGTCACCGCGGAAGCTGTTCCAAATTTTCACCACCTTTTCTTGGTCGTCGTTGAGACCGATGGTGTTGTAGATCTGAATAAATTCAGCTACATGAGCGGTAACGCTCTTCTCATTCTGATAACAGCGGTTCAACTTTTTCCGCTGCATGTTGCGGAAATCGGGAGGGAAGATGAAGTCAAATAGCTCAATAAAGAACTTCTTCATCGTGTAAGTTTCCTCTTCCGATACCACAACCTGATTGTAAAAATCGGATGCCTTCCCTTTCAGATAATACGAAAGGTAAAAGACTTGGTCCTCGAGAGGGACCCGTCCCATTTTTACGTACGCAGATCCTTCGCGCACAAAGCGCTGGAACGCGGTATAATCCACCTCACCATCATATTTGGTAGGTGGGATTGGTTTCAAAAGCATGCGCTCCCGAGGGCCGCTGCTATGTCTCGCGGAAATTCTACGGTGCTTTGAAGCAGCTGAGGATCGTCTTCCATGATTGCTTAACCCGCTTTCACTAGCGGAACCGTGGTCGCTATCTGAACCAGGGTCTGACGAGTCATCAGACGGGTCAGAATCAGGGGGAGAGGATCTCATATTCGCTGCACCACGAATGGCTTTATCGAGTGAACTTCCAGCCGCAATTCGGCCTGGAGTAGGTCGGGTATTCTCCGAGTTGGATTTAGACGAAATTCTTTCGCCATGCATCAAGCCCGCGATATTATCGCGAGCAGCTTCCTTGGTTCGATTTCTAATCGACTTCTTGGAAGCTCTCTCGGTGCGTTCCTTTTGCTTCACATCGCCGAGCTGTCTTTTCAACTCTGTGATCTGTTCATCTTTGGTCTGGCCAGACGCAATACCATCCCCTTTCGCGGGGCGGGTCTCAGAAGCAATCGAATCGGGCACCTCGGCCTTTGATTCGGGAACAAAATGTACCGACGCCGGCTGTGTACGCAGTGGCTCAGTAACAGGGGATTTCGAGACACCGTCTCTGAAAAATCCAGTAGGTGTAGACACCTCTTCTTCCTTAATCACACGGTTTATTTTCGCGAAATTAGCCAGCGCTTCGCGCTGGGCATTGAAGTCTGCTTCAGTGAAATCACCAAAGCTGATGTTTCCCCAGTTCCTGGGATCAGCTCCTTTTCCCTTAGGCTTAGAAGGGCCTTCGCCCATCGAAACGATGGGTGAGTCGGGGATCGGCACATCTGAAACAGAGGTGCGATCGATTTCTCCGAAGCTAAACTTCTTCTTTAGAACGTTCACAGCCTCCTTCCGATGAAGTGAGACCTTCAGCTGTACCGGAGTGGAGGTCACCGGCGAAGCGGGAATGGAAACAACAGGTGCGCTTCCCTGAGGTTTCACAGACACCATGGACTCCCCGTTAGGAGCCAGGGTCAGGAGTCTACGCGAGAGGGTTAACAACTCCTCGTAGCTCATTTCGGCCGTAGCGCGGTCAATAATCGACTTATCACCTACTACAGTAGTAGGCACTTTAATCTCAACAATACTGTTGGACTTATGACTACTAGTAGTAGATGAAGAGCGCTCGCGGTGCGAGCGTGCGTTCTTATTATCAACCGGGGTCCAGGAGCCTTGCTTTCCATCGTCGTCACGATGGGTTTGACCGAAGTCAACGTCGCTGGTAAGCGGCGTGGGCTCAGAGAGCACGCTGGAGACGCCAGAGGCGTCAACAGTCAAGCCATGTTCACTAGGAACAGGCTCTCCAGCCACCGCGGTGCTGTACAGCGCGGTGGTGGAGTCGGCGCTCGCCAGGACGTTCTCCTCAGGGGCAGGAGAGCCGTCCGAGGGGGAAGGCGAGCGGGAGGGGTCCAAACACGCGGGGCGGCGCCGCGAAGTGACCAGCGCGGGTCGCCGAGCGAGTTGGACGGGTCGGGATATCCGCAGCAGTAGCAGACATCGTTCAGTCGGTGTTGGCGTCGAAAGTAAAGCGGTGTGGACGGGTTGATCAGACCAGAGGGGACCAGCGAGACAGTGACGAGGTATCAAGAGTTAAAAATATGTGACGGGAAGCAGTCGGCTAGATCCCGGCACACGAGAGATAAAGGTTCGGACAAAAGTAACTGGTGTAAGTAGTCGATTGACTGAAGTATTCGACGTACATGCTGCGTATATAAGTATCTAAGGGATAGGAGTGGAATGGAGATGGATCGGATGTGTAAGTAAATGAATGGGGTGAGTAATCAATCGAGGCACGAGTGCGACGTCAAGGACATCAGGAATGAATAGGTAATAGAATAGACGGCGTAAAGTAAGAGCGAGGATAGGGAGGGACGAGTGAATGATGGGAATTGCCATATCGGGGAGATGTGGTTGAAAAAAGAAATGTGGTAAAGGCGTACCCGTTACACATTCCTGGTGTCAATCGTAGTATGTAGTACGAACCGTCGTGTTGTCGGCACATTCTATTTCTCATTCAATGTGCGGTAGCCGAACAGACTTCTCGTGTGCCCTTCTAGAGGATAGGCTAACCACCGGTGAACGGGTGTACTTGGTTCTGTCTTTTGCTCCCCTGTGTCGAATACACTATATGGTTTGCCCGCCGTTTTGAGGTACAAAACGTGGCTGGGTCTGTGCCACAGCAGCTACCCAACCACCAGTGAGGAAGAACGGAGTTCTTCGCTGGTAAACAGCAAGATGGGTCGGTCGTCCGGAATATGGGGTGTACGGGTGAACCAGAAAGTGAGCGAATAGGTCCCGAAATGTCGTGTATACATGGAATAGAAATCGGGTGGGAAATCGGAGATGTGCCGTGTGGGCGTGAAGTACAGGTGGAGGGCGTAAATACTCGGTGAGGGCGATAATCTGGTGCTCAGGTGGGAAGCGTTCACTGGCGACGTGCCCCCGGTGGAGCACTCTGGTCACTGGTCGCGGCGTAGATGGTGGTTCGGAGGTAAGAAGGTGATATATGGTCATATGTACGTACAAGACAAATACACGGTCCCAGGACCGGTGTACCGTAAAGTAAGTACGGAAATATAACGTAGAAGGGAGGCGACCTGTGGTCCATCCTACCCTTCCACACCGGACCATAGCCACACATGCAGAGCCACGGTTTGTACCCCAAAACGGCGGGGCAACTATATAGGAGCTCTGAAAGTTGATATATCAGAGCAAATGAAATGATCTCTGAAACAATAAGAATCAGGGCTGCATTTGGAAGGCCTGATATCAGGCATGTCGGGACTTCTGAAAGCGCCACCGAAACAATAAGATTTGGTGATACTTACAGAAGGCCGGAATTTTCTAATCTCAGACTCTCAGAAAGCATGGCTGATATGTATTGTTTCGGCGACTGTGTCAGCTTGTTCTGACATGGCCCCCAATATCTTGCATTTCGGCTTAAGCTTATTGTGTCACTGAAATAAGACCTTTAAGAAGCCATTTCAGCCTGTCTGATATCTGAATCCTCAGAGCTGCTTTCAGCTAAGGTGATGTGCAAACTTAAAGTTGATATTTCAGAGTACATTTCGGTGCGCACCTAAATTTCCCAATTTACGGTGTGTAACGTCCATAGGCAATTCGACGGTTCGTGGGCGAGCCTCTTCAAGGTTCGATATTCAATCGGAAGCGATGAACCCCACGACACTGGTATCTTCTTTCACAGAAACATCACATCGTCCCCAATGTTGAAGCGCTGCGTCATCCTGCTTGGGGTCCAGCTCAATATCAGTACTGGCTCGTCTTCCACCTGCATTTGCAAGACGGCGTGTCCTCTCCCCTTACCCTGCTGTTTCGGTGCACAGGACTATCACTTGGAGTATTGATTACGTCAAACCTTTCGATTTGCGCTGGGGAACCTCTCACAAGCCTCCTTGGAACACTCTTACGTCCGATACACTAGTCGTCCAATCACTCCCAATCTTCTCTCTTCGCGCGTTCCGGCCGTCCCGTTTCTCTCGCGCACACCCCCCCACCCCCTCCCCCCCGATTGATCTTGTGAACACCTTGACACGGCTGTCCTTATGTCTTGTCCCTCCCTCTAAATCTGGTCAATCCTCTCGTCGATTTCCAGCACACCTGGCATTATCGTCACTTACATTATTATGATCTCCGGACGACGAATAGCGGCCCTCCCTGTAGTAGCACTCACCCTCACTCATGATCCACTCACGATGATTATGTCTTGAATCTAATTTGACCCCGAACGGCAGTGACAACACTTTGAATGCGGAAGGTGCTTTCGCCAGTACGTTTCGCTTTTCGCTTTTCGCTTTTCGCGTTTCGCTTTTCGCTTTTGCGTTGACTTTTTGCATTGTCTGTCATCTTGTCATATCCTCCCTCATGCCATCCTCAATCCATCCTCAATCCAATCCAATCCTAGACCATCTTCGGTGGGATTCTCCCCCAAAAAAAAGCTCTGCCTTCTGCACTGACTCAGTCTGCGCAAGGCCCGCCTCGTTTGCCTCACCCGAGTCGGTAAACCTTTCCAGTGCAGCATCATTGGCGCCGCATACCACAAGCTCTGGCGCCTTCCTGGCTGATGATAGCAACACAACAATTTCTGGTATGTACCACCCTGACATACTCCAAATTCCACGAAATTACCTTCCCATTCTCTCAATAGCTTTATCTGAATCTAATCTTAACCCCCTGACGCTGACGCCGCCTTGTTCATTAGTCGGGGTGGTGTTTACAATAAATCAGATTGTTGGTTTCGAAATTCAGACACGAGTTGTGAAATAATCTTCGTAAAGAGTTTACTAAAGACCAGGTATTGAGAAATAAAAGTCACATTCCTCCCCTTTGCAAAATAAAATAAAACCTTCTTTTCGCTGGCAGAAGTGCGCCCCTGTTGTGGTTTGTGCCGTCGCTGAAAGCCCGAAAAAAGCCCAGCCTCGTCGGGCTCATGTTGGGCCAACAAAGGATGGCAGATACTTGGAGAAACGGTTCAAATCTGTGTACCGTCCAAGTCATGACGAAATTATTTGCGTCCACTAGAGAATGAAAGTGTAGTGCCCAATGATTTGTGTCGTGTGTTTTAATGAGGACCGGCTCCACTACAGCATCCCTATGCACAAGAAGAGTCCTGAGCTCGTCGAAAATAAGCCCAAAAATATCCTCGGGATCCCCGTCCACATCCAGTGGTCCGAAGAGGACGGTCCCAACTGCACTCTCGAAATGTGTACGCTGTTTCCCGTTGTCGACGTTTGGTAAGTCAATTGAAGCCCGAGATAGTGCACTGCCCGACTGGGGAAGAAGAGACCCGAAACCCACTTGCGGCTGGCACTTCGAGTTGCTCTCTGTGGCCGATTTTCAGGCGCTTGGAATGCGCCGCAATCTCCGAAACCATGGCGCAGATCACCTGCACCTCAGGCCTTTGGGAGGGGTCCAATTTCCAGCACCATTGAACGAGCTCCCACAGCGCCTCAGGCATGGGATTTCCCCCTTTATCACGTGGCTTGCTTTGGTATGGCAGTACTTGCGGGGTCGACTCGGTCAGATCGGCGAAGGAGAAAATGATGTCCGTCTCTGTGGCGATGTAACTGAAGGGTACGTAGCCCTCGGACCAGATCTTGATTACGCAATCAGCATGTATTTCAGTTCAATGAGGAATAGAAATTGACGAACCTCACAACAAACACATCCAAAGGCCCAGACATCGGAAGCAGGTGACCGCTTGAAATGGGCACCTGGCGCTGGGAGGAGCAACTCCGGTGCCATCCATCTTATGGAGCCGCTCCGGGTGGATGACTTAATAGAGGTATCTGAATCGACAAATGCAGCCAGTCCAAAATCCGTCAAGCGCGCTCGTCTGTTGCCATCCATAAGGATATTACGCTGAAATGTACAGATTACTCTGGTGTTTGAGCCGTGAATTGCCATTTACTTACGCCGCAGAGATCACCGTGAACGAGATTTCTTGAATGCAGGTGACTCAAACCCGTCTATGACATCAGAGAGCTATCCTGAGATGAGCATCGCTAACATTTGTGGAACAAATGGACTTACCAGATCGAGCGCATACAGGTAGGCGGGGGAATGTTCAGTCATATATTTTAGTATACTTCCCTCAGGCATCCACGGCGAAACCATCGCCCGGGAAGGACTCGGGAAGGTTGTAAAATCGACTCCGAGGAAGGGAACAATGTTTTGGTCTTGAAAGAGGTGAGATCTTTACTCGTTTAACAAACCGAGTACCACCCACGCTTTAGATAATGCCATACCAGCGCCTCCTTGGCGAACTTGTCGTGCAGGATTTGACGGCGTTCATCCGACTGATCTTCGAAAATCTTGAGGACCTTGAGTGCGACCTCCACCTGTTCTCCAGCCGGATTGGTGTACATCCCACGATAGATATTTGAAAATCCGCCGTGCTTCACGGGATGTTCATCCAGCAACATAACCCCGTTGATTGCGATCTCATCGGGAAGGAGCCTCAAATAGTCGGCCAAACGATTGAGTAGAATGTGTGCACGTTTCAAAAAGATGTCGTAGTCAGGTATCATCTGATTTTCGGCCAGGCCTCCATCGAGAATCTGTGTGATTATCATTAGTGAAGTCCACGTCAGATAAACTTTGCTCCATCGCACATAATGGGTCAGATTCAGTACATCGAGCGCCTGCTCTCGAGGAAGTGCAGGGAAATCCTTCTTGTACGACTTTATTTCGAACAGTGTCTGAAGTACTTGAGCGATTTTGAGGTTATCTTTGATGAGGGCTTTGTTAATTCGCGACTGTGAAATTGATCCAAGCATCAAGAAGCACTGCCGGGATACTGATCAGATTCATGGACGGGTTAGCAATGGCAAGACTTGCGTTTAAAAAGTCTTCTGCGTGTCTCTGAAGCATTGTTGAGCGTAGAAAATATTGATAACGTCGAATGTTCGGCGGTGTCCGCCTTGTCTACTCCGAGTGAGTTTGTCTCCATCGGAGGTTCTATCTCCTTCAGCTTCTCGTATACCCTGGATGGATCGGTAAATTATGGTACGAAAACTTAAGGACGCAAGGAAACAAAAACGACGTGTACCTTTCAGCCAGATGCCCACCGATTCGATGGATGCCCTCTTCTAAGAGTAAAAAGAGGTTCTAAGGAGAATAAATTAATACCATCCATCTCATCCAGATGTATCTGTCACGAACCTCGTAGAAGGCTGTCGGATTGAGATGTTTTCCCGAGTATGGAGTACCAGAGTTGAAGACATACAAGGAGGAGAAGTTCTCCGAGGTAGTGACGTTGTACTTCTCGAATACGTGACGAAGCAGTCGAGGGTGGCTCACCACGACAATTGTGACGGAGTTATCATGGTTCTGGAGATAGTCCCGCATAGCTTTAACACTTGTATACAACTCGTCGGCTTGCCGCCGGAACCAAACACCATGCACTATGACGGTGGTGCGTGGCAACACCTCGGAGTTTCCACTGGCCTTTTCGTGCACACCTACGAGTTGTCGGCACAGGCGTGGCAACACCTCGGAGATGCCACTGGCCTTTTCGTGCATACCTACGAGTTGGGCGGCACAGAATTTCATTTATTACCTTTACAAAATACGGTTGTAAGACCATTGGTTATCCGCAAGCATTAACGGCGACACTCACAAATTTTTTATTGTCATGTGGCAAAGAAGGTGAAGTGCGTTCATCCACAAACTCGCAATGTCCAAGCGCCTTCCTATATTGCGGAGACGCAATTGCTAGCCCCCGGATGAGTGGCCAAAGGACTGAACGCGTTTGGCTGACGTCAACCACTGTGACATTGCCATCCGGCGAGAGCGACCGAGAGATTATTTGGGCAATGTCCGCGTAACTGCTCTTGTTGTGTGTTGTAACCCACAAGCCTTGGTCCATGTGCCAATCCGACAGCAGCTGTGACCAATGAAGTACATTTTCAAACCAATTCCGGAGAAGCTTCGCGTGTCGTCCCGGTCTCTGGAATATCAGCCAGAAATATTGGACGGTCTGGACCAGCCGGGCGGCGCCCAAGGTAGCGGATGATTCGAGATATGCTCCATTTCGACCTGCGAGATATGAAGAGCCCGTCGGCTGAAGGCAATCTGGAGATAGACAACGAGGATTTCAGACTCCGCCACGTGTCGCGCCAATCATTGGAGGGTGGGTTCTGAATTATAGCATCAGCGGAGACGAGTAAATCTGCACAACGCAGAACTATGAAATCCATCCATTAATCGGAGAACAGGGGAGTAACAAGGAACAAACCGGTAGCGTCACTCATATATTGCCTGAGCTTGTCTCCCAAACAAAGTTCGATGATAGGGAGCACCGTGGGGTAATAAATACAGATCTGCAAGGAATCTTTCAAAAACTATCGACTGGATAGAAGGGAGCAACTTACGGCCAGCAACAAACCGTGCCAGAACGACGAGCTTCATTGAATACGGTTCAACGGCGCTGTTCATCGGTATGAAGGAAAAACTTACTACAAGAGAACGTTGACTATCCCGATACTCTGTCGGCGATGAGAAGCGGCCAACTATTCCGATTCCTGTCTGCTCTCACCAAGAAAACAGCTACACCAGTATAGTAGCTCTCTTTGTCGAAATAGTGGCCTTTCCGCAAAGTCGTTACCTGCCATTCCACCCGGCACCGAATTGAGAAGACACCTGGGAGGGACCATGAATTGCGCGCAGTTTTGGGTTCTGAATACACCGACCTATGAGGAACCCCGGGACGAAAGAGTAGAACAAGTCGCCGACAATGAGGTCCCGGATCAAGAGAACGACAGTTAAGACATTGGTCACCAGTGCCAGGAATGTGGTATACCCCCATACAGCGCTGAAGTACTGGACCAGCCTGAAGGAAAGAGCGGTCATGGAGGTCGATGTCTGTAAGGTCTGCGTCGATTGAAGTCGAGCTGACCCCCAAGAACCTTCAAAAATCGATAATGTTCAGTCCGAGGTGAGTGGATGAAGTATATGATTCAAGAAAGCTCAAGAAACTCGTAACAACTCTGCGTCTAAATACTACGGTAAGTAAGATGTTTATCAAGTGTCTTTGTGTCTAAAAAGGTAACTACTTCACTCTCTCTTTATAAAATTAAGCCTCTCTGTCCGTCCGAAGCCGTATCTCCATTTGTAAACTTCTGCCGTCATCTGACAGGCATCGCTTATTTATAAAGTGGGAGCCGGCGCGAAGCGCCGGCGAGCGCTTGTTGTAATCTAAGAATAGGTCTCAAACAACTGTACCGAAACTGAACAACGTCCGCAGTGCGGGCGTTGAATGTTTGATCCGCCGTGTTCGGATGCGGACTGAAGTCATATCCGCTACAATGTCCAAGCCTTGTTTCAAAGGCGCTGGAGGCTGTGGATACGGCGCCAATCTGTCAGCCACCCAACGACTGCCATCTCGCTTACACCGGGCGCAAACTAGGCGCAAACATGGCGGCATGTCAACTTGACATGCCTTGAAGACACGTCGATTGGAAGTCACCAAGCAGTCTGCAATGTACCGGTCCTTTGTGACCCTGTAACGTTTCATAAATACCTTTTTCTTTGTTCTCAGTCTCTCCAGCCGTATGGAAGCAACCCCCCATCAGTAAAACTGCAGATTCGTCTTTGGCATCTTACGTCTTTGAAACATGTCTTCCAACATCTTTGTTCTGGTGAGGACATCTTTCATCTTGGCACGGAGGTCTTTGAGCATCTTACGTCTTTGCTCTGACATCTTACATCTTTGATCAAAGATCCTTTGGGATGCAGATATTTTCACTGATAATTTCACCCACCTGTAACGCCCAAAAAGTGATGCGAACTAACGTGCACTATATATAGCAAGTGCACGCTAAGATGCGTGTTTTTTGGTGCTGATGCGCGCACGGCTTAATTACAGCTAATTCCTTTCACAATCTGCTGTGTTATCTACCAGATCTCGAGAATACACATCTTTATCTATCATAGCGGCCATCGTTCCCATCAGTCCCGGCCGCACCTGATGGCGCGAAGGGCGCGCTATCAATTTGCCATCGCTTCGACCCAGGCCCGCTGCCCCACGCATAACTCAGTCAAAAATGAATGGTAATTCACGAAGAAAATCAGGGACCTTCCTTTACATTTCACAACAAAATACACGGGTTGAGTTGGAAGGAAAATACCGCCAGTGCATAGAAAATTACCCGTACCCCGCTCCTGCAGCTGCCTACCATCATGTGCGATGCGCACAATATTTTCGAAGCACCCATGCTCCATAATGGACATGGGTTTTGCATCCTTGTTGTAGGCCGCTTTCCCGTAGCTCTGTAACTCGCAAGGATATTTTGAGAATAGTCAAGTGAGTGTCATATGAAGCTGTCCCTGCACCCCCGCCGCTGCGCGCATACTCCTCTATTTCGCACTGTATCCCATCCTAGCAAGGTTGAGGTTCGACAGCAGCGGCGCTATTTGAGTTCCATCCAAGAACTCCAATGAGTGGGTTGAACCGGCCATTCATCCCGATGGACCCAGTGTAGTCATTCCGAAAGGACCTGCAAGTTTGTGAGAGTGGCGGGATTTGCGTTGGGAACGGTGCGGGGTGTGGGTGCGGGGCTGGCGTTGAAAATGGCACTGAGCGCGAGGTTCTAGACTGGCGTGGATCCGGGGCTTGAGATGGGCGCCAGGATGGCAGGGAAGTGGGAGGTGGGGTCGTTCAATATGGGTGATAGATGTTACACATGTGCCCTTCAAACACCGTATGCACCGCAGGCAACTCAGAGGGCTTCGTAGGGGCGGGTCTGTCTTGCGAGAGGTCCATTCGAGTCTCAGCTGGGATGCAGCGGTGGCGCGACCGAATTCTCTGAGAGCGGTGGTTATAAAGGAAAGACTAGAGGCATAGGAAAAAATAACAAGGCAACACACCGACGCTTCGCAGCTCAGCGGCGCGAATCTTCTCGGACGGGGTGTATACAGAGACACGCTAGAACTGAGCATCTATTGTAGTAGCGCTCGGAGGCTAGCGCAGCCTTGTCACGGTCTTGCAGATTGTAAAAGATGTTGGTGGGGTGATAGTGGCGGCATCGACACCAGAAGGCGAGTTTAAGCTTCCATGGAATGGGGCGAGGATTGAGGTGAAGAGAACTCAGTATCTCATGCTTGGCCGAGCCTTGTAACGGAGCTTCTGCGCATAAGTTTCTGTGGAAATAACATCTGGCTAGTACAGTCGCAATGGAAATTAAGAGATACTTAGTCTCCCCTAGGCAGACACTTCAACAAAGTTTGAGCTCGTACCTCGCTTGTTGAAGTCTGCTGTTTACCGCGGGGGTTGGATCGCAGTAAAAGCTTATTATGTAATTTTAGGTAAGCAGATTCCGATTTTCTTCCTGCCACATGGGAAACACAGATTTTGACAAGATTCTTGGCGGATGACCTCTTTCGTTGTACTCCTAGCATTTGACCACTCAACAATTTTTAAATAAGAGGTGTAATGCACTCATTAGAACAAGCTGTTTTAGCTTGCGATTGCCACGTGATTGATGGCTCAAACTTCGGCCGAGACGCAAAATCAGTCAAGACTTGACTGGAAATAAATTGGAGAAAAAATGCAGGAGCATCTAGTACTTGAGGATATGTTCCTGGAGTCAAAATAGCGCATATTTTTACCGCGTATACGGAGGAAACACGAAAATGAGGCAAATCACGTGGCCATCAATTAGGTAATAAGCTTTTACTACGATCAGAGCCCCTCGGTAAACAACAGACTAAGAGATACTGTACTTCTCTGTGTAGCGCTTGAGCTTTGCTTGCTGGTTAATGTGCTTTATGTTGGGTACCGGGTGCTGACACATGTGGCCGGGCAAAGCGACATTGCGACAATGTATGGTGGTGGCGGGAAGAGACCAGTATGCGCATCCAAATCAGGAATGGATTGAGTCTCTGATATCAGTTCGCGACTCTCAGTCCAGCAGTAAAAAAATCATATCTTTCGACCGGCCCCCCGGAGGGTCCTGAAAATTTAACTGTAGGCCCACAGGTGCTTTTATAACACTATATTAAATCAAGAGCCTGCTAACCAAAGCACATATATTTCAATCTTTTTTTTTCTGGGTCAAAAAACTAAACGTATCAGGAGTATGCTATACTTTCACCTCCCAAAGTTTGAAGCCGGGCGGTGAAGGGGGCAGACAGTTTGAAGGAAAGTTTGAGCCCACATCAGTTCGCGACTTTGTGTGTCAGTTCGCGACTCGGTCAGTTCTCGATCCTCCGAAATTGAGCATAGACAGACTTTGAAGTCGTGAAGGTCAAAGGAAAATAAAAGAAATGCATTTGGTGCGGGCCAGCAATTCTTCTATGGTGAAAAATAAACTAAAGCCTTCTTTCCTCCTGGAATTTCGCCGCTCTCAGATTACTCGTCAATACTTCTCCTGATCTTCTGCCACCAACCCAGCCTTCGTCCAAAATCTGTAATTGATGAAACGGAACAACACGCAGGCAGTGAACTGAGTGAAGAGTATTTTTTTTGCCATCTTAGACAGGGAGGCTGGAGCGAGCGACGGTGGCGGGGACCGAAGCCCCCACGGCACCACGTGTATAGTTACAAGCGAGAAGTCAGTGCAAGAGACTGATTTGTATGGAAGGTACCACATTTGATGTTTGAACGTCAACACATTGAAATTGAATGCCGTCGACTTGATCTCGGTGTGGTGCACGAGGGTTTTGATGCGGGAATGCGGGATGGATTGCGTTGGGCGAAGGTACAGAGAGTCAGGCGGGCGGTCAGTTGTGAGCTGGCATATTCGCGCGAAACTTGCATGGCGGACACGACACTTTGCTGCAAGATTACGTGCGTGTTCCGCAAGTTGCCTATGGGGCGGGATGGGTTGCATGTAGGAGCTTGGACGCCCCCATCGCACGGGAGCAAAGGCCGAGGTATAACAGAGTTATGGGGTAAGTGTGGAAGCAATTGCGGAAGTACGTGCAAGAGTCTGCGGGGCGTCGATGCGGGAAAGCGAGCGGGGCAGTCATAAATGGGGACGACCAGGGATAAATGACCGGAAAAGTCCCACATCGAAGCCCACACTCATGGATTCGTGCGTACCAGCGCAATCGGGCTGCCCGCGCGGAATGCATATGGGGTGTGTAGTACCTGTCGTTCCCCGGGAAGTCTTCTCTTCCTTCGGCCGCACTGTCAGGTTTGGGCTCGACCAGGGCGAGCACAAGGAAAGTTTGTAACCATTGTGTCGAAGAAGGAGACCAGGAAAATGAACTTGGCGGTCCGAGGACATGAGCGGGCGGCTGCTGATGGCGGTTGATGGCGCACTCCTGTGCTTGACGGCCCGCCGGCACTGAGTCACGGATGGGACTGATTGCCGCCATTATAGATAAAGAGAAAGAGATTGTACTTAGTAGAGATAGCGTAGTGGCGGGGAGGAATTAGCTGTAATTAAGCCGTGCGCGCATCAGCACCAAAAAACACGCATCTTAGCGTGCACTTGCTATATATAGTGCACGTTAGTTCGCATCACTTTTTGGGCGTTACAGGTGCTGTTCCTCATCCCTGCTTAACTCCATTAATTAACCGTTCTTTAAGATTTTGTGGACCGAACGGATCCCGGGGGTTTTCAATTGAAGTTGTTCAGCTGACCTCCCTTCTTGCAATCCGCAGAGGCACGCAGCTCCCCGCAGCTAATTTCCGGCCGTGCCGCGGTTGATTTCTCACTGCATTTCCGCACTGCGGCCGCGTCACCGAGGCATACCTCATGTATTAAGCAGATCCCTCGTATCAGTATGCACATGTTTACCATCACCTCAATTTGCCATCTTTTTCTCAACTGCCACCTGTTGTACAGCCTCCGCTCCGAGCTCACCAAATTCGGTTTGGTTTCTTCCCATGATTATTTCTGGAAGGCGCCCTAAATCACAATTTAGCCCTGATCGGCTCCGCTTCTGACGTGCCGCTCTGCGGCTCTATTCACCGGGGCCTACTTTCCGGCGCTCGGGGGCCACTCTAAAGAAGCTCGCTTGCCAATCTTCCTTCGTTCTTTTCCCCCATCATCGTCGGGCTGTCCTTAAACCTTCAATGCCGTTCTCCACGCCCAGTTCTGTCCTCGATCAAGACCACAGCATCCTCAACGTCGATGTACCCGGTGGCTGGCTCTTCAAGTTGCCCTGATCAAGGCTGGTCGCGGCCATACAGAAAAACCGAGGGCTAGCACAATTTTCACTAGCAACTGGGCTTCAAGGCTCACAACACGGACTTGAATGACTGTTCTGGCATGAACCAAGTTGCTGCAAGGCGTACTGACAAGCATTTCATGTATCAAAAGTTCAAAATGCAAGACCTTGCTTCGCCACTCATAGACTCCCTGCTGCCTTCACGACCTCGGGACCCTCAAGATACCTCTCAATACAGACAAGATGTGGAATACATCTCAAGCTGCGCATTGACAAGGCGTCTCAAGATGCGGATACAATGGCTGCTGCTGGCGCCTCCGAGTCAAAACATCGACGCTGAATTCCTCAAGCCGCTCAAGAACAATGGCCTCGACGTTTTCATATTGATCGACTGCGACACGCGATGGGTAGCAGGCTGGACCATCCTTAGTGAGAGCTCTTCTTACGCTTCTCCCTTCTTCACATTCTCACAATTTCAAGCCATACAGAGAACAACAACTAGAGCTAGAGTGAGTCGCCGAAATACTCTGTTGGCCATTTTGCGCGACTACTACTCACGCTGCGAAGCAGAGGATCACTTTGCCCACTTCATACACCCTCTACTCCTCCGGTCGGCTCATTTCATTAGTTTCATTCAGCCCTGATTTTTACTTTCAGTGTTCCAAAGCAATCCAGGTCTCTGCTGGGCAGATATACAGTTCCCTCATCAATTGTAATGCATTTCCCGGACGTCGAGTCCCAGCTTCTCGCTGTGCATTTCTCTCTAATTTAATTTAATTTTCCTATCGGTGAACTGAACTCAAGTTCTCAGACGCTAGACCCTCATGTCAACCACAAGCACGGCTACGCTGAAATCTTTGGTTAGATTTTCCGCGCTGCCGGGAGTTTTTGGTATGCTGTCGCTCATCCTCACTTCCTTGAACGGAGCGCTCAAGTGTTCATCGTTGCGAACACCCAGATTCAGCTTCTTCCTGCGCGTGTGTAGAACGTCTCGCAGCCACGGAATATTCATTCGACAGTGCAATTTCTCGCAAGCCAGCTGCTACACAGAGTGAGTTACATTCCATTTCTGTATCCCTTCACTGATCCAACCCCCCGAAGCTTGATGCGCCCAGTTCCGCACTGCAGCAACCACGGTATCGGTTCAACGCGTCCCTAACGTGTCTGATGGAGCCAATTATAGCGATTTGAACTTGAGTGTTTTCCAGATCGAACCGACGTGTCTGCGTTTCCGGTACACCTCGAGTTCGACAGCGAAACTGACATACTTATCTATGGTTTTGGTCATGCCACCAACGCTACTCACCTTCTTACCCTCTTACCACCCTGCCACACAATTGCCGTCCCTAACTTACCAGGACCATTTTTATTCTTCTCAAAAGTTTGGACTTCATACGGTGATCAGTGTCATCAGTGCGTATCCCGTATTTCTTATTCCACTGCTGACTGGATCTTCGTCTTCTCGATGCGTACCAACCACAGGGTCACAGGGCACTTTCGACTTGCTGGAAGACCCCGCAATCAAGGTAGGGGTTAATTAATAGCTAACACAAGCAGGCTGATGATAGCTTAGTAAAAGGTCACCGGCATTAAACTGCTGTCTGGTATGGTGCATGTAGAGGGCAATTGCGGCTCATGGATGCGGAGCTGTGGCACATAGGTAGATTCCTGTAGATTCCTTACACGAATAAAGTGATCTTTCAATACGCCGTTACATTTTTTTCGGTAATCCATTTGTTGCACTTACGCCGGAGCGAAGCGAAGGCACGTCTAGTTTATAGCTATCAACTGACCAAACACCTGGCCTACCGCAGTCACAACTGCAACCGTCTTCCTGGGCAGCAGTAGGGAAGCTTCGAGAGTGTATCAAAGTTTGCTCTCGAAAACTGTGAACAGCTGACCCAGGCGCAGCCTTTTCTGGACAGGACGCAGCTGTTCGCAGTTGCTGTGGCGTACGGCGCAGCAATGACCCTTGGGCGGCAGGCCACGTAGTCTCCGGCAGATTCTCGGGATATAAGCTGCTGGAATGATTCTCAATTCTCCACCCATTCGCTCATCCTCAAATTCACTGGGACTGCAATTAATTAACCGTTCTTTGAAGATTTGCTCGCTTGGCGGTGTAATTTCTCCATCAGTTTTATCCCCAGCTTTTCTTGCTCTGCTCTCGTCCTACCCCGATCTTGCAGGTCCGGCACTCTTGCCCTGTTCGCGTACTAAGTATACTCCCATTGCGACCCCTCAGCTGACCACAGTCTGGCACATCCACAGCAGAATTCTCGCTGCGCCCCGGTTACTGATCTCACTGCGCCGCAATTTTTCTCGCTGTGGCCGGATCCCCGTGGGGTAGATAAAAGACCACCTCCTCTCCTCTTCCCGTTCCTGTGTTTATCTCCTCCCGTGTTTATTTCCCGCTGGCCTCATTCGTAAACTTGTAGCTTTCTTGACTGTTGAATCTTTGCCGTCAATTAATCATCCTGCCCCCCTCCATCTTGGATTCAACCGTTTATGGATTCGCACGGTCGACCGTATATCTCAAGACCTAAATCTGCTCTCTCAACACGTCCAATACTGTCAAATCCTCTCATGATTTCCTTTCAGTTCAAATTCCATCGTGCTGATCCTCTTTCTTTGCACCACCGGATTGCTCAACTCAACCGGTCAAATCTGGCTCCAGAATCCTCTTCTCTGATTTGTTTTCATCACCAAAGCAATGCTCTCACACTGCTTTCCTTCTGGATTTTCACTGTGTATTGGAAAATCTTTCTGTATTTTACAGCCCGAAATTCGCCTTCCATGGTTCTTTGTGTAACGATGCTCGGTTCCCTTTTTTCCTTCTCTCCCGCTTCAGCTCCCTATGGTCTAAGTCCCCGTGGTCGTCAAACTCAACTTGTTAGGTCTCTTCCGTAATTTCCCTGTCCTCGAAAATCTTCAACTTGAAGTTCGTTCGGAGTGACTGCCCTTTATTAAACTCAATCCCTTCTCTGTTGTGAAGAAATGTGACTTTGGAGGTCGGACCGTGAATGGCAGTAACTTACTAACCTATTCGGTAGTATGTAATTCAATTGGTTTAATTCCCATTCATTGGACGGGTTGCCGGAGCGAAGCGGCGGCACGTCTTGTTTTGGGGATCATTTGGTTCGTTACAAACCGCTATTGACCCAGCACATTTTTGTGCACACGTGGTTTATTTCCTTTTTGAGTAAGTGCGTCGCAAAATCGCGCAGGAAGGCGCGATTTTTGCCATATGTATAGAAAATGCAAGGGGGAACAGTGTTCCCCACAGGCCCCCGTATTTTGGCCTGACCGGATATCTGGGTAACGTATCGGGTCTCCTGTCAAATCTAAGCATGGAAATTTCATGTAGCGCAGGGGAGACTGGGGGAGACCCCCACGGACCCCAGTGCCACTTCGCGCTCGGCGCTCGGCGCCGGGCCCACCGCCTGGGGTGTCTGCTCGCCGCAAGAGCCCACTTCGCATAGGCAGAGAATCGACTGGTCAAAGAGAAATAATAAAAAAGGATGAACACCGCCGGAATCGAACATGCAATGTCCGCAAGACAAAAATATAACGGAAACACATTGTTATCCGCTAAACCAACCATTTCACACGAAGGGCGGATGGGAGTGCACCAAGGGTAGCCCAGCGCTAAGATCACGTGTTGCGCAAAAACCTGCTGGGTCAATTGCTTCGACTTGGTTCGTTGTCCTCTGCCTCCATCTCCTTCCTCACCCTACATCGCTCCGTGCCCTCTTCAGGACCCGCACAGCTCACTCAAATCGCAAGTAGCAACCCGAGTATATACGAGAGTTATGGGACTGGGACTCGGCTAAAGATTTCCACTCCCACTATCAGCGTCCGAGTCCCATAAACAAAGTGATTGAAAGTGGGACTCGCTTTTCAACTCCGCTTGCGATGCGGGGCGGCGATCAAGGCAATCAGCGGCAAGAATTATTGATCCGCCGAGGCCACGGCACGTCAAGAGAGTTGTGTTCAGATATCAATGAGCGTCTACCGTCATTATAACACTTCAGCCTGATGCACCTTTGGTAACCCAGTACTAGGAATCCGCCAAAAGCGCGGAGTGCTCGCGAATCACATCGTAATCATGCTTATGCATTTCCTTTTTTTGCGCACGATTTATTTCTCCCCCCGCTCCATGACTTTTCATTGCGGTATTCCCAGAATTGAACATTTTTGAAGGCATTCTTTCCCCTGAGGTCCGTCAGCCACCTACAAACACCTTTGTTCTTGTTTGCTGCTTCGCCTATCTCCCTTTTCAATGAGCGCCCTCATTAAATTGTGACTGTAAACTTTCCTTTTTCGTGCTCTTCATCGAAATCAAGTGCAAAATGAATTCTAAACAAATCTATCCCGAGAAAAGGAGTCTACATTTATGTACAGTTAGTACTCAGCTACAGAGAGTGCATGGTAAATTACTTGCTTCGGTCAAGGCGCTAAGCCCTCGTCGCGTCGCAGATAAATACACAAGTTTATTGCTGAGGAGGTTGAGAAATACGATGTGGGGAGGCAGCAGAAGAAGGTGAGGGAATTTAAATGCACATCCATCGAGAACGGAGAACATAGGTTGTACTCAGGTAATTGTAATTGTAAGTGGTCATCATGAGTGAGTAAAAAAAAACCAGGGTGCACTTCTTCCGATAAGCATGGGGGACTCAACCAGCTACTCTGGACCCTCCGCTCTGACTCGAGCCCTGAACCTCGCACAACCTTGGCTTTCTGGAATGATATTTCATACATCGACCTCCGGCTCCCTCGTTTTGCGCCTCCGGGTTGATTGCATCCCTTCCGTGACCACTGGTGCGGGAGGGGAGGATGCTGGGGGTGCAGGTAATTGTGGCAGATTGTATGTGCTGCCGAAATCGAACACCTGAGGGTCAAAGTTTGGAAAGATATCTTCCATGTTGAAGTTGTCTAGTCCAGCGGCGCTCTCGATAGGATTGACCAAAACGTCACTAGGAAAATCAACCGGGCCAGCATCGAGGTTTGGGGGATACTCCATGGGCACACCGAAGGAATCTAGCGAGGAATTTAGCGGCGATTCAGTCTCATGAAAGGAAGACCTGCCATCAATTAGGATTTGCGGAGCAATAGTGCCATTGAATACAAATTCCTGGGGCACAAAGGTACCAGAATCTCAGAAGTAGAATAAGATGACTGCATGAAATTGGTAATGTCGAAAGAAATCACTTACCAGGTTCATATATTGGGCCCGCATATTCAAGTTCATTCACGGGCTCCTCGTACTCTGTGGCGGGAACAGGATCTGTGATGAACTTAGTGGTTGTAAGAAAAGGGTCAATGAAAACTATTTAATGCCTTCATATCTTGGGCCTGTATATTCGAGTTGATTTTCGGGCTCCTCGGCCTCCATCTGCACCGTTGTACCGAAGTCTGTAATCAAATCAATGCCATTGAACGGACAGTAAAAAGCAGTGAGACACACCCGAATCATCCACCACTCCTTCATCCATCGTGTTTCGTGTGACATCTTGAGTTGAGGGAGCCAGAGGTTTGATCTCCCCCGTCGGGCGCTCGGTAGGGCATCTACCATTGATACAAGTTCCCGCCAAGGGGCTACTGCGTAGTTCGTTGATTTGCCTGTCAAGTTCAGTGCGACGAAGCACCCATTCACGACGTCCGAATTTCTCTTGCTCAATTTCCGTGCGTACGTCATTGAGCTAATATTCCTTCAAGTCAGTGTGACGCTTGTCAAGTGGAATAGCGTCCCGGAGCGATTTGACCTGCGCTTGGAGTGTGCCCTCTCACTCGAGCGATGCCTGCGCAAACATGCTACCCGGGGTCACTCATGATTCTTCTAAGGTGCTGGCAGTCATGCCTTTGCGCGTTCTGGCTAGCGAGCTCACAAAAATTCAACTCAAAGAGATTGCCGCTGTTCACAAAATTGCCGTGCCGAACCGCGGTCTGATTGATCAGTTAGTAGCTGCCGTTGTGAATCACGAGTGCCATTGCGAGCCAACTGTCTTTGTCTTTGAAGTGTTGAAGAACGTGACTGAACTACAGACAGCTTCGCATAGAGCAAGAAACGTCGCATATAAATCTTGTGCCAGAGCCAACCCCAAAGACCCTAAAGGAAAATTCAAGGCTAGTGAAGCTCTGCGTGGAAAACGAAAATTGGATCAGCTTGCCGCTAAAAAGCGTAAATCTAAGGATGCTGCTACTGCAGCCGCAAATGTGCCGTTCCCGCCAGCCCCAGCGAGTCAAGGCTTGAGACATTCTATCCTCACTGACATATGTGCCGATTTCGAACCAATTGCGTTTGAAGAAGCGGGTTGCGCAGTCTGCGGGCGATTGTGCAATTTGCAGAACTTAACTCCGATGGAAAAAGTCGATATCGAGTGGAATTTGTTGACCGCGAAAGGTGTTACTCGGAAAGAGCAATTTGCGTCTGATGAGCCTGTGTCCGAACTGGATGGCCCGATTTTGGCTGACAGATGTGATCAAATCTGCATAGATTGCGAGGCGAAGCTAATAGCGGGTGGGACGCTGACGCACAGTCTCGCTAATCAACTGTAGATAGGTGAGTTGCCCTGGCAGCTCAAAGATCTTACCTGGGCCGAGAAAATGATGATCGCGAAAGTCCATCATAACAGGTGTGTGGTTCGTGTCGCCTCTGGCCGGGGTGAGTTGGTTGCGAACGCAATAATGTTTGCTACCCCCAATTAGAAAAGTGTACAACACGCTCCCTATTTCTTGAGATGAACTCAGTGAAGTGTTAGCCTTTGTTTTTCTTGGATCTGCGAAGCCCACCGATGCGGACTTCGTACGCACCCATGTTTGTGCGTAGACAGAGAGTGAAAGATGCTTTGGATTGGTTGAAGCTGAATCATAAAGATTATAGTGTTCTGGAAATATCGGACGACAACCTCAACGATCTACCCGAAGCTGGTATCCCGTGTGGAGTCGACTGGAAGCAAACGGAGGAAGGCGACTCTAATTTAGTACCCGAGGCCATGAGTGTGGACAATCCTGGCGATGTAGACGAGGGTACGTCGTCTGGCCCGTGCTCCTTTGCTGTTGCGGGTTTAACTGGAGAGCAATATGCGATGGATGACATTCGTACGTTGAAAATGAAAGCATTGGATCATTTAAGAAATGAAGGGAAGTCCCTTGGTATAGGTCAAGCGGAAACTCCTGAGTCTACGTTAAGCAACATGCAATTGTACCCGCAAACTTTCCCCTGGTTGTTCCTGTATGGACACGGCGGAATTGGCCATCCAAACTATAAACGATTTATATCCAAGGGCAAACACAAATGACACTTATTGATGTATCATGACAAGCGCTTCCAATTGGACCTCTACTTTCCAATGGTAGCTTTCAACGATGCTCAAATCAAGCAAGCCAAAACTGGTAGTCATTTGCTAGTGGACAGAAAAAAATTCCAATTGAAGGTATAAAGCACAGCCACTGGTTCGGATGACGCTAGAGCACAGCCACATCCGGGAGTCTGAGCTCTGATTCCACCCCAAGACATATAGCTGCCGGGCACTGCAGGAGAATAATCAAGGCCCTGCATTGCATCGGATTTTGGAATGCACTTACTCGATCCAAGATACCGTAAATGTTTCTGTGTCAGTTGTTGCATCCACCATTTCCGTCTCCCAGAGACGGTTCGCACTGTGATGAAGTGCCACTAATTCTTTGGACAGGGGCCGATCCGGCGTCGGAAAGAAACGAAAGAAAGGCAGATGATGGTTTAGGATAATGGATGCCAGTTGATCAATTCTGTACCAAAGACGGTTCAGTACATAAGAGAACGAAAAACAGGCGCTGAACGTACCGCTTGTTATGTTTGTTACCCAGAAAAATTGCATTGAATTGTTTGAAGGCAGTTTCGGCGAAGTTATTAGTGTTCCATGTGTCATCGCGACTCTGACCAGGAGGCATTCCGATGTCTGTGAACGAGTCTGCAATTCGTTCATGTTAACAACCTCGGTTGATGACAGACATGGGTGAACTCACCAATCCACGGCTCTATAAACCAGTTCTTATCGAAATACTCCTTTACGACTTCGAAAAATGATTGTCCTGCCGCTTTGGCCGCCTTGGTCCTCGGTCTCGCAGTCCCGCGTCTCTTGCGCTGGCTACCTTGCTTGCTCTGACTAGTACTGCTTGCCTCTTCGTCCACTGCTTGCTCTGCCGCTGCTGCCTGTGCCATGGTTTCCGTGTCTACATCACCGAGCAGGGCCTGTAATCCAGCGTAGAAGGTGTGCTTGGCATCGCCCCACCGATCCCGTGAGCGACATCTCTGCAATATGCGGAAAAGAACCAGGATCTGTGCCTTAATGGCAACAGGAACCGAAAAGCCGAGACCGTGCGCGCCATCGTCAAAGTCAAATCGAAGGATTGCGAAAACGATGTGAAACTGGCACAAACGAATGCAATAATTCCGGATGCCCAGTTCGCGGAGAGCTAGGAGAACCTCATTAGTATGTTGTGTCGTAGATTAAACCTGACCCCACCCTCCGTAATTCCGTTATACTCTGATCGAGACTTGTCAATATTGATATTCATGAAGTCGAAACCGTTTGCTGCAATGTGTTGACCACGATTAAAGAGTCGGTTTACTGTGGTAGTGTCTCTGTACAAAATTTTGGTTTTGTCTGTCCTGATTTCAGCTGTGACTTGCCGCCTGCAGAATACACACCATCTGAAATCTCCCTAGATCTCGCCTCAAGTTTCCTGGTTGTCTCCACAAACCATCCTTTGATTGTTCGCGCTTTGATATTCGCAGAGATAAGATAGACACCTGTTTTATCCACAGGTGTTGAGAATCTAACAGAGATGGCGCAGAGCACGTCGGGGCTTACCGGGCGTCACGTGTTTGGCCTCGTTGGCGGTACAAAGGACGGTAGTCGCAGCACGATTCTCATTGTGCAGTCGATGCGTGGAGTCAGGGAACATGCTCCGATAGAGAAACCAAAAGGGACCACTTCCTACTCCGAAGGCCGTGCCCAGGCTTGGGCATGTCTTCTCCACTTCAGAGTCTTTGACCTCATCCTTGCTACGCAATTTCGGACGATTGTTCAACCTTTTTCCATGGCTGGACACACACCCTCGCAACTGAGAACATCTCTGGTGCATTGAGGGTAGATATACCTTTTCCAAACCAAAGGAGGAGGTCTCACCCATATTTAACTAGCTCTTGGAGCCGCTTTGCCGCTGGCCATCGAAGTTGGAACAGTTCAACGAACAGCTGCAGTCCTCGCATTTGGAGAAAAACACCGGGGCTCCGATTCTATCCGATTCAACTGATGGTGCTGCCGAGTCCCGAAAAACTGTTATTGCATTCAGCAAAATCGAGGGACAAACATTACAGGACAAGACCACCAAGAATTTGCAAGCCATGGCTGCTGGCCTTGTCTGGATTCTTGAGGTAATTTCTGCCAGTCTTACATACCTTGTTCTGAATCAGATACTTCCAAGTTCACAGCTAGGATCTAAAGACGCACCAGTTCTGACAGAGTCGAACACAGTTGCAATTGCTCCTTTGAGCTCTGTGAAGTCACGTCTTCGAAGGTTTTCTTTCAGGCATAATTTGTGAGAGACACTCTGACTATTTTTCCTTTCTCAGCCTGGGTGACAAGGATGCAGAGACGACCGCCAAACTCGACAAGACAACTCCAATCCAGTTCCTCCGCACTCTCTCATATTGCATGAGTCTCAGCCCAGCTCTCATATTTTGTGATATCGACCTCACAACTATGCACATTGACATGGATATTGAACTCGAGGTATCTCAGGTGCCCCAGTGCATAATATCTTTGATGCTTACCATCCTGCCAGCTATCCCAATGCATGCGTGCGGCAGGTCCTCGTTCACCAACCCTGATGCAAGTGGAACAATTCGTTCATACACTTTGCCGAGGTAGCAGTGGGACATCCTCTGCAGAGAAGGTCATTGCACAAAATTTTGCTACTTTCATGCAGAAGATTCCACCACTGACTATGCAAGATGCTGCGACATTCACTGGTACGGTGATTCGCAACATCTATAATTCCCGCCTGCAAGCTGTTTTCCGCAGGTATTCGTGATTGTTACATCGAAGCTCGTCGATCATTCAAAAAAATGCTACCACCGATGCCGCCGCCGCCATCCATATTAACAGACAGCACTTCCATTCCGCACAATTTTTCACTGAGCTATGAGCCCCTGCTGCCATTGCAACTCCTGGACTCCTCAGGACCCATTTTCCGAGCACTATCCCGTGCACCTTCTATGCCGCCTCCGAAGAGATCTGGCTCGCCACCACAGTCTTCAGAGATGACACTAGTGTCGGAGTTGCCTCCACCTCAGCTTGCGGTGAAAGGCTTTGCCTCGGTCCGTCTACAGCTGGAGTACTACTGATGACATGGACCGACGAGCGGAATGCAGCAGTACAAGCCACAACCACCAACCAAATCCACATCCTTGTTCCCCCTGGTTGCACAAGCTTAGACGTGCCAACGAGTATTCATGCATTTTAGACTTCTTCACAGAACTGTGAAGGAGTAGAAAAGGGACACAGATACTTCAGTTCGACTGGTTGAAGCCCTTAATCAAGCGCTCTGAACGAGAGCACTTGACTAATGGCGTGCAAGACTGTTGTGGTGGGATTAAGACCCTCTCTTGGCATAGCCAACTGAGTGCGTCAATCCAACACCAATCCAAAACCAATACCAAATATAAGCCTTCCAAGGCTGCTGATTGTTTAAGGTCCCTTTCGACCGTATCCCATAATCCCAAATAATAAGCCTTCCAAGGCTGCTGTAGTGGTGCCGTGTTCTCAATCCAAATCCCAAATCCCTTCACACATCTTAATCACAATCCCAAATTATGTGTTTTACTTCCACTGAAGGCAAGACATATTAATCACATTGTGCAAACGAAGCAAAGCTCTTAATAGAACCAGTCCAGGATCACAAGCGTGGACTACCCGCTGTAACACAAGCCCTAGATCCAAGTCTCTTAATTGAGACCAGGACCTAGCTCCTGTGCCAACCCAATGTTAGTGCCACAAGCACTAGATCCAAGTCTCTTTATGAGACTAGGATCTAGCACCTGCGCCACCACCACTGCAGTAGTGTGTTCATGCTAGAACTGCCCTCCTTATATACTGTACATTTATGCTTACACTACTCTAATTACACTACCTGAGTAAGCTAAAGATCTGCCATTTAACTCCTTGTTTCCGATCGGTTGTCTGACTCGACTGAACTTCCAAGCCAAATAGTGTTGTCCTGCCCTTCGGACCATTGGATTCAGAAAGTGCTGAGTCTCCCATTTCTGTAGACACCCAGAACTCCCTAATTCGCCAAGTGGTTCCCAAGATATAACCTTGTCAATTCCTGATCAAGCCAAGAACCCAATTTGGGACTGTAACGGAGCTGAACCAGTTTAATGGTCAAAGTCCCTTGATTAACACCTTCAGATTCAAGGAGCGTTGGGTATCAGCTTTCTATAGATACCCTAATCTCCCTGAACCGCCCAGTAGTTGTTGAGATATACACCGATGAAGCCTTGCCCAGGTCAAGAACCCATATTGGGATAGCAACATTGATCGGTGAGTATCATGTGTCCAGACACATCCCCAGAATAGTCCAAATCAACCACAACAAGGTGATTAAATCCCACAGATCTATCTCTGCTGATAGACAATTGTTCTTCAGAGTGGATGTTTAAGTTCCCTGATATTTGTCGGCCCCACAGAGTCTTAATCAAGTGATTATAAGGACTCTTTTATTAAACCCATTGAATCGAGCCTTAATCAGTATGGGAGGTTCTGATTAATGTTCTCTCGGGCGGGCAGATTAAGCCCTCATGCAGGATGTGCCTGATTGACCATTCGGGACTCATGTTAATCCTGGAGATGTACATCTAACCTGGTATTGCACAGGAATCCCAACATAAGCAAGATTCCAGGCACGGCCAGATAGCCTGCTTATCAGCGGCGATAATACCCTCACCTGTTCTTCGCCCAATTCCAAATGGTAAGTGTTTTCGAAATCGAATTGAACGTGATGTCCAATTCATGTACTTCAGAATTGGATGCTAATCCAAAAAGCCAGTCCCCGCTTGCAATTTTCATGCCGGAGATATCTGGTGATGTTTTCTGAATTTCGGTATTGCCCCGACATGCTGAATGTTTTACAAGAGGATATTCGACAACGAACTGGGCCTCCGATGGCCCCTGAGTTCCCATTCGCAAAATCTGGAGAAGCTAGATCTGGTAAGTTCGGGCTTACATGTCATCTGGAGTCAGTATCAATGTGTTCAGATGACGCTACCATGAGCGAGCTCAGTCCGCTCACCTCTACGAGTTCGGAGCATGATATGGACTTGGATTCGGAGGTGCAAGATACCACTGCTTCTCCTAGTCCGACACCACATCTGCTTCGACAGAGTTCCCGTGACACAACAAAAGCTCCGCAGCCTGGTATTGCTGCAAAGAATGATTCACGTCTTTCACGAAGTTCTCCACAGAAAAACTCGAAACGGAAAGCCTCTCAATCAGGCGAGGCGCTTGTTGTGGGTAAGAAGGCAAGAAAAGAACAGCCGTGAAGTCCCACACGGCAGGTGTCGATACACAGGTATTTAATCATTCAAATTGGCCGCTGTGAAAGTGAAACTGATTGTTATTGTTCAAGTCCCGCACAACTGGACACATACAGGACGACAACCTGGGCAATGTCCGAGTTAGTGTATGTACACCCTTGTTCTGCTTGAGAGGAATACTCAATATTTGCCGGTTAAAGCGGTCCAAGACTGTCGCAAAAATCATTGGCATATTGCCAGATGGACAGACCGAGAGGACATTCGATTACCGTTCACATGAAGGCTCGGTGCTTAAACTTTCATTTTCGAGTGGGGGAGTGAACTCATTCGTCCGCAGGAAAAGGCAGAATATCGGCTGATATTTGATATCAACCAGTCAATGGCCCGTGTTCGAGAACGGTGCACTACGGCTAGTGGTTTATTCAGGGAGCATCGCTGTGGCGATATTATTCGGAAGCCCGCTGTGAATGAAGCTCATCTGTGCAGGGTTCCGGCCACTGACTGGGACTCGATGCCCGATGTCGAGCGTGTCAAACTTTGGGGTACCGGGACGGATCTGTTTATTCTGGGGAAGGAAGCGGGTCCCAGAACTACTGATATGCGGGCACAAGTCGTGAGGAATAATGCGATGGGCACCCCGCTCCAGGTTCAGGGTGCGAACATTTTCAGTTTTTCATAACCTATGCCCTGATCTTCTGCAAAGTTCAAGGCCTGCGAGTAAGGTAGGCGTCAGTCACTCCCCGCAAGCGGTCACGTGCTTATGTCACGTAACGCGTAACGCGGCAAAAATCATTGAGTCGCAAAAAACCACTTTATTCTCTGGCGGAACTGGGACCCATAGGAGAGAGAGAAAAATAGTTATTCATTAGATACAGCTACTTCTTTTTGAAAAATTTATCAAACAATTCCATGATGTTCTTTGGCAATACATGGTGACCCGCGATACCTTTTGCTTGCCCACACAGCCTGCACGCCATCTAATCCCTTGCGATATGCATCCATGAAGCGATCTGATCGCCGTGCAAACCTTCAATTGCTCGAAATCAGCTCTGGATATTTTTAATTGAGTGAAAGAACTTACTTTCGCATAGATTTGAGTGGAACCGAGTCAAGTGCGGCATTCATGTTGCGCTCCAAGTCCTCCTCTTTTGATGATGAGGGAAACATGCGATAGATTCGTTTAGCAAATCCCCATGACTGCTCAATGCAGTTTAATTCGCAGTGGAATTTTGGGAAGAAAATCACTTTGTAACCGCGGGCTCCACAATGCTCTTCAAGCATCGACTTTTGATTAGCAAAATCAGGCTGCGTGAAAAGAATGCGACGACAGCAGCAGTCTATCCATCCGGGTGGACATTTAAAACCCTTGCATTCAGCCTTCAGTTTGTCTGGATTCGGAAGTACGGCCCCCTTGGCAATGCGCTCGTGGATCAAATTCCGCATGCCCTTGAATATCCCCGCCTGCGGATGTCCGTCGGGAAAATACAGTGACTGCGGGGGTACCATCCGCAAATCTACCGTCCCGCATGCGAACATACTGGACGCCATTTGAGGTATTCACGGTGCAGAGAAAGTTGGTCTTTTTACTTTTTTCTGTCGGAGGTTTCACGACCATGTGATGAGCACTCAGACCATCGGGAGGCCGTGCCGTGTGAGTCGTTGCATTGTCATAGGCAAAGACATGGCGCTCGTCCGTCCGGGTTTCATCCAAAGTGTCCATGGCCTCTGTTGCGTGCTCGAGAATTTTTGCTGTGGTGTAGTAACCATCCCGTTTACCACCCGGCCGGAATGTCCAACGAGCAAGCCATCCATACTCCGAAATGAAAGCTGCCACCATCATCGAGGCTCCTTCTCCTTTGGCGTACGGCTTGGCCTTTTCGTCAGCGTGGACCCATCTGATTTTATGGCGATCGTTGGCATAGAAGATGCATTCATCATGTCGCCAAATCACGACAATTCTCCCATCGGGAGCGGCAATGAACGTCCGCTCCTCTTCTTCGTCCCACACCTCGTCAAGCTCTTCCATTGCCTGCCTCTTGCTTTTCTTCTTCTCCTTCGGAACTGCTTTTGCGGCTGCAGCCTCGGGCGATCCAATCTCGTCTCCATCTTCTGTGAATTTCCTTGTGAATTTGGACAGCTCTGCCCACCGTGGTAGGAATTCGTTCTGCTGATAATCCACAACATCCTCCTTCTCGTGCCCGTCGCTGTACATGCCCTTAGGCTCCTTCGTCCACCGGTATTCCATCCGCTTCATCCATCTTTGCGCTGTCCGGAGTGATATGCCATTTTTGAGTTTTACGCGTGCTTTCATCTCATCTGTCGCCATGTAATCCACAATGTCCTGGGCGGCGACATACTTCCCAATCCCCTGGAGGTGTAGATGCAATTCCTGGGCCAGATCTTCATCCTCCAGCACCGTCCCATTCATTTTTCCATATTCTGCTGTCGGCAGGTTTTCTTCATCCCGAATAAAATTGACTGACCATTCACGGATACGCCGTGAGAGCCAGGATCCCTTCCCTGCCGATTTGGCGATGATATCGGCGGATTTTGCCCATTCAGTGTAGCCATCCGACGCGTAAAGTCGGAGGAAACTGATCATCAATTCTAGCCGGGCACGCAAAACCATATTCATTTCAACGGTTTTATATCCCTTGGTGTTCGGCCCACGGGATGGATGAAGAATTGCATTGAGCTTTTCAATCGCCTGCTCAACCTTCTGGCTCGATGGCGGTCGACTGGGCGGTCCCACGGGCTGCGCGACAGGTGTGTAGTCAAATGACTGATCTGCCGGGGTAAATGATATTGGGCCGGCCGCATATTGTCGATTGGGTGAAGGACTAGGTCCGGCAGACAATTGCGTGACATGAGAAGATGTTGATGGAATGGGGAAGTGCGCGGGTGGTGTAGGATTGCGAGGCGGACATGGAGTTCGGGGTGGTGCATCACAGGTGAGCGCAAATATTTCTTCGAGGTCTCCCAACCCTTCTTCTTCTTGCTCTGAGGGCGACAGGGACTCCTGATCATCCTCCACTTCATCAATGGTCACCTGGCGCATCTCGTTCGGCCTCTGCACAGTCAACAGATCAACAGCGGGTGGCATCGCCGGCAGATTGATTGTCGCTGGAAGCGCGCTTTCTGGTACTGCTGTGCTGGGGGTTGGCTGTCCAAACCAATTCATCAATCCATTCCCATGTTCTGCCACTTTCTTTCGGTCCTCGGCCCTTTTCAATCGCACTGTCCGATCCGCCGGTGCCCCGCTTTGTTTTGAAATAAGGGCCCCGGCTGGGTCTTTCGGCTGGCTTCAAGTTTCGAGCAAGTTTCTTTACTTGCTCCTTCCCCAATTGGAGCCATTTTAGCAGACTCTGTTCTGTCGCAAATGTGGGGATGTCATCAAGATCCTCGGAAAGCGCTGATAAAATTGAGCTTCCGTTGTCCGAGGGACAGTTACACAAGCTGAAATCCTGCGGATCCTGTCGCTCTGAGCATATAGATATTGGGGATAGTGGTCTCAGGGACTCTGGAGGTGAGGAAGAGGTGTTCTCATCGAGTTTTGGTTTTTTCTACATTATGTCCATTGAAAATAATTTCCTGGAGAGAATGACACTGGGAAAACCTTGGAAAACGCGCCGAGATTGGTGGCACAAGCTCTGCGCTTTAGTTTGGGCATTTTCTGGTGACTTTGACGCGTCGGGACGGCGGGAAAGGGCAGCGGGATTGTCACGTGCAGTGATTACATAATGGCAAAATGCGACACGCTTTTTTGGCAAGTGGCTTCCAAATGCATCCAAGCGCGTTTCTGTGCCGAAAAAAATCAACTTTTTTTTTCACCATACTATTTCATCAAAAAATAACATTTCCAAAAACCGAAACCAGGGATGGCTAGAGGGAAAGCTAATGAACACTTCCTAGGCTGTGAATAGGTAGTATTATGTTTGGTGTGGAGGAGTATCACTTCCGAAATTGGGTCACAAAAGTCATGTGACCGCTTGCGGGGAGTGACTGACGCCTACCTTAGTACCGGATGACGATGACGATGCAAAAGCAGATTACACCGAGGCAATCCGCACGACCACCTTGCGAGAGGTACTGAGCCATGCGGAGCGCTCGGATGGCCTAGTCCTGAACGCGTTGGATCTTCCTGGTGGACACTTCATCCACCCGAATCCGCTTCTGGGGACGTCAGTGGCTGTCTTGTCCTGATGCTCACCTTAGTAATTGCACTTTCAACCAGGGGATTCGATCTCGAGAATGTTTGCCTATTGCCAGACGAACGGCTTACCCGGATTCGAGACAAAGTACCCCAAGTACGAAGAAATGTATTGGAAGCTACTGGCGCTTGCCCACGCGTTTTCGTACTTCCATTTCGACATTTGCGCCACGTGGGTGTACGTTTCGGGCCCCGGCGAAAAATTCTGGATTCGATCTCGCCCACGAACAACGGCCAATTCCCACATGGTCTCTGCCTCTCGTGATATCTCAGACCCGACAGCGTTTGAAAATTGGCAGCCAGACCACGCAAGCACCCAGGACTGCGACTACGAAGTGGTTGTCCTGCCTGCAGGATCGGGAATCCTGTGAGTCTTGTGTCTGTGCATCCTTACAATGTTGACGGTTATGCAAGGCTTCAGCAACCGGGCAGAGAACACACTGTCATATCCTCAAACACTGGTAGCGATGGTCGCTCCGACTTTGCTCGGACAGCAACCTGGACTGTCGGCGGATACTTTTTCTGTGCCTCCAGCGTTCGTACTGCGATGAGTGTAACGTTGCACATGGTTATGGTCCAGCATCTTCTAACGAATGCTGACCACTTTCCCATGTGGCCAATCTTCATTCGGGTGAACATGTTTTGGCTTAACGTAACTTCAGGTGAGAATTCAATATACCATCCAGTACGAAACACATCGTTGACGCATATAAATGGAGAATGCCCCAAAGCAGAGCTGGATTCACTGGCCGCTTATTGCCCAGACTTGGGCGATGCACGCGGATGGATTGATATCATCGATTTGTCCTGCATCGTAGTTCTTTTCCCCGCTCTAGACCTGCGACGATATGGCGGCACCGGTACTCCCCGAAGATGAGTTATCGGAAGCCGAATTCATGAGTGCCAAATATGTTTCGTGGCGGAAGTGGGTTGCGAGCAAGTACAGAGGTTTCGGTGCAAGTCATAAGGAGCTAGACTGGGAGCGCGATATCTTTTCGGTGACTAATTTCCGGTCGTTCAGCGCACTATGAGTTGACCATACTTGTATAGCCTTCCTTGTTACATCTTGCCGTCACGCTCTACCACTACCACCGGCGGCGAAGCAACAAGGATTCTGAAGTTGAAGTCTTTCGCACATTCACGATTTCCGATGCTTTGTACAGCTATGATCAAAAGCTGGTGAAGCAGTTCCAGACAAAGATTGACGCTTCGGAGCCGTTGGGAAGCACCCATTTCTTTCTGTTTGAGGACAAAGAATTGTACTTCAAGGCTCTCTAAGTAGAATGTTTCGTAGTTTAACAGTGATTTAAATAAGGTTGGGGTTTAATTGTTGCGAGATTGTGATATCAGGGTTGAAACCAGAAACCGCTGGGGCAGTACTCGCCGATATGTATTCTGTGGGTCGCGCGCTCCGCAGGCCCCGAGGACCGTAGGCACATTGCATTTCATCTCCAAATCGTGCACCCAAGCAGCCTGAGGGTGTTCATATACAGGGACAATACAAAGGAACTCATGAGGCGGGGCGGCCAGGCGGTGCGGGGTAGCGGGTGAGTTGCCTAGACGGTCCGATGTATTAGTTAGTCACAATATATTATTTAGTCACAAATTCGAAGTCAACTGTGTTTGATTACTCACCTCCAATTTCAAGCTCGCAGGAGTGCAATATCTCCCGTTGGACTATATACATTGCGTGCGAGAAGGATCGGAGGGAGGACGGTTCGGTAGACTAAACAATAAATTGCCAAGAGGGTGAGGTGCATATGTATCACATATTCAAACTCACAACGGTCATCCTAAAATTAGAGGACCCACGTTCAAGACCCCAAAAATCAAGATCATTAGACAGAGACCGTCAACAGTCAGGTCAAAACATCAAAGCACCCACCCTTTAATTCGCTTTTTGAACAATAAAAAGGGGTATGAGAGATATGGGATGGCAGGACTGATATTTTCCGAGCTCGTGTTTGGGTCCATGCGAGCCGGGAGGAGGCCCTAAAGCAAGGTATTCGACTTTGATGTGAAAGATCACTCCGATCAACCTCAGATCAAAAAGACCCCGAAAAAGGCGGTGGCTAAAGCGGAGGAAATATTTTTTTGAGGACCGGGGATGTCATAGTAACATCCCCGGATGGTTCCCCGAGCACGGCAGGCCAAGGGATGGTGTCTCTGTAAAGGGCGGACATGTGCGCCATGGCTGGGACAAAGCCATTATGTTGGGGACATCATAGTTATGTCAGAAGTCATCATATAGTTTCGCTCGGAAGAAGCGCCAAAAAGCCAAGTGGTTCAATTCCACTGAACCTAGTATGTCTGCATACATCTGTGAACCCGGTTCTACGCACCGACTTGGTATCCAGTCTGATTTATGCCTGCTGTTCTTCGGTGAAAGCATACCATCCCCGATACCTCCAAATGTAAACTGTTCGAGCAATTCCTATCCATCTTTATGAAGTAAAATTGGAACGCTAGTTAAAAGACAAATTCCTGTCAGGGTGTAACATTATTTGAGTCCTAAAACTCCAGCAGCATTTACCGTGAGTCATCAAGGCTGTGACGGCCCAGTGACAGTGTACAATAGCATCAAATGGAAATGTGATGCCATCAGGTCTGGCTGGCTGCAGAGGGGATAAAGGCGCAAATACCCGAGTGCTTCGACACTGTTGTAATCTGACCAAGTCAGTGTTCACAATTCTTGGAATTTTGTCTCACTGAGATGGGCAATGAATATCCTTTTGAATTATAGGTTTTTGGAATGTCTAAATAAAATTGGGGGGTCACCGTCACCCGAACACTAGGTCGGATTACTACAGTGGGAACATAAGTGGCCCCCTACTTCACTGGTTGAAACCCACCCCAAGGGATGCCGGACTCATGCAGTGGGACGTTCAGAGAGCCGGCGAAGCCACCAGTGACTCATTTTATGTTGGAAGGTTTTAACTTTTCCGGGCAGTGAGTCATTCTGGTGCTTCTGCTCCGAAATGACTCGGTACCTAACCGGATTTGGACACCTGGGCTCAAGTGCTTGGCCCAGAGGGGTAACGGATGGGTGGGGCCGTCCGGGTAGGTGCCCAAAGTACCCGTCGTGTCACAACTTACTTTTAGACAAAGTTTTTGAGCTTGTGAAATTTCGGACATGGTTTGCGACCTTGCGACCTTGTGCCACTTTTGGTGGGGCTTGTGACCTTGTTTGAGCTTGTACAAGCTCACAAGCGAAATGTCAAAAGTCTGATGCAAGAACTTGACGTTTTTTTCTTCTTTGCCATCCACACCAGCCTCATCAGCAATCCAATTTCTATAACACTTCGCAAAATGCAGTTCTCTCTCGTTTCACTCGCCTGTCCTCGCCACTGGTGTCTCTGCTGCTCCCCTCTCCCCTCTGTCCAACAGGGCCGGCACATGTAATATTAACAGTACGTCCCTCGGGATGCCCACTATTTTGTTTTGCAACTCATTGATTCTCAGCCTGTGTCGCTGCTCTCGCACCGTCCTTCCCCACGGCGTGCAATCCCGCCGTCGAACGGGCCGGAGCCAGTACGCGCTGGTGTTAATTACAACATCCGCGGACACAGCTGACCGATCGCGATAATCCAGACACCCATTCAACACTGCATGCCTCGCCGCCGCCGCGAAAGTCACTGCCGCCTTCGTGAGTTTCTCCAGCGCAGTCACTAGTAAGTTCCTGATATATGCAGCCTACTGCATGTACCCCATGCGCGCCGCGCAGTTCGACGCCACCGACCCCGCCAACAACGCGCAGGGAAATACGAACAGCGCAAATGCAAATGGCACAACTGCGAAAGGCGCTAACCCTGTGGCCACCAACAATAAGGCTGCTGGCGCCGGTTCTCCGGCCGCTGTAGGTCCTCGCGTTAGCGCGTATGCGACATCAACTGAGCAGTGAAAAGTCCCCCTTTGAAGAGTCTCGAATACGGGGATGGGAAGGTGGCATGGCAGAGGTGATGGGGGGTGAAAGTGCAGTGGAAGGGGTAGAATGCACCCTGTGAACGAGAGAATATTCGAAAAACAGTGTTATACCTGGAGCATATGAGTGTAACGAAGGCTGTTTCTCTGGACAGAACGCACCTAGGTGGAGTTATGATCCAAGTTAATACAGGGGGGGGGTGTAAGATACGTATTAATGCTAGGGCCTGCCCAAGGAGCCTGAGTATTGCTTGTTTAATTTGAAGATGTCGGGCGCGGTGCACGGAGCCAGCGAGAAAACAGGACCACACCCGTCTCGGCCTCCAGCCACTGGTACAACACTATCGGGACAGCCATCCTATGTAACTTCTCACGTTCCTCTTCCTGACCCGCATTAGTTCGCGCACGGATCAAGATCCAACACATATCCTGCAATCCCTTCGTCTGTCCACGCGCCACTGGCCAACTTGGCATTGTAATCCGGCTCGTTAATTGTATAAAAGTGTTCGGTGGCGGCAGTGCTGTAGAGGCCATAGAACGGCACGCTTCCGCAGATCTGCGACGGGTATATGTATCCCGCAATGGCGTTGCTGGCGTTGATATATCCACTCTCCAACGCAAGGTCGCGTGCTGTCGCGGATGTTGTGTAGAAATTGTCGATGGTCTGGTCGTTCTGGACATGGAACAACGGGACAGTGGAAAGCTCCTGGGTAGGGAATACGCGGGCGGCAATGCCGAGGAAGTTGTAGTCATAGGGGAGTTTGACCAGGATGTTCATGTCCGTGGTTCGAGGTGGTGTAATAGGCGGTCTGTCCCGGGGAGTCCGCGATGTACAGGGGGACTGCATGGCTGGGGTCACCGCAGGTCAAGGGAGAGGGAGACTAGTCGTTGTTCAGAGAGCGATCGGCTCGTATTTAAGGACATCCATACCGTGATTGTCGTACTTTGGGCCGGGGCTGAAGCGGACGGGGAAGCGCAGAACGCCAGCAAGAGCACAGACGTTGCAAAAGCAACAACGTTAAACGAAGATTTCATGACGGTCGAGCTATGTCTTTGAGGAGTTCGTTCGGTGCAAGCCGGTTGACTTTGATACTCAGCTCGATCTGGTTTAAATACATACGGCTCGGTTATTTATAGACCGAGAACTATAGGAGATGCGGCAATTAGGAGGAGAGCATTTCCGGAGTGGCACGCAAATAAGGAAATCTCAACAGCGAAGTGACAGAAGAATGGAAGAAAATGTGCGCTGAGGACGGAGATGTCATGGAAGTAGAGCATTTTCGAATGGCGCGCTAATATGGAAATCCCAACAGCGACGTGACACAGGAAATGTCGGCCGTTCAGATGAGCCGCGGACACTCTGGTAGGCTTTAGGTGACAGAGGAATGGAAGAAAATGTGTGTTGAGTGCGGAGACGTCATAGAAGTAGAGCATTTCCGAATGGCGCGCTAATATGGAAATCCCAACAGCGACGTGACACAGGAAATGTCGGCCGTTCAGATGAGCCGCGGAAACTCGCGTGATTTTTAACTTGTGCACGTATGGCTGAGGAACAAACGCAGAATACGAATGAGAAGAGGAACAGGAAATGGCGGGTCGGACCTCAATCAGAGCGATTTTTCCTGTCAGTCAAACTATTTTATTGAATGTGTTGGTTCGACCTGCCAAGCCGACAAATGGTACGTGTATTCATCTCATCCTAACATAAAAGAGGGGATGGATTGGAATAAAGGCAGGAAACTGAAAGACCTGGGTCTACATAGCACCAAGAAGAATCACGGCTAGGTAAAGATCTAAATTGAATGCCGCCAGGATGAATTTAGGGAAGACGAAGCTGTTCCTTTGTAAAAGGACGAGACGCACGTTAATGAAAGAGGAGTCGGTGAGATGAGGTATAATATCTCTAACAAAACTAAGCGCAACCAGATTCAGGCGCGAACTTTCCAGCTGAATTTTATTAATTCTGGTCCGGTAAAATCGATCTCGACCACTGGCAATTGGGATGAGAATCCACCAAGGTTTCAGTACTTCAGCTCTCGGGCACAGCATTGACTGGGCTAGGTTTCATTTCTCTGAAAGTTAGATCGTCTGTGGTGAACTTCAACTGTTATTTGAACTTGAAGTTGAACACCGAAGATGGCACAGGTGCTGAACAGCCTAAATCCCGAGATTTTATCCCTGGTACGGCAAGCAAGTGAGAGACGAATGTTTGGGATCTATGTGTACATATACATGTGCTTGCAACAAGCTTGGAAAGTTGCTTTGACGTCCACAATCGGATCGGGCCGATTCGGGCCGAGATCGAAACCCCTTTCAGAACAGCCTTTGTCGAGGACGTCTTCCAGCGACTCAAACTGGTGTGTTGAGATTGTGGAATTCTCAATGTCGTCGGAACCTTGAAAGTTCAGGAAATGCCAGAACCGCGGCGGCCCCGCTTGAGGGATGGAATGATTTACGCAAGGATTTACGCGTGATGTGTCTTCAATCCCCTTCTTCGCGGCATTAGCATCTTAATCTATGAATTTTAGGCGGGTTGAATGCTGAAAGTGACTTCAGGCATGCCCCAGATGTCACTGGTCCTACAGAAGTCCGGATCTACGTACACCCGTGAGACAAATAAACCTTTGTATCCTGAGATATTTCTGAGGGGGGATTCGAACAGATCTGACACAAGGTCGCTCCTCAGCTTTTTCCCGACGTAACAACAGATTCAACCGGCACTTCGAATCCGCCATGCGGACTCCGACGTTCAAGGACCTTCATCCTATTCGTTCACGCAAGTAACATACGCTTTCATCCACAGTGTCCCTTGTGCGCGCAAGTGCGGCATCAGGAAATTTCCCCACCTAGTAGTAAGATCAGCTACTGGTCGGAGGGCAGTCTCGTTGGCGCAAATGTCCTGGGACATATTTGTTCAGATGCTCCGGGTCGGAGCCGCTTGAGGATCATGACGGCATTTTGGTGAGTCGGGCTTCGACGACCGCATACAAGATTTCAATTGGGTCGATTGATGAAAGCTTTGTCCGCGTCTCGCGTCTTCGATTGTCAACAGAACTAGCTCGACTTTCCTGCGTCTTTACCGGAATATTCTCGCTCGTGGACAGGGTTAGTTCAGTGCCATCTTCATCTTCCACCTACAACACGATGCTCGCTTGTCGCACCAATCCCCTTGTAGGACAAGTCCTTCGATGCTATGCAACTTCCATCGGAATCGGAGGCTAGTAATTGAAATTTTCCGAAATGCTTTCCATTGGCGATGTCTACCGCAGGACTCGATAAGCAATGCGAACAGTGCTTTATTACACACTTTAATGTGGACCGGGGAAAGCTGAAACGAGTGCCACCAATGAAGTTCACGGGAGGCCGCCGTCAAACTCAGTATGCCACCTGTACCGATTGATCGACGACATGCAACTTTCCTTCTCATCGGCATCATAATAGAAGGAATTCCAGTCTTGATATACATCTTCCATCTCACACCCTGTCAGGCCACACGGTGTCGAACGTCATGTATTCTTAGCGCAGGCATCTGAATTCGCCATTAGCGCGGACATCTGAATCCGCCATTGGCCATAGCAGGCTCAAGAGAAAGGGACGAGACGAGACAGTCAGAATGTTACTTTGGAGGTATAAAACTTCGCACTATGCGAACCTCTCCCTCACACCTCGGCCTTCATATATTCAATGCTCCCCTTCCTCATCGCTTCCCTCATGCCCCCCATCGTATCCGTCGTAAGTCCTTTCAACATAAAGCATATTCTAAATGCATTTATACCGCGACCATATAGATGGCACAGACGTGCGGCGCCGATGCGTGCGGCACCACAGTAGTCCCTTTCTGGCGCAGCTACAAATCAGCCATAGTCGACCACTTCTATACGTGCGCTATTCCGTTCTTCATTTCCTAACCATCTCCCAATTCTGTATACACCCAGGGCCAGCCCCACTGAGTTCCTCAGCTCCGCAAACACCTTCTCGTACTCCTTTGAGGGCGTTGCGGCGGGGGTTTTTAGCAGCAAAGAAGGGGCCTCTGTCCCTCTCTTCCGCCTCAATAACGGTGCCAACCATTTCTACACGTTCGTGAGCGGCGCCTGCTATTGACATATGTGCTGACCGGCGAACAGGACGAATGCTACCGAGGTTTCTGAGTTCATCGCCGCCGGCTACGGTCTTGAACTCACCGCCGCGTGGGTCTACAACGAATGTATCTGCGGCAGTCACCCGCTCTTCCGTCTCTTCGACCCGAAGAAGGGGGATCACTTCTACACCAGTACGCTGCATGGTCATATTTGCGAACTGGAGAAACTGACTTGCGCCTGCGTAGCGTCCGAGTCAGAGGTGCAAGCCTTCCTGGCTCAAGGGTACGTGTCCCAAGGTATCGCGGCCTTTGTGCCGGCCGTGGGTATCGTCACCGCCGACGAAGTGACTTGTTTGGGCCAGGGCTCAGTGGGTTTGAGCTCGACTTGAATTGCGACAAGAAGTTTGCCGTATGATTTATTCTTGGCCAAAGTTCCAAGTCAGATTTAAAAGATTCAGTGCCGCCGGTTACCTAAATATGCAACAACAGATCCCTTGGGACTCTTATGCCTTCTACCATGATGTCGATTCTGGCCAACTCGCTGCTGGCCTCTCGCTCCTGCCCCGGACACCGCCGCATTGCTTGTGAATGCCGATGAAAAATGAGGGAACCCGTGATCTCGTACAGTCTCATGCACTTTGGTGTACGCGTTCCGCTCCTGGCCCGGAAACCCACGCACCGCCTCAGGGTGTGAGCGGACAGAATGTCTTGGGGAGTATGACCAGTCGGGCCCAAGATGAGGACTGCCGTTTCGTGGAGTCGGCTGCGGACGCATTTCCGTGGTTTCCTCCTCCCGGCTGCCCTTTCAAGATGGAATTATCTTCAACACGCCGAGGTACGAGGTTGCCTTGTTTTGTAGCGTCTGTCTAGGAGAGACTAGGAATTATCGAGTACCTAGCATTATTCCGCCCAAAGTTTTGATGCCTCGATGCAAACACACTTAAGTGGCAGTTTTCAATTGCTAACACATGTTGTAACCTGCACATCCCTGTATCCCTTTGTTGGAAAACTGGTAAATCGCTTGCAAAGGCCTGAGTCAGCTTGGGACCTTGAGATGGCTTCGGAGGAGTCCGTAAAAGTAACTTGTGAAAAGTAACTTGTGCGGAACTTGCCCCTTTCGGCACGCGTGCCGCAAGTTAACTGAAGTTTTCCCACGGTCTCGAAACTAACGGGTGCGGGTCACCCAAGTACCTTTTTTCAATACTCCCTTTAAAGCACCTCTAACTGTATTCATATTGGCCTCAACTGCATGTAATCTTTAATTATGTTGTATATAGCTGCTGAAACCCTCAGAGTCAACTGAACTAGTTGTTTACAGTGCCACAAAGAGCGGCGAGTACATGACAAGCAAGGGACGAGTCCTTTATGGATAAGAGCCCGAATAGCTTTCCAACTTTTGATGCATAGAGCTGAAAGCCTCATTCGGCATGACAAGATCACTGGCACTGAGCTGTTGCTCAATGTGTGAGGGTTTGATTTGAGTGAACAATCCTGGCAATCTGATCCTTCTCTGGATGGAAATTCAAGGTTTCTGATTGTCATTAAGGCTATTCAGGCTCATTTGGTCTCATTACCCTGTCCCCACAGCAGGGGTATTATATGCTCACTATTAGCCCCGACAACGGCGTAATTTGTGCATGATGAACATGTGATCGGGAGAAGAAGTTGATATTGGCGGGAGTGCTCAGACAGCAACATTATACAGCTGCAGGACACTTACATATATATCATGAAAACTCAATATACTTTCTCCCGTGGCCCATCACACACCAAAGCCAACAAGTTGTTGATGCTTGGCTCACGGCTGCCTTGGCTTGGCTGGCATGACAGCCTCGGCATCCTTGCTAACCTAACGAGGAGTCGAATGAACATTGAGCAAGATAACTTGAAGTTCAGTTTGATTTACCGTAAGTAACTTGAAGCTAACTGCAAGTAACTTCAAGTAACCTGCAGTTAACTGTAAGTAACTTGCAGTTAACTTACGCTAACTTGTGAGCCAAGTTAGATCAGAAAAGTAATGGGCCATCAGATGGCATCAAGTTACCGCCAAGCTCGCCTGTTCAGCCCAGTTGAGACTTGAGGAGACATCTGGGGTACATTGAAAGGGATGCACAAGGATAATATGACTGCAATTGGTGTCTATTGCGATCCTAGGTCACCTGGGAGTCCATAAAAAGTAACTTGGGCAAACTTACTTGTGCCAGCCTCGGCACACGTGGGGACATATTCAAACTCGTAAGTCAGTGATGGCAGTCTTCTTCGTCAGTTTGATGGCGATCTTCGTCATTCTGTCAAGATGTTGTTGGCAATCTGCTCAGGTGACAGGTCCGTGATTCCCACTGGCCTTGGCGTGCTGAGGTTCAAATTAGATGGTTAGGGGTTTGGGTTCCGCGCTGTGGCACAGCCGCGCGCATTGGCGGGGCGGTACTACGAACGACTTAGCTACGGATTGAATGTACGGATTGTACTCCGTTGTTTAAATCCCATTCATTTTCATCTACAAATTTCTCGGAGTCTCCCCGCTGCTTAACCTTGTAAGATTTAAAACTCTCTGTTCATTTGTTCACTGTGCATTGTTGATTATTGCTTCAACTTGATGGACCGAAACCTCGTGGTGGGACCAGCCGACAGTGGCGCAAGTCGTGTTCAAGTGCGCCAGAGTGGCGCAAGTTGGTGGATCGAGTGTGGCGCAGTTGGTTGGTCCTCGACTTTGACGGAGTGACGAAGATTGAACGCGGCTATCAAGACTGACGAAGATCGCCATCAAACTCACGAAGATCACGATCAAACTGACGAAGACTTAACCGAACTATGACTGACGAGTTTGTATACGTCCCGCACACGTGCCACAAGTCAACTTAAGTTTTCTCACAGGGTGCGAATCTAACTTTCTTTTAACTTTGCGGGTCACCTACTTCTCTCTGGGGATCATGTGAACACCATAGACGGACCCTGAATTGAGGTTCTTGGACAGACTGTTCCCCAATGTCTGAACCTCACGGATAATATCTATAAGTGCTATTCCAGTACAGTGCGGGCACTGGGGATACTGGAGGATCTGCTTCACTTCCTGGTTCACAGATGCCACAAGGTGGCTCCTTTATCCTCACAAGCCATATATAATTGACTATTCTCCATGAGGGCTCAGAGAATAGCGTTGAAATTCCACCTCACCTTGAGCCCAATATTCTGGTTGAGTGACAACTTTGCCATTGAGTATTATTCACCATTGCCCGTTAGGACAAAGTTTCAAACTTCAGTGTTTCTCAGTATCTCCCAGGCGCTTCTGAGACCTCAACATGGAGACATCTTACAGACCAGCACTGCTGTGTCTGAACCCACACTGAGTCTCTGATATTCCTAACCCAATCATTTGATTTTTCCTGGGCCTATTTCACAGATACAGGACCATCGGTATTAACGGTTTGAAAACCCTAGATAACTAGGGAAGTGGCCCTGTATAATAAAAAATTGTGCCAGATGCAGCATGCTCCGATGCCAGCACGCTCTATTGAATATAGGGCTATATCACCTCTCCAGATAGGAGGCACCTTATACAATATTGGGGAACCCTGGATTCACTGGGTGCTTAGACCGAAGTATTTCGATCCCGACTCTTGGTGGGCCTCGCAAGTTGAACCAACCGTGGACCGCGTTGAAAATTACAGCCTCCATCTCTTTGAAACTTAATAATCAGCCTAAAAAGTAACACACAGTCAAGTCAATAAGTTTCCGGAACTTAGCTGAAGTTCGCTGCAAGCTAACTTGCGTGCCAAGTTAGATCAGACAAACTAACTTGCGATCAGATCGCATCAATCCCCCGCCAGTGCTAACGTTTACGATCAATCGGACCCAGTTCTCGTGTTGCAGTCGGAAAGAGGTGCAAAGGGACAGGATCATGGTATTCTTACACGCAGCCATGGCCTGAGACGACTCAATGTGTGCTATGTGGATGCAAACATAGTATTTCAATATTTATGAGGCTTCGGAGCCCCGAAATTAATGTCTTGGACAGAATCTGAGTGTCCCTGTATCAGCATTATACATTAGTACTTGACTTGGCCGCCTCGAAATTGTCCGGTGGTTCTCTAGTCGCCTTAATTTAACGACAAATTAGTTGGAGTAAACACGATTAAACTTACTTTGATCTAACTTACAAGTTACTTACAAGTTACTTGTAAGTTACTTGTTCTAACTTGTACTTTACGGTACTTGTAAATTTAACTTACTCAGCCATAAGTTAGCCGCAAGTTACTTGTGGCAGACCAAGTTAAATTTCATAAGTAACTTGTGGAACCATCGCCTCGGTCACCCGTGAGATGCATTTGATCTTGCCAAAGATGGTGCGCCGACGTTTCATGGCCTCTTTGGCAGGGCCACCCGCAGCAAGTTCCGCGTTGGCAGCATTACCTGTCTTGCTAGCAGCCGGAGGGTCTGAGCCGGTGGTACCTGTCCACCGCATCGTTCGATTGAGGCCAGTACTGGAGCCGCGCTCCTGATCCCTGCGCACAATTACCTGCATTTTTTGTGCGAGGATTTGGCGCTCGGTAAGAGGCTTCTCAACACCGGGTTTTGGGGTTTTTGTAGGTTCCCGAGCTCTTGTATGTTCGCACTCCCATTCGTTCCTCGCGGGTTTGATGCTCCCGCCGCAACTCCACAAGTGGAACAAGGTCACTGCTGGAAACGTCGACAAGAGGCTTGGAGGAGGGTGGAGGTATGGGTTCTTCCTGAGCAGATTGTGCGAGAGTCGAGGTCGCCATATTTGCCATCCCTTGCAGAAGTGCAACGAAGGCGGTGGGTTGAGTAGACATTGCATGCGCAATTTCTCCCTGAATTTCGGTCAATCGCTCGGGGTTACTCTCTGGCAGATCCTCGCTGTTAGGTTGGTCGGTAAAAGCTTTCAAAAATACAAGAAGATCGGTGGCACGTACATCTTTGCGAGATCCTCCAGTGCCAATGCAACTGATGCCATAACACACGCATCCAGTTCCTCGTCGCCTGCACGAGAAATATTCGCGGCACTCGTTAGACTATCCACCATTTGCTGGAGCTGCGGGAGTCGGCTGAGCCACCGCAACGACATCCAGATTCTCGTTGAGATACAGTGCCTCGAATTGCGGGTCAGGAGCCGGTTGTTCAGTGAGCGCGACCCCCGGATCCGGGGCAGTGTCGATATCTCGGGGATGGATACCGAGAAGAGACCACAAAGAATTGTTCTCCTCGGGTATTGGGACAATAGCCCGAAGTTGATGTCGTCTTTGGTGAAATAGGTGTGCGAATATCCTGAGGCTTGTTTTTTGTAGTCGGAGGTATTGAGGACCGTAAGAACGGCTGCCTGCATCTTTGCACGCAATTCCGGAACGATGAGGATAGCCTCCTGGAGTGTAAAATCCTCGGAGACATCACGAAGGCCGGAAAAGGCATCTAATGAACAGCCACTCGTGAAAAAGAATGCTCTCTGGATTGTAAAGGCCACCGATGTAAGGCTCCAACTGCTCATCTGGAAACATATCGTAATTGGCCTGTGGAATTGGAACGACCCGAGATGTTACGTTTTCGTGACATGGATCTGTTGGACCAAGGCAAAGCCATCACATGACCCAAAAAATCTCGAAATTTCATCGCATATAACTGACGCTTTGGACTTATTTGTCTTGCTTGTCTGTAAAGACTTCAAACAACACATTTTTCGTGAACACAGAGGCATCGTAACAACTGTCAATGTCAATCATCTCATAAGTCCAGACGATACAAAACATCAGTATGTTGCACTAGGTATCAACCAGTCTATGCCAATCGATGTAACTATTGAATAAAGTGTTCGTGATTCACAATTCAGAGAGAAACAAATAGTACCGACTTGCTGTCTGGAATCCCACTTCGAGTACCTGTGTCCGAGTAGATCGCTTTCAAGTTGTGTCAGGTGAAACACCTTCAGCCTTTCACGTTTACACTTAGGTGAAACTCCATATAAAACTACATATACTCTGCAAGATCCAACGAACCGTTATTAAATATAACACCACTTGACAGCTCTCTCAAAATACTAGTGCACCTCCACACACCGTAAAAAGCAAAATCTCTACATACGTAGAAAGGTTAGCAGAAAGTAATTAAATTGGTATCCAAATCCAAAATTGTAGAAATTTGGTCTTTTCCTTGGGTATGAAACTGTTGCAAAAACGGGAACAATCAGCAGCTGTTTGAACCCAAGATCTTTATTCACCAACCCCGGGTTGTGAAAGGGCTGCTGACCTTTTGAGCATCCATTTCCACTAACAAGAAAGAGGTTCTTTCAGTGGTTCCACTGGTTGAGAATAGACAGGTTGTGCAAAAGCCGCACAAGCCGCATGCGGCTTCATGCGGCTTTTTGGCATTGTGCAAAGCCGCGGGGAGGATTTCAATATCCCGAACCCATAAACCCACCGGAAATGACTCATACGAATATCATTTTGAATGTTCTGTCCATGCGGCTATCCAATCAGATCCAGCGAATATAATGATTTGTCCTTGAGTTTCCGCGTTGATTCCACAGCACCTACAAACTGAATGACAAATGGAACAGCCATCCCATAGTCTAAAATACTTCCCTCCACTCACCAGGTTCACTAAAAGTTCGACCCTTCCTAGATGAACTCAGAAAATCTCCGTGGCTTTGCACAATGTCCAAAAGCCGTGTGCGGCTTGTGCACAACCTGTCTAATTTCAAGTTTTTTGGTGAAAACATTGGTGAAAAATGTTTTGCACCGGAAGCTCGCCCGAGCTACTCGACGCGTACAAGACGCGTATCGGCGCGCTTTTCAAGATGTCCGATTTGGGGCCTGTCAGTTGGCTCCTCGGCATCGAAATCAAGCGCAACCGGGAAGCGCGTACGATCTCGCTGTCGCAGCAGTCGTACGTCACTGCAATTTTGCAGCGCTTCAATTTGCCGACTCCAAACCCGTCGCAATGCCTATGGACCCAAACATCGAGCTCACCACGGAGCATTGTCCCATCAGCGTCACGGACATCGCTATCGAGTGGGGCAGTGCTCCTCGGATCCAAGCGTAACACGGCGGTGAGTCGTTCAGCTGGGTGCGTGTATTCATCGCCGATAAAGCGAATGACAGTGGCAGCATATATGAAGATTCCGGATGACTTTTTGACCAAATGCACGACTGCCTCGGGAGCCGGCCAATTAGGTCCAAGGTCGATTCCCCTGGCTCGAAATTCGTGATAAATCCGGGAGAACTCGTGGTGAAGGTAAATCATGATATCGGTATAAGCGGAGTCGTCGGCACAGAGTTCGGAATGGCGGCAGATCGCAGAAATGTTCCCAGATTCGAGTGTTTCGAGGATATGTGGCTCCGGGCGGCTCGTTATGAGAAGTCGTACAGGAAGACGGTGGTCGCGAATCGTCGTAATGAAGAGATGGAGAATTTGTTGCTGGATCTTGTGATCCTTGCATTCGTCTAGGCCGTCGATCAGAATTACGGGGATAAATTTAAGGGTTGAGGTGTTTTGGAAAGGGTGCGAAAGGAGCTTCTGGAATTGCACCGTCATGGCGCGACCAACTATCAATTTATCGGCTTCAACCGCCTGTTGAATCGGGAAGAGCAGTTCCGAAACCGAGGTCGCCAGCTGGTAGGCGAGCGTTGCGAACAGGCCATCCCATGTTCCGCGCTTGGGATGCCCACGCCTGAAGAAGAATGACGCGCCAAGGCGGCCCTGGTTGTGGAGGTATCCAGCAAACATCTGCGCAATGGCAGATTTCCCCATGCCAGCCGCGCCGTAAAGCCAGAGAATTGTGCTTTCTGGGCTCCTATCGACGGACCAGGCTCTCAACATTTCGAGAACTCTGGTCCCCGTTCCTGGGTGGCAGGCGGGCTCAGGAAATCGCTCGCCCGAGTCGTGCAGCGCTTCAATCACTACGGAGCGGTAGAGAATGTCGATTCCTATGGGACAGAATCAGCTTGTACTCGTAGCGAACAACCTAGTATATATCGAACCTGATTCACCGTATGCCTTGACGTTGAGCTGTGTCATGTTACCCCGCCACACTGTTATAGGTCGTGGAGATATCCGCGGGATGAAACCCGCCCTCCTCGCCACCGAGAGGCATCGAGGGTATCATTTGGGCGGCTGCGCCATTGCCCACGCCGCTCTGATATTCAATTGCTTGAGAGAATGGATTTCTATCATCCGAGCTGGTGGGACTCAAGCAGTTGCGATTCGGGTCACCACGATCTAGGAACAAGGTTTACTTCACTCATATAGCGAGCAGACTGGAATTAAGCGTACCGGCAGGTTGAAGGCCTCGGATTGGTCCAATGCGTGAGTTGAAGACCTGGGTCACATTCCCGGCCACGTTGTTGAAGGTTCCCCCCTCAATATGGGTGCCGTTCAGAGCGAAAGACATGGCCGTCAACGAAAGAGACCGTTGGCGCCCGTCCACAGCAATGCGATAGTGCTGTGGCGCATGAGAACAATCTCATGCTGTGCCAGATCCAGTTACAGCCGCTATAATTGCCAATCTGCACCTTGTGCAGGAGTCCGACTGTCCCCCATCCAGTTGTCGACTCTCGGGCTACTAGCTGAAGTAACGCCGTTACTCGGGAACAGAAGACCCTGCAAAGGCGCAGGATTGTAGAATTACTCCGTACTGATTCCAAATTTCGCCTGGAACTAATTAAACCAAATCAGGTGAATTACGAGAATATATGTACTAACCACCAGTCACTGCGTTCCGAGGGGTCGTCTACACATATTGTGTACGACCCCCGTCCGCACATTTCTGCAGATTCATGTGTGCGCGCACTATATGGCGGTCAAAGTGCACTTTTAATATTCCTCTACAAACTTTGCAAATTTTGTGTATTATTCTATATAGATTGTGAAAATAACCACTTTCCTCTACTTTTGACCTGCCAAGTTTGGCCAAAATAGAGAGAGGAAACAACACACATTTCCTCTCTCTACATTGGCTGGCTTGTGAGTTTCTCTACATTCATTGACAGATTCGTGATCTCTACATACGTTATCATTCATTTCTCTATACAAACTTAATGACTCGCAATTTCCTCTCTCTATACTTTTTTTTTGGTCAATTTTTTCCTTCTCTCTCTATTGTATGCCCAGCTGCAAGCTGAGGCTGAAACTATACCAAGATGCCGCTGACTCTCGATTTGACAGCCGCAGTAGTCTGAGCACCATACAACCAGCGGATCACAGTCGGCAAATATGATCTGATCCCCGTTGACGGCAGGGCTTGTCCTGACTAGATTGATAACACTTTCCCTGAGAGCCTGGTGAAGCGGTTGCTCAACTTGAGACGCCATTGAAGACGCAACTGCTCATCAACTAAAGTGTTGCCATCAACGGGTCAGATCAGATTTGCTGCCTGTGATCCGCTGATTGTGTAGGGCTCAGACCACTGCGGCTGTCGAATCGAGAGTCAGCGGCATCTTGATATAGTTTCAGCCTCAGCTTGCAGTTGGGCATACAATGGAGAGAGAAGAAAATTTTTTGACCAAAAAAAAAAGTATAGAGGAAATTGCAAGTCAGTAAGTTTGTATAGAGAAATGAATGATAACATATGTAGAGATCATGAACCTGTCAATGAATATAGAGAAACTCACAAACCGGCTAATGTAGAGAGAGGAAATGTGTGTTGTTTCCTCTCTCTATTTGGCCAAACTTGGCAGGTCAAAAGTAGAGGAAAGTGGTAATTTTCACAATATATATAGAGGAAAACATAAAATTTGCAAAGTTTGTAGAGGAATATTAAAAGTGCACTTTGACCGCCATAGGACTATGTCGATCTCCCCCATATATTTCTCGGTGTCCCGTGGGCTCCGATTCATCTTCTCAACACCTCTTGGACGGGCGAGGATAGGCGACGATCTGGGGTTGGTTTGACAGAGTAACGACGAGATTTATGGGAGTGGAAGTCGGCTAGTGCTCGGCAAAGCCATCATTAGTGGACTCGGTCCCCATCATTAGTGGGACTCGCGATCATTAGTGGGACTGAAGATCTCAACAATCAATATGTCCATCAGCGCGTGATGATACCATTCAAGCTCCATGATGCGCCATCAGGCAGCCGACGATCGTGATACCGGCTGTTGCGCTTCAAGGCTGAGCGCGAGAATGAGCTGTTGGAGAACAAGGCATCGCTCGAGTGAGAGGACACACTCCAAGCGCAGGTCAAATCGCTCCGGGACGCTATTCAGCTTGACAAGCGTCGCACTGACTTGAAGGAAGAGCTCAATGAAGTACGCACGGAAATTAAGCAAGAGAAATCCGGACGTCGTGAATGGGTGCTTCGTCGCACTGAACTTGACAGGCAAATCAACAAACTACGCAGTGGCCCCTTGGCGGGAACTCGTATCAATGGTAGACACCCTACCGAGCGCCTGACAGGGGAGATTGAACCTCTGGCTCCCTCAACTCAAGATGTCACACGAAACACGATGGATGAAGGAGTGGTGGATGATTCGGGTGTGTCTCACTGCTTTTTACTGTCCTGTGCAATGGCATTGATTTGATTACAGACTTCAGTACAACGATGCAGATGGAGGCCGAGGAGCCCGAATATCAACTCGAATATGCAGGCCCAAGATATGAAGGCAGTAAATAGTTTTCTTTGACCCTTTTCTTACAGCCACTAAGTTCATTACAGATCCTGTTCCTGCCGCAGAGTATGAGGAGCCCGTGAATGAACTTGAATATGCGGGCCTGATGTATGAACCTGGTAAGTGATTTCTTTCGAAATTACCAATTTCATGCAGGCAGCTTATTCTACTTCTGAGATTCTGGTACCTTTGTGCCCCAGGAATTTGTGTTTCAATGGCACTATTGCTCCGCAAATCCTAATTGATGGCAGGTCTTCCTTTCATGAGACTGAATCACCCCTAAATTCCTCGCTAGATTCCTTCGGTGTGCCCATGGAGTATCCCCCAAACCTCAATGCTGGCCCGGTTGATTTTCCTAGTGACGTTTTGGTCAATCCTATTGAGAGCGCCGCTGGACTAGACAACTTCAACATGGAAGATATCTTTCCAAACTTTGACCATCAGGTGTTCGATTTCGGCAGTACATATGATCTGCCACCGTTACCTGCACCCCCAGCATCCTCCCCTCCCGCAACCAGTGGTCACGGAAGGGATGAAATCAACCCGGAAGCGCAAAACGAGGGAGCTGGAGGTCGATGTACAAAATATCATTCCAGAAAGCCAAGGTCGTGCGAGGTTCAGGGCTCGAGTCAGAGCGGAGGGTCCAGAGTAGCTGGTTGAGTCCCCCATGCACATCAGAAGAAGTGCACCCTGGTTTTTTTTACTCATTCATGATGACCACTTACAGTTACAATTACCTGGGTACAACCTATGTTCTCCGTTCTCGATGGATGTGTATTTAACTTCCCCACCTTCTTCTGCTGCCTCCCCACAGCCTATTTCTCAACTTCCTCAGCAATAAACTTGTGTATTTATCTGCGATGCGACGAGGGCTTAGCGCCTTGACTGAATCAGGTAATTTACCATGCACTCTCTGCAGCCGAGTACACATAAATGTAGACTCCTTTTCCCGGGATAGATTTGTTTAGAATTCATTTTGCACTTGATTTCGATGAAGAGCACGAAAAAGGAAAGTTTACAGCCACAATTTAACGAGGGCGCTCGTTGAAAAGGGAGATAGGTGAAGCAGCAAACAAGAACAAAAGTGTTTGTAGGTGGCTGACGGACCTCAGGGGGAAGAATGCCTTCAAAAATGTTCAATTCTGGGAATACCGCAATGAAAAGTAGATCAAACGATGCTCCTTCACGGCGTCGTTCTGCTCATATCAAAATCTCATGGAGCGGGGAGAGAAATAAATCGCGCGCAAAAAAAGGAAATGCGTAAGCATGATTACGATGTGCTTCGCGAGCACTCCGCCGGATTCCTAGTACTGGGTTATCAAAGGTGCATCAGGCTGGTGAAGCGTTATAATGACGGTACATGCTCATTGATATCTGAACACAACTTTCTTGACGTGCCGTGGCCTCAGCGGATCAATAATTCTTGCCGCCGATTGCCTTGATCGCCGCCCCGCATCGCAAGCGGAGTTGACAAGCGAGTCCCACTTTCAATCACTTCGTTTATGGGACTCGGACGCTGATAGTGGGAGTGGGACTCGGCTACTACCTTTTAGCTGAGTCCCAGTCCCATAACTCTTGTATATACTCGGTTTGACAGGTGATGTTAGCATGGCGTCCACACAGCATTTTGATAAATCCGGAAGTGACTCCGGAATGCCCACAACCAAAGCAACTAGGAATAGGCTACATACGACCCCCCCCCCCCCCCTGTCATATGTAGCCTATTCCTAGTGCGCGGGCATAGGAGAAGTTGGTTAACCAATGATTGGATGAACATTGAATACTGACCGACTGAGGATTCCTGTTAAAGAAATGGATAAGGCAAAATAAAAGTTTACATCTAAGGGAAACGACGCAAACCCGGGTCAAACGGGTAACGTGCTTGTATATCGCGACTTTGCCGTCAGATAAATAGACGGGCCATTTGCCATTGGATGTGGATAATCGAAGGGTAGAATCATCCATACGCCCAGAGAGGCAGGGCGCTTGACGGTGTACGAACAGACAGAGTGACGAACGATGTGTCATAGCATGGACTCCCCCCCCCCCCACCCCCCCACCCTCGTTCGCCGTCCCACGGACACTAGAAATCACCGCAAGGGTTACGGGGAAGGATGCCAGGGGATATTAACAACCAGAGCACATAACCTTCATTGAATGACCTGTCTCTGGGATTGTGCGCGGCTCTCGTTTTCGAATAACAATAGGAAACTACAAAAGAACAGTAAAATTGTGTAGCAAAGGCTCAGAGGAAAGCAAGGGCGAATAAGTACACCTTTAATGCCGGCGGCTAGACCAAGTAAATATGTCGCCGCTCGTTGGCTCGGCCAACCTCCGACACAAACGGACGCGAGGGGACGTCCGGCAGCACGAGGAGGTGCCGAATACTGCAGCTGAAAAGAAGCTTGCACGATTGATACAATAGAGTACTCGCCGAGTTGAAGTGACGGCCATGGCAGGTGCACAGGAAATAATGAACGTATGCAACACTCACCTTGTGGACGAACTAGCGATGCAAGATGGAGAATGCTATCACATGAATCAGAGGTAGAACAGGGGCATAACTAGGGAGATCTGACCTAAATGTATGCCAGAATGTGTGAATAAATGATGACATAATTGCAAGATTCGTGACACCCGATTTGCAGGGCGAGAGCCGTAACACTACATCTGAGACTCAAACACATGACCGTAGCCATGCAAATTGTAATATACGGCCACGACTCTAGCCGTGCGCCTGGCTAGCACTCCTCCGCTGTGTTCGGCTATACAGCCAGCCATCTTGGGGTTTGGTCCGTGGGGCCGGCTGTTGATGGTGGGTTTTTGATGTATGTAATACTCGAGGATGTTTTTTTCAAGAATATATACTATTGATGGCGCATAATACAATACTGTTAGGGTTATTATGGGCAAAATAGCTAGGGTAGGGGGAGAGACGAAACCCTAGAGCAGGGTTTCATGATGCGGTTGCGTATGTATGTGTTGTGCCAGCTGTGTCACAACGCTTGCAACACCGGCTGCAGCTTTGAACTGCTGGACATGAGATCCAAGACAAAAGATTGCCCGGCTATGTGCTGCAGCAGAGGGGTCACAAGGCTTGCAATAGTGAGTGCAGCACACATTTTCCATTGCTGAGATAGTGTGGTCATCACCAGCAGGAGAGTGTCGCAACGCTTGCGACAGCGGGTGCAGCGCATATTATACTTGGGAGATTTGGAATCCAGAATCAAAATATTGCTCAGCTATGTGCCGTGTTGCAACGCTTGCGACAGCGAGTGAAGCACACAGTTTACTTGGGAAATATGTCATCAAGAACCAAAATATTGCTCAGCTATGTACCGTGTCGCAACGCTTGCGACAACGGGTGCAGTGCAAATTATATTTGACATGTCATTCAAGATCAAAAATTCCTCAGCTATCTGCTGTCGCAACGCTTGTGACAGCAAGTGCAGCGCAACTTTTATTTGGGAAATATGGCATCCAAGATCAAGAATTTCTTGGCTATGTGCCGTGCCGCAACGCTTGCGACAGCAAGTGAAGCGCAAATTGTATTTGACATGTCATCCGAGATCAAGAATTGCTCGGCTATCTGCTGTCGCAACGCTTGCGACAGCGAGTGCAGTACACATTTTACTGGGGAACTATGTCATCCAGAACCAAAATATTGCTCAGCTATGTACCGTGTCGCAACGCTTGCGACAGCGAGTGAAGCGCACATTTTACTTGGGAAATATGTCATCCAGAACCAAAATATTGCTCAGCTATGTACCTTGTCGCAACGCTTGCGACAGCGAGTGACATGCATATTTTACTTGGGAAATATGTCATCAAGAACTAAAATATTGCTCAGCTATGTACCGTGTCGCAATGCTTGCGACAGCGGGTACAGCGCAAATTGTATTTGACATGTCATCCAAGATCAAAAATTCCTCAGCTATCTGCTGTCGCAACGCTTGCGACAGCGAGTGAAGCGCACATTTTACTTGTGAAACGTCATCAAGAACAAAGATATTGCTCAGCTATGTGCCGTGTCGCAACGCTTGCGACAGCGGGTGCAGCGCACATTTTATTTTGCCGACATTTCATCCAGAAACAACATATTGCTCAGCTATGTGCCGTGTCGCAACGCTTGCGACAGCGGGTGCAGCGCACATTTTACGAGCAGTACACACTTGCAGACATTTCATCCAAGATCAAAAATTTCTCGGCTTTGTATCGTGTCGCAACGCTAGCGACAGCGAATGCAGCGCACACTTTACTGGCAGTACACACTTGCAGACATTTCGTCCAAGATCAAAATTTTCTCGGCTTTGTGCCGTGTCACAACGCTTGCGACAGCGAGTGCAGCGCATATATATCTTCTCCTCTTTTTTGTAGCACAACACAGTGGTTGGGGCTGTGGCACGTGTGGCTGTGGCATGGGTGGCCGGGTTCTACTGTGCTGTACTACAAAACAGAGCAGTAGATATATAGATTGGTGGGGGAGGGGGAAGATTTTGTGAGGTACTTCTAGCAGTAAATAAACGAGAAAAGTTTTATTGGCACGAATACTCTAGGATCTGCGAGAAGAGCTCCCGGTTTACGTTTCCGGGAAGTTTCGAGAATAAGTGTTGGGTCTGGATTGTCGCGTGAACGCATGAGGAGGAAAAATCGACGTGTCTTGTCATGTCCGCCCATCGCATTTTAAGGCAGAGAAGTGCCGAGACTCGGCATGGATGTATAGGCTAGGATTGCAACACGTACTACATAGGTGAATTGTTCATTTGGCCATGGAGCAAGCAAAATGCAAATCCTCGAAACCAAGTATGGTCGTTATTGATTCACTAAATTAGGACCATAAGTGAATTATTTGGATGACCATGGAGCAAGAAAAGGCAAATCCTTGAAACCAAGTAGGGTTGTATTGGTTCGCTAAATCACGACCGTAAGTGAATTAATAGCGAGCCAATAACAACCGTAAGTAAATTATTTGGATAGCCATAGAGCAGGAAAAATGCAAATCCTTGAAACCGAGTATGGGCGTTATTGATTCGCTAATTATGACAGTAAATATATTATTTTGGAGGCCATGGAGCAAGCTCAAACTGCAAATCCTTGAAACCGAGTATGGTTAGTCATTGATCTGCTAAATTACGACCACGAAGCCCGGGCTTGGCGGGCCGGCCTGGGCTTCAACTTGGTCAAGCCCAAGCCCTGAGCCCGCTGAGGCCCTGTGCCGGGCCCGGCCCGGCCTGCTAGGCCCAGGGCTTGGCCTGGCGGGCCTAGGGCTTGAGGCCGGGCCCGCAACATCACTAGACGCCGTGCGGGTGTGTATGCTATTCCGCTTCAAGTATCGTGGGATAGATTATCCGTGTGCCCTGATTCACTGGTTCACCGCTCGTGGTGATCAGCCCTGCCTGGAAACTGGGATGTGGATCATTACCCCTGACTCCCTGTGGGGCGGCGGACCCAGTCTCGCCGTTGTTCATCTTGATTGCTTGATGCGTGGGGCGCATCTCATTGGTGTTGCTGGGCACGATTTTATACCTATACATAATTTTGGATTCTCAGACTTGTTAGATGCTTACAAGGCCTTCTATGTAAGTACGCTGATCACCATGCTCATGAAATCGCTTTCTGAATACATTACTTGTTGTACTCAGCTTGAGGAAGTCCGAAAAGTCCATTGAAAGTGAGAAGTTACCAGAAGGCTCGGGGAAGGCGAAAAGCCGAAGCTGAAAAAGTCCCAAAAAGGGCGAAGCCACTAGAAGCCCCGAAAAAGCACAAAAAAAAGTGAAAAAAAAGCCCTCAAAAAAGGCCGAAGCCACAAAAAGGCTGAAAAGTCCTGGCAAGCCCTCGGAAAAGGACTTGTCAAGTTGCTAATGGTGTAGGGTGCTAATACGTGATCAATCATTGATTCGCGATAGGTTATGCATGTCAAAAGCAAGTGGAAAGAAAGGATGCCTTCCTGTAGGTGCGAAACAAGACAAGACAAACAAGAGATAACTATTTTGGGCCGGTAATGATAATCGGTCTGATGGCCCCCTTACGGTAGCCTCTTGCAGTCAGACGCTTCAATATAATTTAAACTCGTACCTCGTTTTATTGAAGTCTGTTATCAAGCGTGGGGGTGCGATCAGGGTAAAACCTTGTTACATAATCTGCATAGCCACGGTGGCGGTACCTGTCGTCGCGTCTTCTCTTCCTCTTGCCAGCGACGCATTTGCGTATTCTCTGTTCGTCCTTTCTCTTTGCAACAACCTAGAGCACACAAATAAATTCATTCTCAATGGATTCCGCACCAATTCCGACTCCCATTCTCGGCAAAATAGTCCGCTCGTACACCCGAAAGACACCGCTCGACCCCGATACGACCATTCCTGCGGCTCCACGGCGAACTACGATTTGTATAGACCTGAGCCTTTGAGCTGGGTTCCAGTGCCCATCATTTCTGTCCCTCCAGCTCCCGATTTTCCTCATGTTTAGCCACGTTGCGTGCTGCTGCGCGAACCACAGCGGATATCCTCGAGAACAAATTTGCAGCTGTGGATGAATTTCTTCAGAGGATAAGACTCAGGATAATATATTTTCTCAGCTAGGTCCCCTTTCAGAACTTACCCCTTTGATTCCGTCGGAGACTTCCTTTCCATCCTGTTCTACAATCGTCTGCACAGAGAATCTGATCCCCGTGGCCCGACCCACGCTGTCGCCGTTGCGCACTTTCTTCGCGCACGGACAGATATTGGGATGTCAGAAATCATGCCGCCTATCTACCATCATCGCTGTAGCTACCCCGCCAAAGACTCGAGCCGCCTACCCGAGCGGGAGATGATGTTCTGCACCACTCGCGATGCCGGCACCATTCACCATGCTCGTCCCTTCATTTCTACTTGGGCCGCAAACCTCGTCGCAGCCGAAGCTCGGAAACAGATTGGTCGCGCTACCCGCGACGATCCTGAGAACTCTGATGCCCGAGTTCAGCTATGCGCCAGCACGAACGGTCGCGGGAAGGCTGTACACGTCATCACTTGGGATGATTTCAAGAACTTCAGCATCCAACGACTTGCGGACACGTTTCGGTTGAGGTTGAGCCTGCCGATGTTCTTATCCCAGTACATGGCCGCCCCAATGGAGAAAGGAGTTTTTGTCGACACGACTTCTCGAACCGCGCTCAGGTCCATGACAGCTCACGACATGGAGAAGATGCGCGCCAATACTGAAGACGCTAATACCCGTGGGCTAATACCCATGGCGAGACGGAGCATTTTCTCCTTCTTGACAATGTTCAAGAGTACGATCAGGTGTACGAACCGGGTCTGGGTCTTCAGAACAGACTCAAGGTTGGCACAGCAGGCACCAAGGTGAAACTCCAGCCATGCACCCCCGGGGTGTTTGATGCGTGGGATTATTATGTGCGTGTTGCATGGAAGGAGCGAAGGACCATGACCATTACATCAATATTCGCCAACATTGATTGGAATCACGAACAGCGTGTCCACCGCCTTCATTGGGTTCGTGTCCTTGCCAATTTTATTCCTCAGCTCCATTCGCTCCAAAAAGATATCACTGCCCTTTTTCGGACCGCTCCCATCGCTAGATGGCGGATGCCTGATGATCAGCCACCCACAGAGTGCCAGCCGCTGATGCTGAACTCCGAGCACGAGACCGAGTCCCAGGGCATGATGCGTGCAGTCGAGGACTTTGATAAGCGCCATAGAAGTGTCGTGACATAGGCTAGGGTTGATTGTTGATAGGAATAACAAGAAAACACGTCTAGATACTGGACAATTTCGTTCAAATTGGCAGTCACGCGTCACGCACCCCCCCTGTCGATCACGAACTTTGGTCGAGGTCACACGTCACTCGGGCCTCTGTCGAACCTCCAAGTGGTCACACAGGCCCCAAATTGCCTAAAAAAAAAAAAAAAAAAGGCAAAAAAGACAAAAATTTGAGTTCAAATGCCGAAATTTTCGAGGTGTCACGCAAAAATCCGGCGGCTGCCGAAATGTCGAATAGGTAAAATGGGTCACGCGTCACACCCCATGTCGATTTGAATGAAATTGTCCAGTAGTATGGAAAGAGGATGGAAAGAGCCAGAGTTAATGACGCGACGGGGATGCGACGACAGGCACCGCCACCGTGGCGGTGTAGATTATGTAACAAGAGCGTACCCTGATCGGGGCCCCCGCGCTTAACAACAGACTACCCTTACGGTTACTTAATCGATAAACAACCATCAACAGTGACGTGGCATGTCCTACACACTCGATTGCGCTGAGTCCGTCTTGCAACGCCTCCTGGAGGATCCGCAGCGTCCCATCGCCATTGTTTCAATTCAGGGGGGAACTGGCGGACACGGAGGGAATGGGAGCTGGGGCGGTGACGGCGGGGTGGGCGCGGGTCCCCAGGTGGAGTTTGCCGATAATGTGATCTTCAATCTTCCCAGCGGCCAGAACCGGGGGACTGCCCGTATCAGGGAAGGTTTGGCGCAGATCGGGTATGGTTGCGCTGAGCTCTTTGGGTCTTTTTTCGCCTTCATCATCGACTTGTGGCCAAGCATCCCAATGGGGGTTGGATCTGCCGTGTTCTTTGTCATGGACCCGGATGGTCTCGACTTCGAGGTCCCCATTTGGTGTACCGATTATTCGGTGAGAATTTTGTTTTATGCCGTCCTCCTCGAAAATAAGTTGAAAACTACAGACACTTCATGAGATCATCAAGTTGTGGCTTCGTGCGAACGCATCGGCCGCGTTGCCTCTTGTTGAGGACGGACACTACCGCATGGTCTCCAGGGATGGCAGTTTCATCATGCCTGAGAAGTTCGCGGAGACGGTCAAGCCACATCTGCGGCTCGAGATGAGCATTCTTCGACTGGTTGAGAAGCAGAACGAGACGACGGGAGGGATTACGTGTCCTCATTGCCTTTGCACAGGGGCAACCAGGACAGGGAACACATGGCTTCAGTGGTGCGTCGCCAAGGCTAGTCCCGATATTTCTATGTTATTTTTATTGATTTATTTTTTCTAAACATGAAGCTCCAATCTAGCTTGTCGGAGGAACTATCGGGTCGATGAGCAAAACCAGGACATAGAGGAGATCTTCATACAACAACCGGTATTTCGGCGTGTTCACATAGTGTTATTTGACCACAGTGAGGTGAGTTGGGTAATGTGTGGGGGACGCTCGCTGATCCCGCTGTCACTCTTCCCCGCCACAGCTCGTGAGTTTTCGAGCACCCTGCTCCGTGCGCGCGCTCGCTGATCCCGCTGCCACTCTTCCCCGCCACAGGAGGTGAGTTTTGCAGCCCCCTTGCTCTGTGCGCGCGCTCGCTGATGCCGCTGTCACTCTTCTCCGCCACAGCAGTTTGCCAAGAAAGTCGCTCTGTACCAGCAGGAGAACGCCAAGTTGTACGAGGACAACTTGAAGCTTGTCCGAATGCTTGCCGCCGCAAACGAGGAAAACCGCGGCAGAGACTGGTTCAAGATAACGCCGTATGATGACGTGAGTTTTCGAGCCCCCTGCTCCGTGCGCGCGCTCGCTGAGCCCGCTGTCACTCTTCCCCGCCACAGTACGTCAAGGAGTTTACCAAGAATGCGCAACAAATACACAAGAAAGTGGCTGCGTACCAGCAGGAGAACGTCAAGTTGTACGAGGAGAACGTCAAGTTGTGCCGTGACAACTCGAAGGTTGCCCGTACTCGACCAGTGTTACTACTGCCCACTGGCACCGTCAATTAGTAAACCCAAAGAGAAATGAAGTAGAAGTAAATTAGACGGAAAGAACCCAAACAACTCACCCTCCTGACAACCCGCCATCCCGCAGACACATCGCTTGAAATTTCCACCTTGCCCTTCTCCTTGACAAATCAGGCAGCGCGGAAACGAGGCCTTCAGTAATCCGTCAATGTTCATCCGCTTCTTAAAATCTCACAGTCCGTCTTCGTCGTAAGAGACAGCCCGCTCACTGGAGTCGTCTTATCAGCGAAGCGCGCACCGAGATTGGAACACTTAATTAAATACTACTCTTTGAAGAGTAGTTACAGCGCCTGATATTGGGTGAGAAACGCGAGTGGCGAAGGAAAGGAGGCGAGGTGGTGGTCGTGGGACGAAAGAAAGAGTAAACCAACTATTTGCGCTTGCTTGTGCACGTGCTGATCGGAATTGGCCTTTGTCTGTCTCTGACTCGTTTGCGCTCGCTCATCTCGCGTCGACTGATACTGCCCCCCTCATCCATCCTGAACGTTTCCAGCAGAGGAGCTGGAGAGACGAATAAATTGGTGGCATTGAACCCGAAGGTGTGATTCACCTTTGGCGCCGACAAATGGACGGTGTGGGGCATAAGTACATCGCATCCGAGCGTCCTGACTTGAGAACGGTATACCCACGTCTTCGCATCGTTTGACAAATGCCTCGACAGGTGTATCGTTATTTGTTGCATTGTCCATGACAAAAGCAGTAATCTGATGGAGGTAAGTCACGAAGCACACAACGGATGCGAATTCGCAAGATTTATACCCTGCCCTTAAGGCCGAAGCTCTTCACCGTCTCCCAAACTACAGTTGCCATGTTCTCTCCCGAATGTTGGCCAATTAATTCCCGAAAGCCGATCAAACACTCCTTTGAGGAATGGAAACATCAATGTGAGCACCAACACATATATTTTAGGCCCACCTAGTTTCCCATCGTTCCCGATGTAGTGCACTACAATGGCCAGAAATGCGTACCCATTACTGGATGTCCATGCGTCCAAAGACAAGACGAAATCTGAGAGGTTCTCCTGGCGAGGGACAAGATGTGTACACCGACAATATTATGCGAGGATATTACTTTGAATATTTGCGCGAGTCCTTTTTTAATTGCATCTGACATCTTGATAATTCGGGTACCTTGCGTCGCCCCACAGCCATGTAACAGTACAAACAGGGAGGGCGGAAATTAACGAGTAGTGAACTCACGAAATGTTCTCTTTTTTCTTGGCTATACTCAGTCCCTGCAACTACGTGCAGGGAGAGCGGAAATTAACCACTATGCCGTGAACACAGATCCTTTTGTTGTGAAACCGGGATCAGTTGATAAAGTGATGGTAGGCAGAATACATTGCTCGGCACAGGAACACCGGAAGATGCCGAGAAGGACCCGTTGAACCCGTCGAACGGGACGGGAACGGGTACCCGTCAACGGGGTGGACCTGTCCCGGCAGAGGAAGGCCCCAAGTTCCAACGGACAGGTGCCGACCCGGCCGTTCCCGTCCGTCGACCCGTCGACGACGGGCACGGGTTGGAGCCCTGGCCGGAGCTAAGTAGCCGCATGTGGCGAGGTTGGCTAGCCACACATGGTTCGGCTAGGTCCGGCGAGGCGGCGCTGCGGCTATTAGGGCCTCGAATGCAGTGAAGGATGGTTCGTTTCTCGCGGTTAGTGCGGAGGAATGTCTACGCGATCTTTGAATGGAAAAGATTGTTGGGTCTACCGAGTCGTCCATAAGAATTTCGGTCGGAGGATTGGAGTTAGCAATTCAGAAAGGCAGGAGCTTTCAGAACGAGGTTGTGAGTGGGAAGTCAGTGCAAGAGACTAGCAGGAGCTAGCGTTGCAGAAGATCACACATTTCACGCACAGGTATTTTTTGCTTCGTTCCATCCTGTTGAGCGTTCCGATACTAGCATTCCAGATTCAAGATCCAGGAAAAGAAAAAGTGCCGCATTTAGTGGCGTTTAGCATTAAGTACTAATACCTTGCCCTCATCCGGAGATTGCACCCAAATTAAACCCGGATGCGGTGTCGATAGGAAACCAGGTGCATTGCCAGGCTCGAGCGTCAGGATTCGGGAGATCAGGGTATTTAGAATACTTAATGAGCAAGATATGAGGTACGGACATGGCGTAGAATTCAAAAGATGGTGGAAAGCACAAGAACCAAGCAACGACAACCTTGAACAATCTTGTAGCTGTGTCGATAGGAAACCAGGTGCATTGCCAGGCTCGAGCGTCTGGATTCGGGAGATCAGGGTATTTAGATCATTTAATGAGCAAGATATGAGGTACGGACATGGCGTAGAATTCAACAGATGGTGGAAAGCGCAAGAACCAAGCAACGAGAACCTTGAACAATCTTATAGCGTACAGATAGAAAACTTGGAAAAGACTTCGATTCTCCAGACCTCGAGTCGAGACCCACCAGGAGCCGAGGAAATCGTAGGAATGGAAAGGAACCATCAGCTAGAACGCTTCGCGAGCGGATAAAGCTGGCGTATCGTTCAGCACGTAGAAAAGGTGGAGGGACTTGGCTGGACTTGGGGGAAAAGGATAGGAACAACCGGTCCGCAAATGTGACTATGTTTGATGGCACTTTTCTCTTCCTCCGCTCATGTCTGACTCCTCAACTGGCCCAGGACTGACGCGATGGGACGCTACACAGCTGCACCATTCAGTTAAGAAAATCATCAGATTGATGCGTACATCGAAACCGCCAGAAAATTTTCATGAGATTCGACATCCGCGAGAAGCAAGATATTCTTAATGCTCACACTTTAAAAAGAATCCTGAGAGTTGTCCTTGAGATTTCCTCCGAAATGATGGTTACGTAGTGTTTGCCGACACTGATAGCCGGACGATGGTTCCACAAGTTACTTATGAAATTTAACTTGGTCTGCCACAAGTAACTTGCGGCTAACTTATGGCTGAGTAAGTTAAATTTACAAGTACCGTAAAGTACAAGTTAGAACAAGTAACTTACAAGTAACTTGTAAGTAACTTGTAAGTTAGATCAAAGTAAGTTTAATCGTGTTTACTCCAACTAATTTGTCGTTAAATTAAGGCGACTAGAGAACCACCGGACAATTTCGAGGCGGCCAAGTCAAGTACTAATGTATAATGCTGATACAGGGACACTCAGATTCTGTCCAAGACATTAATTTCGGGGCTCCGAAGCCTCATAAATATTGAAATACTATGTTTGCATCCACATAGCACACATTGAGTCGTCTCAGGCCATGGCTGCGTGTAAGAATACCATGATCCTGTCCCTTTGCACCTCTTTCCGACTGCAACACGAGAACTGGGTCCGATTGATCGTAAACGTTAGCACTGGCGGGGGATTGATGCGATCTGATCGCAAGTTAGTTTGTCTGATCTAACTTGGCACGCAAGTTAGCTTGCAGCGAACTTCAGCTAAGTTCCGGAAACTTATTGACTTGACTGTGTGTTACTTTTTAGGCTGATTATTAAGTTTCAAAGAGATGGAGGCTGTAATTTCAACGCGGGTCCACGGTTGGTTCAACTTGCGAGGCCCACCAAGAGTCGGGATCGAAATACTTCGGTCTAAGCACCCAGTGAATCCAGGGTTCCCCAATATTGTATAAGGTGCCTCCTATCTGGAGAGGTGATATAGCCCTATATTCAATAGAGCGTGCTGGCATCGGAGCATGCTGCATCTGGCACAATTTTTTATTATACAGGGCCACTTCCCTAGTTATCTAGGGTTTTCAAACCGTTAATACCGATGGTCCTGTATCTGTGAAATAGGCCCAGGAAAAATCAAATGATTGGGTTAGGAATATCAGAGACTCAGTGTGGGTTCAGACACAGCAGTGCTGGTCTGTAAGATGTCTCCATGTTGAGGTCTCAGAAGCGCCTGGGAGATACTGAGAAACACTGAAGTTTGAAACTTTGTCCTAACGGGCAATGGTGAATAATACTCAATGGCAAAGTTGTCACTCAACCAGAATATTGGGCTCAAGGTGAGGTGGAATTTCAACGCTATTCTCTGAGCCCTCATGGAGAATAGTCAATTATATATGGCTTGTGAGGATAAAGGAGCCACCTTGTGGCATCTGTGAACCAGGAAGTGAAGCAGATCCTCCAGTATCCCCAGTGCCGCACTGTACTGGAATAGCACTTATAGATATTATCCGTGAGGTTCAGACATTGGGGAACAGTCTGTCCAAGAACCTCAATTCAGGGTCCGTCTATGGTGTTCACATGATCCCCAGAGAGAAGTAGGTGACCCGCAAAGTTAAAAGAAAGTTAGATTCGCACCCTGTGAGAAACTTAAGTTGACTTGTGGCACGTGTGCGGGACGTATACAAACTCGTCAGTCATAGTTCGGTTAAGTCTTCGTCAGTTTGATCGTGATCTTCGTGAGTTTGATGGCGATCTTCGTCAGTCTTGATAGCCGCGTTCAATCTTCGTCACTCCGTCAAAGTCGAGGACCAACCAACTGCGCCACACTCGATCCACCAACTTGCGCCACTCTGGCGCACTTGAACACGACTTGCGCCACTGTCGGCTGGTCCCACCACGAGGTTTCGGTCCATCAAGTTGAAGCAATAATCAACAATGCACAGTGAACAAATGAACAGAGAGTTTTAAATCTTACAAGGTTAAGCAGCGGGGAGACTCCGAGAAATTTGTAGATGAAAATGAATGGGATTTAAACAACGGAGTACAATCCGTACATTCAATCCGTAGCTAAGTCGTTCGTAGTACCGCCCCGCCAATGCGCGCGGCTGTGCCACAGCGCGGAACCCAAACCCCTAACCATCTAATTTGAACCTCAGCACGCCAAGGGCCAGTGGGAATCACGGACCTGTCACCTGAGCAGATTGCCAACAACATCTTGACAGAATGACGAAGATCGCCATCAAACTGACGAAGAAGACTGCCATCACTGACTTACGAGTTTGAATATGTCCCCACGTGTGCCGAGGCTGGCACAAGTAAGTTTGCCCAAGTTACTTTTTATGGACTCCCAGGTGACCTAGGATCGCAATAGACACCAATTGCAGTCATATTATCCTTGTGCATCCCTTTCAATGTACCCCAGATGTCTCCTCAAGTCTCAACTGGGCTGAACAGGCGAGCTTGGCGGTAACTTGATTGCCATCTGATGGCCCATTACTTTTTCTGATCTAACTTGGCTCACAAGTTAGCGTAAGTTAACTGCAAGTTACTTACAGTTAACTGCAGGTTACTTGAAGTTACTTGCAGTTAGCTTCAAGTTACTTACGGTAAATCAAACTGAACTTCAAGTTATCTTGCTCAATGTTCATTCGACTCCTCGTTAGGTTAGCAAGGATGCCGAGGCTGTCATGCCAGCCAAGCCAAGGCAGCCGTGAGCCAAGCATCAACAACTTGTTGGCTTTGGTGTGTGATGGGCCACGGGAGAAAGTATATTGAGTTTTCATGATATATATGTAAGTGTCCTGCAGCTGTATAATGTTGCTGTCTGAGCACTCCCGCCAATATCAACTTCTTCTCCCGATCACATGTTCATCATGCACAAATTACGCCGTTGTCGGGGCTAATAGTGAGCATATAATACCCCTGCTGTGGGGACAGGGTAATGAGACCAAATGAGCCTGAATAGCCTTAATGACAATCAGAAACCTTGAATTTCCATCCAGAGAAGGATCAGATTGCCAGGATTGTTCACTCAAATCAAACCCTCACACATTGAGCAACAGCTCAGTGCCAGTGATCTTGTCATGCCGAATGAGGCTTTCAGCTCTATGCCATCAAAAGTTGGAAAGCTATTCGGGCTCTTATCCATAAAGGACTCGTCCCTTGCTTGTCATGTACTCGCCGCTCTTTTGTGGCACTGTAAACAACTAGTTCAGTTGACTCTGAGGGTTTCAGCAGCTATATACAACATAATTAAAGATTACATGCAGTTGAGGCCAATATGAATACAGTTAGAGGTGCTTTAAAGGGAGTATTGAAAAAAGGTACTTGGGGTGACCCGCACCCGTTAGTTTCGAGACCGTGGGAAAACTTCAGTTAACTTGCGGCACGCGTGCCGAAAGGGGCAAGTTCCGCACAAGTTTACTTTTCACAAGTTACTTTTTACGGACTCCCGGACGACAAGCTACACGGCGCTCATTGGTTCAGATAGGCTCAGGCACAGTAGCATAGCAGGCAAAAAAAATGTATCAGAGAAGTATTTAAATATCTATGGACAGAGGGACGGTTTCCCCAGGCCAGGCATGCTGTTGAAGCATTTTTGACGTCAAGACGCGGCGTGCACTTCCTACATCGCAGAACCACGGGGACCTGAGCCCCGGGGGTTTGGAGCGGAGGGAGGCGCATTTCGTCTCCAATAGGGCCTATAACGAGGGTCAGGAAGCTTTATAAAAGGACGAGAGATGGACTTACCATGTCGGAGATGGGCGCGGCCGAAGTTTGCAATCGAGGGAAGCACCGTCTGGGTGGAGCCAGAGCCCAAGGGAGACGAGTCAGTGATGGCCTTCGCATGAAGGCATGAACATACCGGTGCGACAGTGGGGCCTATCCTCGGGACGAGACCATAATGTATTGCCTGTCACTTCTACATCAGCATTGTCATCAATCAAGAGGCCGATGGATGACTCACTAGATGGATGGGTAACTGCTGCCGTGGGGTGAAACCTACGAGGGTCTGTCACTAGAAGATAATCAGCATAGAAGGACGCTGAAAGAGAAGCACGCACCTTGGGGTGAACACCCGTCGAGAAGAGAAATATTGATAGCACACGTACCTGCAACCCAAGAAAATGCATCCTGCGCCCGAGGAGTACAGAATAGCGAGGGTCCACGACAGGACAGCGGTGGTCGAATTGCTTCTTGGACGCACGCTGGCGGAGAGCTTCAGTTATATTGCGAGACTTGGCGCGACTTGCAATCGTACTGGTTGCATGGAGAGAGCAGCGGGTTGTGGACGTCCAGGTGGCTCAGACTTTGGACAAAGCATGTGATGGTCTTGAAGTGTCAAGTGCTGGAAGTCTGGCTGTGAATGGAGGACTGGAGGCCTTGAATCTGGGATCTTGGATCTTGAAAGATTGACTCGGAGTTGAGACGGTGAGAGCTTGAATCTTGAACGCTCGGATGCATCCCGCAAGGCGGTGGTAGCGGATTGGCGCCGCAGAAGACAGTAAAAAGGAGATTAGGATGGTGAACTTGGGAAGGAGTGGCTGGAGACCTTGCTTTTGAAGGCCCGAGATGCTACCAAGCCATTAGCGACGAGCGGCGACGATGGTGGGGAAGAGAAGAACTTCAAGATGAGGCGACCTGTAGGGCTCTGTGAACAACTGGTATGTTAGTAACATTGGTTATTAACATGATGTTACAGCAGTTTGCGGAACTTAGGCGCGGCTCATTTTTTATCAAATTTTGATGTTTCCACCAGGATGGCAGCTGTAAGCTCAATTCCCAACCGTTTCCTTTGAAAGTATGACCGTTGAATCCGTATTTCCATTCCGGAGGGCATGGCCTCCTCAGATTCTTTGATGGCGAACCAAATTGCCTGATTGGGAAAATATCCAAGTTTGAGCAGGATGGCTGTAGTATGAGCTATATTTGTTCGATTGGGCTAAATTTTTGATATGATGAACTCACATGTATTCCGGAGGGCACCAAATACCGGGATTTTCGATATAACTTGTATATTTGATATAGTGTACATTATGACAATGGTTCCAAATGATAGCAAGCATATATTTGAAGTAAAGGTCACATTGAAAATCCCAGTCTGTCCTGCCCTTCGTAGTACTCCCAAATACAACATAACCAAAAACTAGGTCAATCGGACAACTACACAGAGTATACGGCATGTCCTGTTCTTTGTAAGTGTGTTGAAGAACAGGACATGCCGTATACTCTGTGTAGTTGTCCGATTGACCTAGTTGTTGGTTATGTTGTATTTGGGAGTACTACGAAGGGCAGGACATACTGGGATTTTCAATGTGACCTTTACTTCAAATATATGCTTGCTATCATTTGGAACCATTGTCATAATGTACACTATATCAAATATACAAGTTATATCGAAAATCCCGGTATTTGGTGCCCTCCGGAATACATGTGAGTTCATCATATCAAAAATTTAGCCCAATCGAACAAATATAGCTCATACTACAGCCATCCTGCTCAAAACTTGGATATTTTCCCAATCAGGCAATTTGGTTCGCCATCAAAGAATCTGAGGAGGCCATGCCCTCCGGAATGGAAATACGAATTCAACGGTCATACTTTCAAAGGAAACGGTTGGGAATTGAGCTTACAGCTGCCATCCTGGTGGAAACATCAAAATTTGATAAAAAATGAGCCGCGCCCTAAGTTCCGCAAACTGCTGTAATACTGTAGCATTTTATTCAGTTTGTATGTCACGCGTCACAGGGCTTCAAAAATACGAAAATTTTCGTACATGTCACGGGTCACTGGGTTCGAGTACGAAAACCGCCAGAATGTCACGAAGTCGCTGAAAATCACCCCAAAAATCGAAATTTCGACTTACACGGTTGTGCGCGCCGTGGTGTTCGCACGAGCTGCTCTTGTTGACAGCTTTGGGCATAGGGCTCATTGGGATGTTCAATGCAAGTACGATTTCTATACAGCGAGGTATGAGCTTGTGACTTGTATGTATAGAGTGTCTGTCTACGAGAGACTAGATTTCAGCGGTTTGGACAATTCTAACCTTTTTTTACAGTGTATCGACTCTGGTACATACTATTAGGATTTTCCTGGCGCTTTCCGACGAAAATATGTACGAAAATTTTGGGGATGTCACGGTCTCCCGAGGCCAAGTACGAAAACTGACTTTCGTACTTTTGGGTCACAGGTCACAGGCCGGTACGAACTGAATAAAATGCTACAGTAACAGTTAATAACAGTTACTAACAGGTCGCCAAAAAACCAACAGAAATTGGGTGAATAATTGTGAATAACCGCTGGCCCAGCGGTCAGCTGCATGTCAGTTTTGTCTGCTTCCGGGGTTCAACCTGTCTCTAAACTGTTCCTCCTCGATAAGATCTTTTTGCGTGCCAGATTTGGCTATCCCCAGCTCCCAGGGACGACCGGCGCCTTGGAGATCCAACAAACGAGTGAGGAAAAAATATTGGACTCCTAGGTGTAGCTCTTTTCATTAGACCCAGAAATGCGCAGAGAAACACATCGAAAGCATAGGGGTATTTTCAGGACCTTTCTCGAGTTAGTTACACACCCGAAAGTTATTAACAACGTGAATAACAGTTATTCACAAGTTAATAACTGTTACTAACAATTTTGTTACGAACAGATGTGAATAACCCCCTCTAGAGGGTGTATGTTAGTAACATCTGTTACGAACTCTCCGGAGGTTATTCACAGAGCCCTAGCGACGTGGCACCAACCATCTGTCACGTGTATCATTGATGGATTTTCAGATGCGCAACTTCGCAAATTTCACCAAGTCCGGAAGGTCCGGCACTTCTCTTGCTAAGTCCTAAGTCGCCTTGTATGTATACTGCTCACCCGATGCACTACGAAGTTCAGGAAGATTTTTTATCACTATAGAACAAACCGAGTCCAAGCTCCCGAGGTTGTATAAGGTGTGTCAAGCAGGAAAGGAGCACACCGACGACAATTCACCTTGAAAGAGTTTGAACTGAATTCGACACAAGGAAAACTTGCTAGAGAATTGTTGAGGTGAAGCAGAACTTGCTATTTGAATGCTCTAGAAATAAGTATGTGTTTCCGTGTCAAGTACACCGCAAGTCAGATGAATCGGCAGGATCGGTTGGCAGTCAGCTAACCGATAAGATCACTATCTTGACAGATGTGGGCTTTTTGCCGACCGGCTCAAATTATGCCGGGACATCTCAACTTTCAAGAAATTCTTGGAATTCGGCGTTGAAAATCTCACAGAACATGAACCTGGAGAATTCTTTCAAGAGATACCTATCAATCTCCTAGGAATATATCTCAAGAAATCTGAGTGCCATCAATCTTAAGGGAATCTAAGAATTGTGTGCGGCCGTGTAGTACACACCTGCTTAAAACCCTTCCAGTCAACGCCGTTGCTATGCCCTAAGTCTTTCCGAATCCCTGAAGCCGCTCCAAATATTTCCTCCCATCTCCCACTGCTCTTCTTGGCGCTCCCTTGAACGTCCCTCCCCGACTTCGCCTCTCCAATGTCCGACTCGCCCTGGGGACGCATCTTGTACGCCAGTCGTGGATCTGCCAACGCACCCGTTAACCACCTCCACAGAGTTACCTTGATGTGCGCGCCTCCCACTGACGCCTACGCCGCCTATAAGGCAGGCGTCCCCGCGAGGTCGGATCATGACTATACCACGCTTACCTCTGCCTGCGAGCGCTCCCTGACTCCTCGGAGGATCTGACTGAATGTGGATTTTCATTTGGAATTAGATTCCGATGCGTCTGCATTTGCTTTCCGTTTCCTTTCTCCTTCCCCAAGTCGGACGCGTAGCGTCCGCTTCCCTCCTTTCCTTCATTTCTTTGTATCATCGCACGATGCAACCGATACTGATTATTCCCTACAGACGCGTCGCCTCCCGATTCCATTCCGAGCCCAGGCAGGAACTCCTTTTCCGTGCAGCATCGCCCATGGCGCAACCATCGCTCCCTCTGCACCAGCTTCTTTGCCCCACTTGCGTCCGCGCTGCCCGCGGCTACAATTCCCGTGTATTCCTCCGTTTCCACCGGCATGTGGGACGCAGAGGGCAATGGCGGGCTAGGTGGACTTATGGGGACATTCATAGCAGATCCAGAGACTGCGGCCATCGCGATCGCAGTATACTTGGCTCTGGAGAACGTCGCCCCTACCTCTCTGCCTCAAGTCGACGGACGACTCCGCCTCTGATTTTACGTGTGCGCTTCTTTCGGGTGCGACAGCGCGCTCATTTTCCAAAATCGCTTCCCCGCCTCCATCCCTCGTCTCCTGCGGAATGTACGATGGCGGCTCCACTCTCCATCACATCCCCAAAACGCCGCGTCCCCGCTCCCCAGCTCGCTCCACTTCGCCCCGGACGTCGCGCATCCCCCGCTCGACTCAGTCGGCGCGTGTCTCTGTGCTCGAGTCGCCCCTCCCTCCTTGCTCGTCTTCGCCACCGCAGCCCGCGTACGCTCCACTAACGCACCACCACGCCCGAGCACGCCGGGTATGTCTGGGTGTGAACGCAGGAAGAGAGTCGCTTTGTGAGAGAAAGCCTGCGTTGTATGTCTGGATGGGGAGCGAGCGGTGGTGCGGGGAAGATGAGAATTGTGTGAGTGTGCGTGATTCGAAGACGAGGAATGAGATACTGGAGAATGACGAGGAGAGGGACGCGGGGATTTGACGATGATTGCTGAACCTTTAGGTTTGGCTACCCAGGGGAACTTGGGTTTCGATCATGATCTATTTTCCTAACATGCACAAACAGGAAATTCGTAATATAAAATTGGTCATCATGCTGAACCTGTATAGGTTTTTCGCAAGTTTTCCAAATTTCCGGTTTGTAATGTGGGATTTTAAATGTGAATCAGGCCTCCTTGTTCTTGCCAAGATGCCAGGAGCATCGCAGCTCTCACGAATTACTACTACTACCAAAGCTGCCGGCTTCTCATTTCGATGCGTCATTTTCTCTTCGAGATTTGTGCGACTGCATCGGACTCGGAATATTTCGCCTCCGAAATCAATCAATTTCCCATGTCAAGCAATTGCCACGTCACCGACCTTGCTTCCGCCCTCCATGACCTCGATTGCTACCTTCTGCAATGTTCCTGTCTCCGCTGCGTTCAACGACAAGGCTACAAGCTCTTCTGTCTCCCTTGATTGGATAATGAACTCCGGTGTTCCTACCCAAAACTCACGCGCTTCTGGTCTCCTGTCGCTTCCATGCGATGCTGGCGTTCTGTCGATGTTCTTGAACGGCATTTCTGTGGCCGCTTCCTTGCCTTCTGATCTTGTACTTGGCTTGGACTGGTTCCAGTTTGTCTGTAACTCCACCAATCCCACCTCTGCTGTTGTTGTGCAGTTGATTTCTGGCCCACTTGAGCTGCGCCACAATTCTTTGACAAGTGCCGGTACGTCATAACTTTTGTACTGCGCTCACTATTTATTTATTCATTCCCAGGATCACCATCTGTTGCACCGGTGTTCCGGGGAGACATCGGGGTAGACCTATCGTCCTCCTCACCAGTGTCCCAGGGTGGACCTGGTGTAGTATCTACGCCCTCATCCATGACGAATTCGAATGTTAATATGAACGACGATGTTAATTTGATGCCAATGAATAATCCTCTGTCAAACGACTGTTCCGTGCCGTTGTCTGATACTTTTGTCCGTCTCATTGAGCACGAGAAGATAACCGTTGTACGTTTCCTTATCATCCATTTACACGTTGCTCTTCTTACATTGAGACAAATGGCCTCTCGTCACCAGCATATTTACGCCCGAGATTCCGATGGAAAGTTGAAAAGTGCAGATACTCTTCGCGCCGAATTTCTGGCCCATCAATGTACTGAATTCTGTCTTATCCTCCGGTCAGAAGCTGCGCTTGCCGGGTTGAGTCCGATTCCTCTTTCACCTAGTGAACTAGAACGATGCAAATCAAACCTCCGGCCTAACCCTCGGAAAAGAAAGTCAACTTCCCTAGACGACAATGTTAACAAGCGTCATCGTTCATCCGTTGAGACATCGGAGACTGCCTTTCCCATCATATTATCTCAGGGTGAGAAGGACCAAATTGTTGGCAAAGCCCAGTTAAGTTCATCGCGGCAGGGAGCAGAGACTTCGAGGCTGAGGAGAGGGAGAGAGTGCCGTCACCGGGCGTGACGACAGGTCACGAGCTCTGATGTTCCCTGATCCGTCGGTGAATTCGGTACATGAATTGCATGGTTTCGGCAAGGTTTCGGACCCCTTGTTTTACGCATATTTTCAAAAAAATACAGAAATTCCTTCGTCAGCTTCAACCTAAAGGTTCAGCGCCCGCCTCGAAGAGGCCCAATCCTCAGTCATAGGGGTAGTATACAAGCTCGTGAGTCAGTGTGAATGACCATCTTCGTCAGTTTGATGGCGATGTTCGTCAATTTGATGGCGATAGTTCGTCATTCTGGATAGCCGAGGACCAATCCTCGTCAGTTAATGGAGCCGACGGTGCAAGCTCGTCAGTTCATGTTCAAGCTCGTCGGTCCGGATCTCTCGGCGGAGATCATCCCAATTCGGTACGTGTAATCCCGCCGCCTGCTTTTTTGTTTCGACACTGCCGTCCCACAATGCGTCGCGCGTCGGGCGGATTGTACAGGTGAGCTTTCATTTTCCTCCAGCCAGACAGGTACTGACAGCCTTACGGTGACCAACTACGTTCAACCGAGCACTCAACATCAAATCGAACACCACTTGCCAATGCCAGGTGTGACATACTAGTGACATCCTCTTCTCCTATTCCCACCACAACGATGTATGGATGACCGCAGTGCATAGGGAAAAACAAATGCCATCGGCCACGCAGCACAAAGATGAAGAGAGGGGTCTTCTGCGTCAACCAGTGGGTGGAAATGGGCAACATTTTGGAGAGACTGGCACTGTACAGCGCAATGGTGTATGTCCATGCTTCAATTATTGCTAACACCCGCCCCATCTCGCACAAGAGCAGAGTGTGCTACAATTGCCACCTGCGGTTGCACGCGTCCCACAGCCGCTCGATTTGAGCGAGACACGCGCAATGACCATGGGCCTGCTGGCGCTTCAAGGCGCAGAACTCGCACGCGCGGAAGTATCGGATTCCGATGGACACTTGTTCCGAATGCAGGCGATGCGCGCTCAAAATGCCTGTGGGACGCGGCGATGTGCTGACGTGAGTGTGTAAGTCCACGCCAGGGTATAGGGTATAGTTGTGCGAGCTGGCGGGGGCGCGCAGTTAATTACTCATGCAGCACATGTATTGTATGTATGCTGATTCGATAGAATTTATCTACTTCTACCATGCCTTCCGCAAAGGAATTGAAACCTCTGGCAAATATTTCCAAGCTTTGCAGAATAGAAATATCGGTGTGACGAGGGGTATGCGGTATGTACGCCAAGGCCAGTGAGTGAGAAGATCGTTGCCGACTCGCCAACATCTCGACAGAATGATGAGAATTGACGGCACTGACGAATATCGAAAACGGCACTGACGAACAAGATAATACGGACTGACTGACGAGTTTGTAAGTGTCCCCGATGATAGATGGACAAAGAGATGAGCAGCTGCATGCGATCTGGGATATCTGTGCCGCGGGCATGCGCCTCGACTGGACGGTACGGTACGATGCGCAACGACGCCGACGCTTGGAAGGAGCTCGTCCGTAAGCTACCTCGTCCCCTAGTCCATCCATCTGGCTGATTTACTACCACCCAGCGCCAGGTGCGCGATCCTCCAGGATGTCGACGCAGATCCCAATGTGCCCGATACTTCCGCCGTACCTCACTATTGAAAGTACGCATCCGTAGATTCTTGCTACTCGTCTGATGCTGATGCACGCGGAGTTGAGGCCTGACCCCGCGATCTTCTCGTCACGTACTCCGTCTTTTTGTTCTGTTTGGGAGAGGAGTACTGTTTCACGCATGGGCATCGGAGCATATCCTTCTGGCCTCGGCCCTCGGGTGGCGTGCGCGTCCTTGGCTTTGCTTACGCCTTCGGCATTCGGAATTTTTTCATTCTCTTCCGGTGCGCGATGGGCCCCGGTGGAGAGGTCTGCGGGTATAGACGGGAAAGGGGAGCATTCTGTCTGTCCTCGGGTGACGCGTACGTGCTTGCCGTTCGGCTTTGATGCTTGCGGGGCACCGCCGGTCCGCCGCACCGGCGTTATCGACTGGGACTGCGCACGGGCCAGGACCACCGGCGTCTTTCGGTGGTCGGCGCTATGCTTGTCCCGGGAGAGCGAGCAATTAACGCTCTGGCTGGCCGAGCCGCGTTACTGCTTTTCGACTTCTTCCTTCGATTTCTTCTTTCTTTTCTCTTGGGACGTTCCTGCGCTTTGCGTTCCTGGTCGTGCTGGCTACACGACGACGCGACGGTCGAGCCGTTTTGGCTTTGGCTTTGACATTTCATTTTTCCATCTTTCAAATGCCTTCGTGGCTGGGCTTCGTGCCTGGCTCGAGCCCTCGTTGCTTGCGAAGTTCTTTCGGATTTTGGATTTCAAATGCTCGTTACGAGACCTCGAGCCCCTATCGGACTCGGACATGCATCCTTCTCCTTCCCGGATCGGGCATTTGGGCATTTTGTCAACTGCTCGTGTACTGGTTGGCTGGCCGGATGGCTGGGCTTCCGAGTCTTGACCCAACTACTCTGTGTAGACGGAGAAATATCATAAGTCTCTCAGTCGGTCCCGGAGAAGATAGAACGACTGTATTAATCTATTACTGTACCTGTAAACAGAGAAATATAACAAGTCTCTGGTCCGTGAGTAAGAGGTTAAGTAAATGAGCGGCATACCTTATTCGGTCACGGAGAAGATAGAACGACTGAGGTATGCGAGGCGGGCGAACAAGGCGTATAAGAAACCTATTGAACTCCGACTCCAATTCAATTGGTGCGGCTTGCGCTCGCTTGTATCACGTTAGGGGTTTAGTTGAATCATTTCCGACGGGATTAAACTCGTCACCGGCCGTTATGGCACAGACGAGTGGACACGAGCTTAAGGTAAATTGCTTTGGTTTACAGCGCTTTGCGGAACATAAGGCGCGCACTGATTTTTCTGCCTTTTTGGGCTTTTTTTGATTCCCACGACTGGGACGGCTGCGGCAGCCTCAGTTCAGGTCCGTTTGCCTTGTGTATATGCCCAAAACGATGCGCATTTTAAAGGCGCACCGGACTACCTCCTCAAAATGTCCACCCCACCCCACCAAACATTTCTCTGAGTGACCTAACAGATTTTCTGTCTCTGTTTCGACTGGGACAGGCGCACTGTTCTTCCGTTTGCCCTGAAAACCGGTCCATTCGAACGGCATCGAAATTCCGCAGGGGATAGATGTCTCACAATCTTTTTCTCGCGTGATAGGATCCTGTTTTAGCCCAGCAACCCCATTCTAAGTGCACCCTTGAGAAGAACACCTATAGCATTCGCCTTACTCCCCCAAACACCCTAGTTTTTGGATATGCCTTTGGTAGACGTGTTTTCTAGAGGATAGCCTCCTCAGATTTGGATGTAGAGCCCGATGAAAAATTGGATTCTCGATTCCGCCTGTCAAATATGGTTGAAAGCGATTGTCAGTGAGAACTCTTGCTGTAGCTAATGCCTGTGCAGGGTATCTCCACTCCCAGCCCAAGCGACACCTCAGCATGTTTATAATAGGTCTCCAGCCCCAGAAACACGAAAAAGGATTCCAACTGTGCTGTCCGACGCGCCCGAGCACATCAGTCACATTGCACGTGCTATGACCAAAGTCACCTTGCATCTTTTCCTTCTGACGATCATGGGCGACGCCAAGAGTGCCTCAGCGCGTAGGAAGTCCAGGAGACTCGCCAAAGCCACCCTCAATACCACGGAAACCCAGCAGCCATCTTCCCCGGAACCTACCTCTGTTTCTGATCTTTCCCTCAGTGTTGACTTCTCTGCCGCTCCGAATCTCGATAGTCCTACAGCATCCGATTTCGATCACAATACCCGTTCCAGCAGTATTACCCCCCCCGCCTTCTATCAAGCGCAAGGCGCCGCGGAAGGCTTCGAAGCGCCACAGAAGGCTTCCCCGAACAATGATGAGACGTCGGAGGCTACCATTGGCAGTGATTTCTGACAGCGATGATGTGCAGCCGCCGAAGAAGAAGTCACGGACACCCACCCTCGGAGATGCGATCGACAAGTTGGAATCCTACCGGGAACGGGTCGAGGATGTACCGGCCTACATCTTATCTATGCGTGAGTTCAATCATCTCATTGCTGCGCCACTGCTGACTCAATTTTCAGTCATTAACCCAGCCGTCAAGCTAAGCTGGTTTGAAAGATTCCCTGACCGAGTTGAATCGGTCAAGGACCTATTCTTGCGCGAGGTATGTCCAGCCCTTCAATCTTTCCCCAACAATCTCATAACTCATTCACATCAAGCTTGAAGGCTACCGAACCGACCCCAGCAATACCCCCGCTCGATCTTCACGGGCCAATTGGGCCGACGAAATCCTTGGCATGGATACGCCGGGCCACTCGACACGTCGCCAGAGTTTGGAAGACGAGGTCCGTGGATATTTCATGGAACCCCCGTACAGCTTCGGGTCTGTGCGCTACTGGCAGGTATGTCCAGTACGCTTCATTTCTTCTCCAAGTTGGACCTGACTCGGTATTCGTCAGGAAAACCAGCTACGGCACCCCACTATATTCGCGCTCGCCGTCGACATCTTGCCCATCCAAGGGTCAGCCGTCCCATGCGAGCGTGTCTTCTCTTCCAGCGCCGAGACTGACACCGTCAGGCGCAATCGTACGGCGCCTGATCTGATGGAAGCACTCCAAATGCTCAAGTTTTCTGTCAAAAAAGGCCGCGGGCTGAATTTTACGGCGGGTACTTCGAGAGACGAGGAGATTGCGTTGATGGAGGCTGAGACAGAGGAGCGGGGTTTGGTACCGGAGGACCCCACGATCTATAGTTCTTTCATTCAATCTTTGCTTGATACTGAATACGACTCGGAGTAGTTTTAATCTAATCTTTTCCCTACTTAGTGCGTGCGGACCTACATACTTGCATACACCTTGAAGCTCACACCAGTGACGAATGGAATTAAATATATTAAGCTGTAAGTACCGTGCTAATACTTAGCTCCCATGGCAGGCCTTGTGCTCGCCTAGTAGTGGGCCCCCCCTCACCCCCTTCGGCCTCCGTGAGCCCGCCGCACTGCCATGTCTCTGGATCAAAGCCTACAGCTGCACATGCTGGACGCGCGGCGTAACAAGACGTCCTCCGCGGGCAGCAGTACACCTGAGCAGCACACCCAGAACAAGACGAGGCTTTGGGGAATGGAGGTCGCCGCCGAAGGCGCAGCAGCGGCTGCTGCGTGCTTGGGGCGCATGCGCGTCGTCGAAATAGAAATGCCGGATGCCGGCGGGCGGCGGGCGGCGGGCGAGATCGAGGTATCGAGGGGTTTGGCGACGAGCAGCAGCGTCGGGAGGACGCCAAGACGTGGGAGGTGCGGTTGTAGGTCATTGTTAGCAAAGGGAGAAGAAAGGAAACACTCTGACGCACAAATTTCCGCACAAATTGATCCAGACTGCCATGAACGGACATTGTACTGGCAAAACACTGAAGTATGGCAGTAGGTGTCGTCCCAGAGCCTCGCAGAAGGAATAGTGGGCATCCATCTACGTGTTGTGAGTGTTTTTAGCGCGTCCTCGTTGTGCAAACGCCACGAGTCAGTCGTCGAGGTCCAGAGTCAAAGAAGGAGCCAAAAAAGCCAGCGGGATGCGCGCAAGAGACAAGGGATACGAGGAACGGGTTGGGAGACATCTTGAGGACTTGAAAACGGCGTTAGAGGTCGTCTAGGGCATGTGGGCCAGAGGGGGAAGTAAAGATGTGTCGAATACGGCAGATCAGATAACGACGTGGCACATTGTGGCGGAAGTCGATCCGAGAGGGCCGAGATTCCGACACACGAGAGAGCGAGGGATAACAACTTTAGTGGGAGTGGGACTCGTCCAGTCCCACTCCAGTGCTTAAATTAGTGGGACTGGTGCAAATTAGTGGGACTCAATGATTATTTGGAGTGGGACTGATGGCATTCCGAGTGGGACTGATGGCAGCAGACACTTTGATTGACAACAAGACATGCCGCCGCTTCGCTCCGGCGATGTCGCAACGTGGACCTGGGAGATCAGAAGAAGAGGAGATATGCATTCAAGCTGTAAATACAACGCTGTAGAGAAGTATAGGGACCCGGAATGCCGATGAGAATGGGAAATGGCCTGAGGAATGCTCGCGTTTGAGGGAAAGAAACATCCACCGGTTAATACTGGGCAGTCCATGCGTCGAGTGTTTTAATGAAAGGTTGGGGGGATCTCGTGGGCCGTGGAAAAATAGGCCAAGAACTGTACAAATGACCAAGCAAAACGGTTCGAGTGAGCAGTAGGAGAATGTCCGTGAGTGCATAAGTGGTGAAACGTAGCCAGAATCCGAGTTTTCTGAGGAGTGAAGAAATCACAGGACAGGCTTGAAATGGAAGACCACAGAGCCAGGACAGGTACCTTCAGGGAGGAGGCGGTATTATCCGGCTTTGAACAAAACCACAGCACAGAAGTTTATATGATCTTGAAGTGCAGCACGAGACGAGACTAGGGGAACAACATTGGCTGGCACCAACCCATCCAGATTTTGCAGTGAACGATGATCTTGGGCAAAATAATCGCCGGTCAAGAAAGCCATGCACGATTCCGGGATGAGGCAGTAGCAAAATGAATTGATTGACAGCCAAGAAAGGCAATCAGAAGGCCGTCAATCCAAGAGAGAACGGAACGAAGTAGTCGTGGGCAAAGGCGGGGGACGCTGGAACTTTATACATGCTCCGGTGATACGGCCACGGTGAGAAAATAGGTGTTGCAGTGAGAATTTTACACAGATGTAACAGCGGGCGCAGTGAGAAATTTGCTGCGTGAAGCTGCGGTCCGCTGGCGGTTTGAGGGAAACATAGTCAGCTGAGCCATTGCGATTGAATACCGCAGGGACATGCTGGGTACTCCAATGGGGCATAAGCGCAGCACCGCAGGACGGGACGAGAGGAAAAACCAATGGAGTTGGACCTGCATGGGGCAATTGCACCGCCGAGAGACCATTTGCTTAAAGAACGGTTAATCAATATCTGTTCGGAGCTCAGGGCCGGCGTGTGCCGTATGTTGGCCGCATGTATCTTTTGATCACTTGCTCGGACTTCCAATCCACCAATCGTGGCATGCTGCATTAATATCTAATTAATTCCAACCATGAATCACATCCGGCTGGATCATTATCTCGGTAATCTCAACATCCGCCGTCCAACATGTCTTACATGCATGTTGGCATTATCATATTCCTCCCCCTGCAGTGTTGTAACAGCGCTATCTTCAAGTACCTGTAATCTAAATGGGTCAGTATTTTCAATATCATAAAAAATGTGCTGGGTGCATGTTTGACACCTGTCATTTCCTTCTCGGAAGGCGGACCGCACTGTCTCAGATGCAGTATAAATACCTGTGAGTACAGCCGTTAGTGCTCACGAAGATTTCGTCTTCTGTACCTCTGCACTCTTTTCCATTTCCTTCCCAACCTTTCATTGTCAGAAACAAATCGTTATCTGCTATCCCATCGGTGTGACCTTTCCAGTTGTTCATTCTCTTCACTGACTCGCTTCCCATAGCAGAATCAATTATCGACTTCAATTTCCATCCAGGTATAATGGTATCTTTATTATTTCCCTTTGTGAACTTATTCCCCAAGCATAGAGTTTTCGACATGTTTGAGGCGGCTGAAACCATTCCTAGCGGAGTAATCAAGGCATATAGAGACTTTGTTGGCATTTCTTTCACATTTGTTGGTATTTCTTTCACATAGGGTTACAATGCAGTCAATCCATCTCTTAGGCCTTTACACCCGCTCTCGGGGATCCCACCCATACTCCCTTTCTCTCGGTGGAAAATGCAAGTGCTTGGATCACATCCCACGAATACCAGCTCTATCTTCAGCACAACGACTCCGACGAGTTCCCCAGCTTGTGGGACCCCGACAAAGCCACAGTAAACCAAATTCGGGCGTATCGAAATTATGTGTGTTGAACTTTTCGTTCGGGGTGTCAGATGCTCATATTACAGTGAAGATCCTTGGCGACCATTTTCTCGGTCATTTTTTCTTCGATCTTGACAACACCGATGCTTGGATCAACCCCATCGCATTCCAAGCCTATATGAACACGGTTTATGGCTCTTTCGACGAGTACCGCACTCAAGACTCGACTCCGTTCAGCTCTCGTGCTCCATCTCGTGCTGGATCTTCTGTAAGCTCTCTTGCCCTGTCCAGAGGCGACTCTATGCTCTCTCCTGTCGGATCGCGTCCCAGTAGCCGTGCCTCATTTGTCCCTGCATCCCGTGCCCCATCTTCGCGGGCTCCGAGTCCATTCAATAGCAGCGTAATTGTTATTTCTGATTCGGACTCCGACAACTTTCCGGCCACTGTTTCTACTGCTTCCATTGTCCAAAAAATCGAACCAGGTCCAGCTTCAGGCCTCTCAATTTATCCGACGGCACCTTCACATAGAAATGGGCGCAAGGGGAAAGAGAAAGCAATCACGAGTAAGATTCAACTCACCCGCCAAGAAGCAGTCGAGGAAATCATTCAAATATAGTCAATTCCTTCAACCTGGACTGTACCCCGTATCCCCGCTGCATATCTGGTCGATTTTTCCAATGCCTTGGACTCACTCGAAGTCGGCAATTGAACATTGACAATTGATCGGTTTATCCGAACAGAGGTGAATTGTATGCTCATGCTCATTGGGTCGAACCTGAACTGGCGGGATTACAGGACCAGGATTCATGGGGAGGCTCGAGTGGCCATTCCGCCGGCAACTCAGAAGCTGCTGGCTTCCTGCCCGATCTGACCACGGCCATTAAATGTCGTCGGGCTCATTTGAAGTGCAAGGGAGTCTACACCTGTGAATTCATCGATCCGAGTCTCTTTGGACCTTCACGTGGATCGATATCTCCACACTACTATGGCCAAAAATGGCTTCCGACCTGCCGTCACAATACACCCTCAAATTGCGTTGAAGTATTGCACGTGACCGTGTCTAGGATGCTTTCGTACGAAAAATCGGTCATTTCAAGGGTTTAAAATGGCCGGAAATAGCCTCAGATTGCCCAGGGTTTCGCCACCCAGCACCTTCGGTTTTAATCGGTCTTTCAAACCATTTCAGATCACCCTTGGAATGGCGGGGTTGCCCCAGAAGAAAAATCGGTCATTTCAAGGGTTTAAAATGGCCGGAAATAGCCTCAGATTGCCCAGGGTTTCGCCACCCAGCACCTTCGGTTTTAATCGGTCTTTCAAACCATTTCAGATCACCCTTGGAATGGCGGGGTTGCCCCAGAACCCCAGACCCTGAGGTCAGGTTCAGGGTTCGGAAATTTGGGCAAAGAACCGGACCGAACCAGACATCGGCAACACCTCAGAGTGACACATCAACAAACGTCACACGGAAAGATCCGGCATCTTTCTCTTTTTTCCAACCACCACCTATATATATGGGGCTGAGATCTGAATTCAGATCCTTGCTGTGCAGTCCAGAGAGAGCAGAGTGGCTGTACAGTTAGGTCTGACCTTTTTGAGCATGTCTTACATACAAAGTTTTTTGATCCAATCATTTCCTGTCTCGGAAAAATACTCGAATTACACAATGCTGTGGATTTCCGACATTTTTTCCCTCATGCTTGAACTGTACAGCCACTCTGCTCTCTCTGGACTGCTCTCTCTGGACTGCACAGCAAGGATCTGAATTCAGATCTCAGCCCCATATATATAGGCTTAATATGAAAATGGTAGAATACAAGCTAGGAAGTGGGGGTGCAGGAGGTAGTTTAATATTCTGCAGCAGTTTGATTTGGCGAGGCTTTGTCGAGCGAGACTGCAATGAAAGTTCTGAATGAGCTGGGTCCCACTACAGCAACTCAAATTCCTCACTCTTCAGCTTTTATGAAACTCAGGCCTGAAGCGAGGGGAAATTCAGTGGCGGCCTGCTCCGTTGCATTAGCCACATTTCAGTCAAAATAAATTAAGTGGCCGTCCCTAATAGCTCCTGTAGGACACGCGACAGCCGTGTCCGGTAATCGTTTACGAGTTCAAAGAACACATTTTTGCGGTGTTTCGAATGACTTTCCATCAGGTTGTAAGTCTTACAAGAAATTCACTGTTGGGTGTCTTCTGTTCGGTTAGATTGCCTATATGGAAGAGGGATCAAGATGTCGGGATATGTGAAAATAGCGAGCGAAAATACAACACAACCGAGCTACGTTTTTGTTATAAGCGGAGCAGATGAATATCGCGGCCAAAGAGCCGAGCTGATTTTCTTCGACAAATATATCCTCCCCATGCGTATCTTGTGGCCAGCGAACATTCACGTCCAAAAAGGCAAAATGTCAATAGTGCCCGAACTCTACCTGATAGCATCCAAATCACATGCAATTTATGTTAGGGCAGAAATGCACTTTCAGTATGATCTGGATCTGGAACAGAAATCTACCAAATCACAGTGCATTTCGACGTGGAGGGTGCCTCTCACCTACAGGATTGCAGACGACAAGGACATGGCAGTTGCAGAGTTGGCGCGATACACGGGCAGAACATGTGTATACGGCGATGGGTCCGGATACGAGGGAGGGGTCGGAGGGGCAGCGGTCATTAAGAACACGAGCGGTGTCTTCGATGCGCGGCACGTCCATCTGGGGTCGATTGAGGATCATACGGTTTTTCGAAGCTGAGCTTGTAGGATTGATCCTGTGTTTGGTACTGATTGCCAGCATCCCCCGCCGATGTTCCGCCACCGCTCTCAACGACAACCAAGCCGCCATTCGTGCGGTCGCCAACCCCCACCCTCAGCCAGGCCAACACCTGGTACAACTATTCCACAAGACTCTCCGCGACCTACAACGGAGACAGCGAACTTTCAAACTCCACATCGCGTGGATTCCTGGCCACAATGACGTAGAAGGCAATGAGGTGGTGGATGCAGAAGTAAAAAGGGCGGCCCAAGGTGAGTCTTCCGAGCTCCCTCGCACCCTACACGCCTTGCACGACCTCCCTGTTAGCATCGCAGCCATGAAGGCATTGCACAAGAAACGGGTCGCCCGCACCTGGAGCGACTCGTGGTCCTCGTCTCGAGTCGGCACCCGCTTCGCGGTCTTCGACAAGACTCCCCCCGAGCCAATGCACGCTCCGATGGTACGAAGACATGCACCGGGGCCAGTGCAGCATCATCACGCAGATGCGCACTGGCCACATTGGCCTCAACATGTACCTTGCACGCTTCGGGGCGGTGGACTCGGACCTGTGCCAGACCTGCCGCGAACCCGAGACTGTCAACCACCTCCTACTGACGTGCCGCCGCTTCGCGCAACAGCGTGACATCCTGCGGCGCGCCCTCCTCGAGGACGGACGGCAGCAACTCACCAAGAAGGCCCTGCTAGGCAAATCCAAGAACAAGTCGGTGTTACTGGCGTACGTCGCTGCGACAGGCTGCTTCCCCCCGGTACACACCCGCGCCCACATGACAACTCCTCCCTCTCCGCCCCCGCGTTCCCCATCTCCTTGTCTCCTCACCCCCCTCCGCACCGTTGACCGGTGATGATGCCCACCCTTTCCCACTCATACTCGCACCATTATACACCATCCCATCTCGTCTCACTATGCCTCCCTCTCTCACTCTTCCTTTCTCTCTCCCGGGACCCACCATCGTCCCTCCCCGGCACCCTATTTCGGAACACACTGCCCCCTACCCCCCACCACTTCCATTATGTCAACCACACGATACATGATACCAAACAAGTCCCCGTTCACATTGCTGCCTCACCCTTATCTACCTGCCTTGGCCACAGGGGAGTCTGACGCACCGCGGGGTAACCGTGGCGTAGCGTGCGCCGCACGCGGAAGTCTCCTACGGGTTTTACCCCGCGACCTCCCTTAAATGGGCGGAGGCTTATTGTACATCCCCACTAGCCACAAGTAGAGTAGATAAGTAGCAGACTAGTTACATAGGCCGTAAACAGCCTGCACAGCTAGTATAATACAATGATTTTATCATCAGATGCTCTGAAAGCAGCACAATCAGACCAGTCTAAAATGTGAGCAGATACTAGTTTCAGCACACCTTTCAGCTTGAGCTGATACTCTGAGGGATTTTTGCTACTATCTTTTATCACCTACTTGGTCACACTACCCACCTGGACACTCGGGAATTATAACAGAATCCGTTGGGTTTTCTCCACGAATTATGATTGGAGGTTGGATAGGATGTTGAGACGCCCCTGTAAACCAAAATTGATCCAGTTTGACCCGATTGCCGTGAGGTTGTGTCGGCTTTCGGGGGTGGTGGGAAGCCGGACACGTGGATTTGTTAATTCTCGTCAGCCATCAACATCAGGAAAATCTGAAATTCTATCAAGACCCAGCAGGCATTATCCAGGTCTTTGGTGGTCTTTGGTAGTCTTTGGTGGGCTATGAAGACATACTGCTGGTCTATGTAGGTCTTTGACGCACTCTGTGTGTCTATAGGTCTAGAGCACTTGCATCCTTGTCTATCGTGATCTCGAGAGTTGTACCGGGTACTATGAACATCCACCATAGTGCTTCGGAAAAGCCTTGCCTGCACGTTGGCTCCGAGTGTTATTGACCAAGTCAGTGAAATTTAATGTCAAGCTGGGATGACCGGTGCTCATGATTGGGAAGGATATTTGTCAGTGTTTGCATTTGGAAAATTAGGGGATGTCTACTTTCCTAGTTTCAGGTAGTAGGCTCGACAAATGCTTGAGAGCGGTGTTGCAGGGTCGGACGGCCGTGATGTGGAAATCCTTCCACATCCTCATTATATTTCTACTTTATTACGCCTCCTATTTCTGATTACAGCATTATTTGTATGGTAAATAATGCCACATCATCCTTTCCGCACGAAAACCACCACCAACGCGACCAGTGCAAGGCCAAGCGCCTAGAGGTAGCACCAAGCTCCTCGCCCCCTCCTCTCTGGAACGTCGCCAGTGGGCAGTATTGCCACCAGAAACCCCCAAACCACGCCTTACAAACGCCACCTTCAATTCACCGCATTTTCGCACACTTTTACTCTATTTTCTCGCTCTTTTCGCACTCTACGCCCCGGGACCCATTCCTATATTTTATTCCAACCATCCACTCGAGCTTTTACACGGACTACCGACCCATTTCGAGAGTCTACGGCCAGGCTCTCCAGCCCTGCAACAGTGGTGACCACCGCAGGGGGAAAGGTCTTTTAGTGGGATCTTCTTGGGTATTCCGCGTGGTCCGTCACTCCCACACTTCATTGCACATTCATCCTTCGCTCCATGACAGTTTCTACGTCGTTTCGCGCGCAGAACGGCGCCACGTCACACGTTTCAGACGATTCACATCCCCATGGCGCGTCACCTTCGGTACCCAGCTCATATGGTCAGAATAACCAGTTAACGGTTGGAGGTTGCCACAGGGCTTAATACATTATCGTGTGGGTAGCCTAACATAGCATAACATAGGCATAACATGTTATCTGTGGGTGACTATATAGGGTAATATGTAGTCAGGTGATCTCCGGACCCGGAGGAAATGAGATCAGGTGATCTCTGAGCTGGCCGAAAAATGTAACAGGTTATAATAGGGAAATAAAAGAAAGGTACTAGCAAGGCTTGAACCCAAGGCCTTCGGCTGATCTTACATAAGAACAGCACCAGGACTCTAACCACTAGACCAAAGTAGTTATATATCACAGGAGGCATTGATCTCAATATATGTTGCCTCCCACCTCCCAATATTTATTGTTCTGTCATACCTCATACCTCTAGCTGCCTATATCCCAAGCCTATGGCATACAAGCTACCCTTTGGTGCTCTGGTTGTGGAATTTACTACTCAGTTGCCAAAAAGCACTGTGTTTGGGAAATTATTTTGTGTTTTGCAGGCCAATGAAGCCCCTAACCAAAAAACTGCCTTCATAAAAAGGCATTAGATAGCCTTGGAAAGCATCAGAAAGCCAGAAAAATTGTTTGACACTATTCACTACAATTTTTCAAGTAGTTCAGCACCAATCAATAAATATTGGGACATGAGAGGCAACATATATTGAGATCAATGCCTCCTGTGATATATAACTACTTTGGTCTAGTGGTTAGAGTCCTGGTGCTTTTCTTATGTAAGATCAGCCGAAGGCCTTGGGTTCAAGCCTTGCTAGTGCCTTTCTTTTATTTCCCTATTATAACCTGTTACATTTTTCGGCCAGCTCAGAGATCACCTGACCTCTTGTCCTCCGGGTCCGGAGATCACCTGACTACATATTACCTTATATAGTCACCGACAGATAACATGTTATGCCTATGTTATACTATATTAGGCTACCCACACGATAATGTATTAAGCCCTGTGGCAACCTCCAACCGTTAACAGGTTAATCTGGCCTTATGTGGTGCGGTACCGGCGCAGAGCACGTCGTCTTCGTCATCTTCATCGTCTACACTCCATCCTTCGCATTCCACGCCGCATATTTCGTCCGCGCAGCCGCTCGTCGCACGTTCAAACGCATCCACGCACGTTTCGCACACCCACGTCACTTCATACCTCGAGCAGGCGAACGGCACGTCTCCCTCATCATCTACGCCGCTTCCTTCGCACCCAACGGCCACTTCTTTGTGTTTCCACGACGCTTCGCACGAGCCACATCCGTGCATCGCGCCACGCTTCGTTCGGTCGCGCACGCCGTCAGCGCCGTTGCTTACACTTCCCATTTCGCATTCCACACCTCATATTTCGTCCACGCACCCGCTCGTCGCACGTTCAAACGCATCCATGCACGTTTCGCACACCCACGTCGCTTCATACCTCGAGCAGGCGAACGCCTCGCCTTCTTCATCGGCCGCACCCCTTCCATCGCGTTCTACGTCGCCATCTTATGTCCCCACGGCTACTTCTTCGCGTTTCCACGACGCTTCACACGATCCACATTCGCGCATCGCACCGCGTTCCGTGCGGTCACGCGCATCGTGCACGCTGTCGCCCACGCTTCACACGCCACATTCCAACTCACCTTCGACTTCGGCCCCTCGCAAAAAGCGCTCGCGGCGCTGCTTCGCGTGCGGTGGGACGGGGAAGCACCGGCTCGACCCTTGTTTCTGCCCACGGACTTACGAGCTTCTTTCCAAGTGTCTGGTCAAATTCGACGCTAATTTCCGTCTCGTTTCGGACGACGGTTCGCCCCTTCCGATGACTCGGCACCCCGGTGGCGTTGCAGCGCATCTGCTGTCGCCTCAACGTCTCCCTCCTCGTACCATTCGCGTTTCGGCTCGCAGCGTTACAGAGTCGCCCGGGACCTCTCATTCGAATCCCCCGTATGTTCATCGCGCTCCACACACCTCGCCTATACCTGTGCCTCGTAGCGTTCCCAACGTCGTCCCCACGTCGAATTCAAATCCCCCGCATGCGCCGCTTGCAGTCGTCGAACATCCACGTAGTATTTTCACTCCAGACCGCAGGTTCAAAGTGAATCCCCCGCACTTGCCGCACGTGGAACGTCCATCTTCACCACCGTTTCGTATTCTTTTCGCGAATCACTTCCACGACCCGAAACACCCCGATATCCCGATAATGTGTTCATCCTCCTGTTATTCGACTGCCTAATCTTGTCCCCAACGTGGCGTCGTGCACTTGCTGGGCTCATTGACAGGATCAACCGTTTGAATCTGGACGACGATATTCCTGCGCTTTGGAAGCGTGTCGAACCCATACGTGATCGTTACAAAACCACCGTACCTTCCGTTTGAACCCCTCCTCTTCGTTGATTCCTTACTTATCTCACGCATATAGTTTTTACGAATCCCCTAGTTTGTACTTCCGGCCATCCGCTTCCTTCCTTCCCTTAAAATGATGTCGGGGTCGACATCAAAATCCCCCGCACTGTTACAGGGTCGGACGGCCGGGATGTGGAAATCCTTCCACATCCTCATTATATTTCTACTTTATTACGCCTCCTATTTCTGATTACAGCATTATTTGTACGGTAAATAATGCCACATCATCCTTTCCGCACGAAAACCACCACCAACGCGACCAGTGCAAGGCCAAGCGCCTAGAGGTAGCACTGAGCTCCTCGCCCCCTCCTCTCTGGAACGTCGCCAGTGGGCAGTATTGCCACCAGAAACCCCCAAACCACGCCTTACAACACCACCTTCAATTCACCGCATTTTCGCACACTTTTACTCTATTTTCTCGCTCTTTTCGCACTCTACGCCCCGGGACCCATTCCTATATTTTATTCCAACCATCCACTCGAGCTTTACACGGACTACCGACCCATTTCGAGAGTCTACGGCCAGGCTCTCCAGCCCTGCAACAGCGGGTGGACTTGGCAAATATTGCCTTGACGTCCGCGGGCCCTGACCTCGATTGGACTCAGCGGAGCTTGCTCGCGTTTCAGGCAGAGATTGCCGACAAATGACACTGACAGTGACATGTCAGTGCCGTCCGTCAAAAGGAATGTTGATCATGCCACATCACTTACTCTCTCATCCTTTCCCCCCATCTTCCTCCACCACGCCCTACACCTTCCCAATGTCATGTCATAACAGTTTCCTCTGGAGTCTGCGAGCACCAACAGTCGACCGAATGCCTTGCTTTCTGCTCTAAATCTCGCCTCCTTCGAACTTGCACTGTCGGTGTCTATTATCACTGGCCCACCGACGACCGCCATCTACACACAATGTGTAAACACAGATTGACAGAACGAATCTACCCTGCCCGACTGTCAATCTGGTCAAGACTCGAGTTGTACTCGAGATTCTCTTCGCTGCTGCTCTCCATTTGCGAACCCGCCCATCGACTCACCCCTCCACTCAAATGTCCTCAAATTCCCTCAAGTTAAATGAGCACCTCTTTTCCCCAATCCGCTCGTGTACATCAAGCTTCTTCAAGTTCCCTCAAGTTGAATATGGTCTCCTTATCCGAAGCCGTCAACCTCCTTCCATTGTCCCCAAGCTGAGAAAACTCATACGCCAAATTTCAAGTCAGTTCAAGTTCAGGATCAATGCATATTGAGTCGGATCTGCTTCCGGCACCCAGAGCTTCCTTTGCGCTATGGAGCATATGAACCGCGTCGTAAAATTAGTTTGATGTAGCACACTGTCTACGTCTCACCCTAATTTCGCTGTTTGCTCATCACCCAGTAGTCAGTAGTTACCGTGAATAATATACAATGCTTTCTGTGCGACAATTGTGCCTTTTAATATCTTTAATGTCTATAAGCTGCCATTGAAGCGATGTGAACCAGTTTCGACCGCAGCAAACTATGGGATCTATGAGAGCTATGAGAGCTATGGCTATGGACATTTCATAGACGGCACGGGTATTATGGTTGTCTTCATAGACAGCACTAGTATTATGATTGTCTATGAAACTTTTCCCGCCCCTCCCACCTTTCTATATAGACGGGGGTTTACTATGAGATCTATCATGTCTTTCTCGGGCTATGATGGTCTCTGAAGTAATTTCAGATTTTCCTGATGAACCACATGTATTGGCCTCGTTCTCCCTCAATTCATGCTCGATTCACAAGGTTCAGTACGCGTTCTCCTCAGCAGGGCTCCGGCGACCACATGGGCCCTCAATAGCCCTCAAACCCCCGCCAAGAACAGCTCTATCACCCCAAGATTCCGAATTGCCTCCAAGAATTTCCCGCAAATGATGTACGATGGCCATTCATATAACACAAGAACTCAATACGCTATGCGTCCACAACTTTGCACAGGCCTCTACTACGGTGATTGCCCTTCCTTAAAGGTGCGTTCATGATTTTAACAATTTTATTCTTTGCACGGTGGCGGCCGTTATATGAAACGGCCTTTTGGCGGCCATGCGTGATTTGGGATTTTTTATGGAAAATGGAAAGCAGCGGGAGTGCAACCAGGTATTCCAGTACGTCCAAATAACCCCTTTGAAGTGTATGTTGGCTCATTTTGATGCTCCACTGTCTTTGACGTCGTCCCGCTGCCCGTTATCAGACACCATCATACCGACTTTGACATTGCCACAAGCCTCGATTCCATATCTTTCGCCCATCTTGTTGTACATATTTCCCGGCGATGTGACCTGGGAGCCACTGGCAAACGTCAACGACTGTACGGCGATTGGACGAATACTTGACGCATTGCGATGTCTGCCTGCCGAAGCATAAATATGTCATCAATGTATCGCTGAAAGCTACAAAGAGTAGTTACGCACCTTGTAGGCTCCTCTGATATCCCCCCGAATATAGGTCTTGCAGTTGCCATGGAGGGCCGAAGCAAGGAGAGAGCCAGTGAGCGAAAAGGCGGCGCGTTTGGGATTCTTCCCACGCCTGGCCAGCTGGCCGCTTTTGGCCGTTTTTGGACTTGCCGTCGCGAAATATTTGCCGAGCCATCAAAACATCACACATTGCCGGCCGCTGCTCATATTCCATTCTCAGGATGCTAGCCTACATCCTCCAACCACAAAACACTCAGTAAGTAAATTCCTTCTACTTCGAGAGTCACAAAATTGCTTAGGTGGCCAGGTAGGTGATAAAAAATAGTATTGGTTCGGGAAATATTCATAGACATACATCAGGAAAAACTGTCAGGGAAATAGTTCCCCAATTAAATATTTTGCAGGATGTAGCTCTGAATAGCAGAAGGGGTAGGCTATATTACCCCTGTAGTCGCCGTAGACTTTGTAGAATCAGGCCATCAATATGTAGTGCATCATTGATGCCAGCCCCTGATATGTAGGTCGATGTCTGCAAGTGCCAGGACTATGGAAAATTATTACTAATTCCAAGACCCATCTTTTGAGTTACCATTGAAGGTGAAGAAATAGGCTTCCAGTTAGGCGGCACGGTCCTTGATGTCCAATGTAGTTACTTTCGGTTTGCTTTCGGTGGGATCGGCAGAAATTGAACTTGTGCCGATAAATGAAGTATTCGAGCAGCGTGAAGACCCGGAGACGTTGGAAACTGCAGACAGTGCTTTGCGTCCACCGAGCGACTTGCTTGCGAGCTTGAATCTTTCCCAAGTCCGAATCTCCGATCAATCACGGATCTGGCAGATCGCGTGATTGATGGCTTGGTTGATACGCACGCATCTTTCTTCATACAAGACATGCCTTCGCTTCGCTCCGGCATAGGTGTAGACTCTGTGGCATGTCAAAAGGCAACCAGTTACCCGAAGGACAAACATTTTCAAGGCATATATATACTGTAGTCAAACGGGTAAAGACCGACTGTCTCATGCTTACCAACTCCGTAACAAACGACAGCTCACTCTGTTCGAGGCAGAGAATCGAGCTCTAAATTCTACATCTTGGTAGAAATAAAGTATAGCAAGAGGGTATTCGCAATGTCACTCCATTGACGCGAGGTGTGCAGGTACACATGTATCAATATCATATATCAGGCCACAGTTCAATGCGAGAACTCATTCCAAGCTAAACAACTCACTGCAAATTAAATTAGAGAGGAATGAAGAATAATTACTCAGCACCCATCTGTGAACAAATAGCGGTCAGAGAACAACAGAATTAAAAATGAATGGAAAGTGTGTGAACTCGAAATGCGAGAAGACATACAACTTACCAGACAGCAGCTTGAATTCGGGGTGACCTGTTACAACACTATGCATTAGTTCTTATGTTGGTGTCAAGTGCGAACCCACATTCAACTACTGTCAAACTGGCCTGGCGTTCGAAAATCGAGAATGAAAATGCGGTGTTGATGTAGCGGGCATGCCGTGGTGCGTCAAGGCGTGGGGATAGGTTAGTATCCGTGTTGCAGAATAAAGCATATCAAGTAACCCACCGACAACACACCTTGTTCGTCCTTGCAGTCCATGCTGGACGGCAGAGTTCGATCGATCCTCGAGGTCGATGCCGACGTATTAAGGCTGGTGCTGCATTAAACCCCGGTGCTGCATTAAACCCCGCCCCTGGATAGCAAACCGGTATCCCGGTTGCGGGAACGCGAACCGCGAACACGACGGGCGCTCATAGGAGGCCAAAAATTGAACATGAAGGTTCGCGACGTGTGAGGTCAAAGGAGAAATGAGCGATGCTTAAGAAGAGGTTGGGATGAGCCAAAGCATACCTGAAATGCGTTGGGCAGCTCATGGGAACACAATAAAATAGAATACCAAATTTCCATGCGGTGCCAGTGTCGGGATGTTAATGAGAACGTGGGCGTGCGGCGATAGGAAATGCACATTTTCAAAAAGAAAAGAAAAGAACTGCGTAGCGGGGCATTGCTCACATTGGAAATAGGCATGTAGAGAACTCGAGAAGCGACCCCCCCAAATGTTACTGAGAAGTCGGTGTTGCTTCAGCGGCAGGCGCAGAACAATTAAACACTGAATATGAGGGACTGAGAAAACCTATAGAGAGGGGAACATGATGAATAGGAGGATTTTGACAGACGATTACTCATAAATGCGTAGGCTTTATACCAGAAGGCAAGGGTACGCGGTCACCGTGCCGTGCAGCAGCGAAATATGGACAGATGTACCAAATTTGGCTATTCTCAACAGCAGTTGAAAGCTGTGTGGGCACGAGATGTCCTTGCTACGCAGAGGGAACCAAATTGGGATTAAAACGCACAGCCTGCTATTCAACATCTCAGGATGACAGTCCGCGGCACGCGTTCGTCATCCCAAGCCGTCTGGATTTCGATCTCTCATGGTCGGAAAGAACGGATTCTGCGGGCACCGTGCGAGCGATTTAAAATTGAGAGCTGTGTTGATCAAAAGGAAGCTGTAAGATCTCGAGCACCAGAGCGTAGAGAGCGAGATGCGGGAGGCTTCAAAGGGATAAATCTAAACACTCCCAAACGAACTGGGCACAAAATCTCAGTAGAACAATTAATCAGGCTAGCCGGTTTCGGGCAGTCTTTCTTTTTAAACTCATCTGCCCGATCGTGGTTTTGATTCCACAGCTCTGAGAATTTGAAATTGTGGTCTCAGTGGGAACGATTGCACGAATCTGGTTGAATTGACATAAACTGCCCTGTGAGTTGATGTTTGAAATGAGCGGATTCAAGATTCCGAGAGATGAGAGGAAGGTGATATTCTGCATGAGAATGAGCCAAAGGGATACAAACGAAAGCCCTCGGTTTGCTTGAAGAAACGGTAGAGTGTAGATCGCCGGACGGAACTTACGGTAAATTAAAGCGGCTTTCATGCGATTTTGATGCACAGTCCGTAGCTGATGATGGAGCTCGGCCACCGTGAGACCAAGCCGTTCAGAAAGCGTTTGGAGCTGAACGTGGAGGAAAATAAGAGCAAGACCAAAGGAGTAAGATTATCCGGGGATATTGCACAGCATTTCTACCATCTCGTTAAAGAACGAATAATACCCGGAGCTAGCAACCGGCTGATCGGCATTGGTCGGCAGTGGCTGATGGTGGCTGACATTGCCAAGCATTGTTATTACACTGGAATCCAGTGTGTCGTCTTCACTCCTGGCTGGCTTCCAGTGGAGTCCAGTGGCTTGAGAATCTCATATGTAGGTCGGTTACCATTGCATTCCGCTGGCTTTCACTGCATTACAATGGATGCTGTATTCCAACAAATCCATCAGATTCCACTAGATGCCGTTGCATTTGGATGGCCTCTGCTGGTTTCAGCCGAATCAATTTCCAGTGGTTAACAGTGGTTTATGATGGACCTCCTGAATAAATCTCCTCGTCTTTGGTTGTATTTTGTATGGGAAATTCAATTTCGAAAACAGTTACCGGTTCAATTTGTGTCTTGCTGACTGCAAGGGTTATGTGACTCTGAATATTGTTGTGACATGTCCAAAAGCATTATTAAGTCCTAGATACCTATGTTTTATGCTCAAGCTGAATCTAGAGAAGTGTGGTTCGTATCCGTTGCCCCAAGTTTCGACATTACAGATTAGGACAAACCACTGTTCTCCCGATTACATAGGTATTGTCACTCCCAATATTCAAGTGGTACTGCTCAAAATTTCATCTATGGGTCAATATAAATCTTCTGAGCCCAAGATAAATCTGGATGAACAACATTCGCCCGGGCTTTCACACAACAGCAAGCTTGATCAGCGAGGTGTATCTGTTCTGGGTGGAAGACATACAGCTTGTTTGATCAGACTCTGGGAAGCCATTATTTTCTTAGAGGTGTTTCATGTGACATGAAATGGCCACTCAGCTCACCGGCGGTCCCCAGCAAGCTCCAGCAAGAAACATCGGGATTTGGCGGAATGCCGCGGCAGTCGAGTTGGACCGGGTCCGGCGCTTTCCGCCGGTGATTGGCGGAAATCAACACATACAACTTCATATGGACTTGAAAAACCTCTCCAGATTGGCCAGACTTCTCCAGCGGTATACAGCGAAGGCCAGTGGAATCTGGTGGCGGACAAGAAGAAAGGAGTCGCTGATTTCCGGCGGTGATTGGCGGAGGTCGGTGAGTCTGATGGTATACATTGCTAAACAATGTCCACCAGTATCCACCAATGGCCGCCGGTAACCATCGGTGGCCACCGACGGCCGCCAGTGGACTTCCTAGTTGCGAGCATATTACTCCATCTCCTCCACAGCTCAACCGTTCCCCGACATTGCGCTGCAGTCCAAGCCCGCGCCATTTTGAAGGAGCATGCCATTTCTAACACACCTTCTACCGCTTTTTGGCCCGCCCGGACGGCCCAATCACCTCCATGTCACCCCCCCCCCCCAACTCATCCCCGCTGCGGCCCAGCGCGGCACCATTTTGGAGGAAAACTACCATTCCAGCAGGACTGATACTGTTCTTATTGACTTCAAACCCTTTTCGGCGCCTGGGATCGTATTTTGGTCAAGCCTCTGCCAAGCCTCCTCCGCGCTGGTCACCCGCAGTACTTTCATTCCTTCCAATGCTATCAAGTTGGAATTTCTTTTGCAAGCCAACTCCATTTCTTGATACTCCTGCCCCCCGCTGTCCGCCGTCTCCTTTACCCAGGCTGACAACACCGCTTCTACGCTTCTGGTCTCTCCTCAACTATATACCTCAATGTTTTCAAGTTGAATCTGCTTTCTTTCAAATCATCAGAGTCATCCTTCAAGGCTGCTTTGGTCTGCAGTCAACGCACTCGGATCTCTCATTCTGACTGTACACATGTAGCAATCCCCCATCCTTCCCTCCCGTGCTTCGC
>JARKIC010001652.1:0-104768 GCA_029378375.1 Mycena olivaceomarginata | reverse complement strand
AAGAGCACACACTTCCTAGAGACAAGAAGGCGAGGGAGAGTGAGCAAGGCAAGGACAGGCAGCAGAGGAAAAGCATGCACTCCCTAGAGATGAGAAGGCGAGGGAAAGTGAGCGAGGCAAGGATGGGCAACAGAGGAAAAGTACACACTGCCTAGAGACGAGAAGGCAAGGGAAAGTGAGTGAGGCAAGGACAGGCGACAGGGGAAAAGCATGCACTTCCTAGAGACGAGAAGGTGAGGGAAAGTGAGCGAGGCAAGACGGGCGACAGAGGAAAAGCATGCACCAACTAGAGACGAGAAAGCGAGGGAAAGTGAGCAAGGCAAGGATGGGCGACAGAGGAAAAGCACGCACTCTCTAGAGATAGAAGGCGAGAGAAAGTGAGTGAGGCAAGGACAGGGGACAGAGGAAAAGCACACACTAATAGAGAAGAGAAGGCAAGGGAAAGTGAGCAAGGCAAGGACAGGGGACAGAGGAAAAGCACGCACTTTCTAGAGACGAGAAGGCGAGGGAAGTGAGCGAGGCAAGGATGGGTGACAGAGGAAAAGCACGCACTGCCTAGAGATGAGAAGGCGAGGGAAAGTGAGCGAGGCAAGGACAGGCAACAGAGACAAAGCACGTCCTTCCTAGAGACGAGAAGATGAGGGAAAGTGAGCGAGGCAAGGACGGGCAACAGAGGAAAAGCACACACTTCCTTGAGACGAGAAGGCCAGGGAAAGTGAGTGAGGCAAGCATAGGCGACAGAGGAAAAGCACGCACTTCCTATGAACCGGCAGAATTACCTCTAGTTAGTGGACTTGTGCCATTCATGTTGGCCTGCCAAGCACTTTTGCTTTCATTAATATGCTCGAAATTCCCTCCATCCTGTGTTTATGAGTACCTTGCTGGAAGATCATTCACTTGGCTCTCTCTCATATTTTGATCTCACCTCAACAGCCCCCACCCCGCAGCGGCCACATCATGGAATACCCACCACGCGTTTGCTTTCCAGACATTGACAACTGCTTCCTCCACCATCCGTTCACACAAGTTCCACATTCTCCCATCCTCCCATGTCATTCTTCCTTCCACTGCCTTTCGCAAGTGTTTATACCAGTGTTGAACAGAATACTTCAGAAAACATCAGACTGGCTCCCTGCCTTGACAATGACCTCCAAACAGCTTCTTGCTGTTACAAAGTGCGCATGTCCCGTGAGGATATGGAATTCTGCTGGTGCATGCACATCCATGATATAATCACAGAAAGATTTGTGCATTTGTGGTGTTGCTTCCTCAAATGATGTGGTCGTGCCTGAATCAAGAAACTGTGCATCTGCCGCAGGAAGTGGACAACATCCAAGTCTTCCACCTGAATGTCACCCAATAACTGGATGATTTGGCGAATGGTCAATGGCTCGCGAAGCACGAGAATGGTTCCGATAACGTGCTGAAAGCTGGCTAGTCAAACCTCACGCCATCTTGCATTCCGTGCCGGATGGTCTATGTCCTCAAATGAGGTCAAGATGACCCTGTACAGATCCTCGAGCTGGGCAAGACCACCCTCCTGAGTCAAGTTTTTCAAGACCCAACCCTGAGAAGACCTCCCGTGCTCATCAATCTGCTGCTTGATCCACTGAAGAGCAGTTGCAGCATAGTGGAAGAGGCCATTTGCTTTGTCAGATAACTTCTGCAATTCCCAAGGAGGTGGCCAATTTTCCAGTCAGGTTCGTCTGGTTTAATTTCCTTCATTCTTGCAACGATGAAGTTGTGAACTTCATACACAGATGATTCTGTCTCGAGGGCACGCTGTTTGAACACTGCGAGCTTGAGAGTTTTAGACCTGGATATGTCGGCCCAATGCTCTGGTCGAGAAGTAATGAGGAATCAGACATTATCAGGAAGGTCACAGTCCTTTGGTGCAATTGATAATAGGATCTCCATGACACTGTCAGCTGCGTTCTTGAGCTCATCCAGCGCACCAATGAGAATGACGACCACATCGCGAGATTTGGAGAGTTCTCGGATCGGAGCTAATAAAAGTTCCTCTACTTGCTTTTTCCTAGGAGGGAAGCCACGCTCCAAACACCGTGAATAATGCCAGCGGCAGCTGGAGAGAATTCCGCGAGCTGCTTTGCAATTGTGGGAATGATTTTATTTGGATAAACTGTTTCGGGAATGTTACGAGAGATGAAGAACTGAGCTGCGACAGGTGTATGCTTCTCGCAAAGATTTTCGACAACAGTTGCAGAGAGTGTTGATTTGCCACTGCCTGCTGCTGTGATCCAGAAGATATGTTCATTGGTGCCAGGCTGTGGTGATAGCCACTTCAAGATGTCTGCTTGGATTTCCACACGAGTACCAGGTGCACAAAGACTCTTGCTCTGATCTGTAAATTTATGCTGCGTTGCAATATGGTTGGCGAGCTTCTCCTTGATAGACTGCAATTCTTTGAACCGGTTCATCAGCTTCAAATTTTTTACAAGCCATGGAAGAGCATACTCGTTGCATCGGGATTTGTAACATAGACATTGCTGTTGTGGACTGGGATCGTGGGTCCTTCACCTGTTCCACCATGACTACCACGTTCCCCACCCTCGCCTCCGAGACCCCCAACCCCACCATGAACTAATGACCAATGAATGAGCTATGATTTGGACCTATATTCATCTAATATGACAAATACCGTTAATTATTGTGGAACTGCCATAAGTTTGTCGAACTGGCACAGCAAATCATTCTGAATGAGCAAGCAAATACAAGTTAAATATCTCGAGATGATTCACCAGGCATAGACTGCACAGTATCCAACTTATCTGGATTTTTTTGTGAATTGCTGCAAGTATGTGATATAACAGGACTCACCAGCCTTAGCTGTATCACCCCCTTTCAACGAATCTTCCGGTTATCGGCGCGCCTGGGTGCACCCCCAGGGTCAGGCGGCAAGACTCGGTTGAAGCAATCAGCAGTGGCCGGAACGCGAACAAAAAGACTCACTCGCAGTTTCACAGGGTGCCGGTCCTTGCCTGTTAGACGGCGCTGGTGTCGTGCTTCGAGACGACCGTGGAGAGGATGCCGGACTGAGTTTTGACTGAGGTTGCGGAATCTGCCGCCGAGCTTGTCGCGCCAGTTGGTCTTTGGCTGCTTTGGGTGGTCAGACATGGTCATTGTGGAAAGCAAGGTGGAAAGGACGCTGCAACGTGTGGTCGACGCTCAGTTCCCAGCCCCACGTCACTCCGCGCGACCGATTAAATCCGACCATCTGTGGGACCGAAACCCTGGGCAATTTGGGGCTGTTTCGGGCCAATTTAAAGCCCTGGGAACATCTGGAAATCGGTTTTATTGTGATAGATGGCCCCTCGGGTGATAGATGTGGCGGTGCCTCGGTAGATTTCTATAGACCGGCCATCACTGCGTAGACCTCCGTAGAGATGCGTCGTCTACCATAGACTTCCTGCTCTCTGTGGACCCTCGACGCCTACGAGGCCCTCGCGGACTTGAAGAATGCTCAACCAAGCTTCTCGCACCACCATCCTCCCCCACCGATCCGGACAAACCTAGAACTCAGACAAACAAACAGTTCTCAGTGAATACCAAACCATTTCCCGAGATTTTGGCTTCAAATGATCGGTTAGCATAGGCTCTAGAGCCTCCATGTCGAAAAACTGCAATATTTGACCCTGCTGCATATGCCATCCGTCGAATATGACGGGTTGGTTGAAACTGGGTGATTTTGGGTATTTTTCAGCCATGGCTGACTTCATTTATGGCCATGGTATTGTGGTAATGACTTCAAACATGCTAAAGTATCGACTCAATGTGTCTACAACAACTCAAGGGTCTAGGTGCCTTGTGCACAACACAGTGAACTGAAAGGGGGGCAGTGCACATGCCAAATTTGGTCGAAATGTAGCTTTAATGTTCAGGTCTTCTACCAATGTCTGCAGAGTCGTATGAAAGTCTTTACATCACAGACGATACATATATAAAGGATTGTTCACAGCAAATTTTAAGCCGCCACTGTAAGAGGTGACTTCAGAGTGGTGCGGACAATCAGACATTGATGTCTTACCTAGAACTCGGACACTCAGACTCACCCAAAAGAACAGCGCTGTTTGCCCAATCTATCCGTTCTCTCGAGATAAAATACAAGACCGGAGTAAAAGCCAAATTGCTGGCGATCTACGCACTTACCTTCATGCTGCAATCCTTGGATCAAATAATATGACTCTTCTCTCTTAAGTGTCCGAGTTCTGGGGGAAGGATAGTACTGTTTGTCTTACTACATCCAACAAGTTCGCGGACTCCATTAAGACTTTCAATGCACTCCCTCACCGCCGCTTACCTGACCCGCAACGACGACAACCATCTACTGGGACGAGACAACTGCCTGGGTGACTGGGAGGACTGCTCCAGTGAAACTCTGGATTTTGTTGCCTCTTCTCGGCCATTTGAAGACGGGGAAGAAGACTTGCACACTGACAACGGAAAAAAGGTGTGTACAGCTATCTAAGTTAGTGAAAAACCTAATCGCACCATCTAGTCTCTGACCATTACCGCAAGCTCGCCATATCCTGTCCCATCCACCCTGTCCACACGTCCTGATCCCTTGGATGTCTGCGACCCCGAGAACCTGATCCGACGTCCTCGCCTGATCAGGCGCTCTCCGCCAACCGTACGTACATCGATACTCTTCGCCAGGTTTGAAGCCAAGGCTCACAGACCCACAGGACCCGATGCAAACCTCTACGTCCGTGCCAAGTCTGCCAAGTACGCTCAATTTACGCCTGTTTGCAGTGCTGATGGCAGTCAAAATAAATTCATATGTGCAAGGGATTCACCAGCTAAGATATTCTGCATTGCTAAACAGCTCCACAGCGAAATCGACGTACAAATCAAGATACCGCGGAACGCCATCTGATACGGGACCAAAACAGTGGCGCCCGTAGAGTTGCACGCAGTGTCCTACAGTGGGGGACAGTCAAACTCATCAACTCACCTAGCACTTATATACTTAATAGAGAGCTTAGCTGACTTCAGAATCAGATTCAGCACCTCAAAATAAGCCTAAAACAATTTTTTTCGCGAATTTTCCACGAGAAATTACGTATGGCCAATTTTTTGGCCCCTTTGAACAAAAATTGTGTGTACCTATCTCGGCCCCTTGAGCCTTCCTGCTGCCTCCAAAGCCCTTAACGCCTGCTCAGAAATGGTGATCTTCCTCGGCGCTTCCCGCTCACACGTCGAATCTCAACAAATTCTCCCAAAACAAGTTATGTGGCTTCAGCTAATATCCATGTGTACTCAGTGGGAAGATATGGTTGAGCTCAGTGCAGGTGATCTGGCACAGTGAATCAATTTCCGGTTACTTTGTGTGATGACGAGTAGCACTGTTTATTTTTGGCCAAAATTGATGAAAAAAGTGTTCACCGATGATTTTCGCGGCAGTGAGTAGCAAATTCTTTATACAACGAGCCACGTCAGTAATGTTAAAGGATGCGTGCGACTCCGGCGATTCAAGAATACGCCCGCATTGTGGTGAGGTCTTCGCCCATGACTCCTCGATGACTTCGTAGAGGAGCGGGGAAATAACACCGAGGGCGCACGCGTTACGCCATAGACCATGAACCTTTGTGGTGTGCACTACCAGCTGTGACAGGCTCGCCTCCTGTAGAGGCGTAAGCGGGGCGAGCGTCCTCGTATTCTGCGTGTAAAGGTCCCGGGTGAAGGAAGGCACAAGGGCACAACAGGGACAGTAGCGTTTGGCCCCGTAGTGTCGGGTTCGAGAAAGGGAGCTTGGGGGCCTAGTGCAGTAGATCCTCATAACGAGGTCGTGACAGGGATACAAGCTGATCTGACGCTTTTGACCAAAGGTGAGCGGCGTGTCGCTATAGATGGCGAACATGTGTTTGGGGCACCGACGTTGCGTGATGCGCCCGCAAGCATCTCGCCAACGATTGCCCGGAGTCATCAGTGTTTCTGTCGTGGGTGATTGATGAGTGATGTGACTACTTGAAGTTGACGTGCGAGAAAAGCGTTCCGGTGAAAAAGCGAAAAAGCGTCCGGCGAAGTCTACTTTGAGCTCCCCTAATAATAGCTGAAATTCACGGTCATAGAAGCACGTGCTTCAAAATGAATGGAAAAGACAATAATGGCTTAAATGGAGGGCCATCGAAGCCCGTTCCACATTGAATGCCTTGCGGAAAACGGAAAAATGGCTCTGGGCGGAATCTAAAGCGAGGGAACTGTTCGCAATGACCCTAGCTATGCAGATCTGCAGCGCGCGCCTCAGAAAGTGTCTCTGGTGGAATTCAAAAAGAAGGTCATTGAAGCACGTGTTTCAAAATGAATGGAAAGTACGATAATGGTCGGAGTTCACCGTCATTGAAGGACGCGTTTCAATAATGATTTAGCAACTTGCGGAACTTACGGCGCGGCCGATTTTCTTTTTTTTTCTTTGGGCGTTTTTCACCAGAACAGCTCTGAATCGATTGGTCCTACTTACAGGGAAACGGTGCAGAATGAGCCCAGAATACTAGCTGTTCTGGTAATAAATAAAATAAAATGGCCGCGCCGCCCTAAATTCCGCCAGTTGCGGCAAAACAATCAGAGATCTAACATGATAAACTGTTGAGACGTACTTTGTTTAGGCAAACTTTATATAGCATCTTCACGACATGCGACCTCTCCTTCCCAGACGTGGATCGTTCAACCACAAGCTTTTATAGCCTAGTCTTATCAAGGGCAACTTTAATACAAACACACTCAATACTTTCAATACGAGAGCGTTAACGTTGAGCACCATCATTGCCGCTTTGCACATGTTTCTCAGGTCTACGGTAGGGGACACTCAAAGCCATCAACTTTGATGAAGGTTATGGTAAGCTTCCGGAAATGATCGGGATGCAAAGTAGACCTAATGGAAGTCCTCCTGAATTTTTTTTAGCCCAATCCCACGAGCCGTTCCTGAGATAAAGGGGTATTTATAGTGGCTGACCTCCAAAACAATGGCCGTACCCCCAAACCTATAGTAAAATCACGAAAATATTCATATAGACTCCTTTCAATGAGCCGAGTATGATGCTGATTTTTTCAAAAAAATTCAACGAGTGGTTCCTTCAGAAATAGCCTGTGAATATTGTGTCACATATGTTATGGTCACGTTGTCACCTGGTCCAACTTCGAAGAAGCAACGGAATCCGGCCCGCTCTTTTGTTCACATATAACTGCCTATGGATCAGGAGTGCATCCTGACTCCTCCCATCATGCCTCCCAGGAAGAAAAACAGGCCCGTAACATCTCTGGCTTGAAAAACCAGGGTGCAAAGTCAACTCAATCTCCTGTTCCTGATATTCCATTGGATCCTACACCTCCTCCCTCCCCTCCAGTAAACCCCAAGCATAAAAAATAAGTTTTTTTGGCCAAACCCTGAGTTTCACCATACCATATACTTTGACAGCTTACGAGTTGACTGGAGCCAGGAAGAGCAAGATACTGACAAATCAGACATAGACTCAGAGCTTGAGTCTGGTGATGATTATGAGTTCAACAATGAAGACGGGTTCAATGCTATGAAGACATTGTCCAAGAAGCTTGCTTATGATGATCTTGAATGGCTTCCCACTAGAGAGGCTCGTAGACAATCAGAAAGGAAAGGTCAGGCTTAAATCTCTGCTCATGAACATAATAATTGATATCAGCCTCAGAACGCCCAAAAAAGATCTCCAAGCCCAGTCCTTGAAAGAGAGCCTGAAATGGATGTTGATATGATAATTCTTCAGCTCATGGATCTATGGGCCCAGATGCCCTCAATGCCTTTACAATGAACAAGTCAGATGGTGGGAAGCAGTGAAAGCAGAAAGATACAATTATTCCAGACAGTAACCCTGATGCTTCTGCAGAGGAAAAGTCCAGAAAATGAAGACTGTTAAGGGAGAACAAAAAGGACTTCAGTGTTTTGCAGGAACGAGGATTTAATGTAAAGGGGATGATTGCAAAGTGCAAACCCGTGTGCCCTATTGAGAACAAGGACTGCTGTATGGCACGATTGTTGAGCCACCAGGATGATTTTAAGAATCAGGTCTCAATGGTGGAGGAGTTGATTAAAAAGGGGACATGAAGTGATCTTCTTCCCAAGTTCCACTGCGAGCTGAATCCCATTGAAATGGTAAGTATATTTTTCTTGCCCATTCACAACAAGTATCTAACAGTTGTACAAGTACTGGGGATGGGCCAAATACAGATATCGGGAGGAAGAAAAGAAGAATTTTGAACAGGCCAAAGTTGCCGCTATCAAGTGGTTGGATGCTTGTCCATCTGAGGTCATTCGCAAATTTATCAACCGTTCCTGGGGATTTATTAGTGCTTACCGGTTGGGATTGACTGGGTGGGCTGCAGATTGGGCAGTGAAGAAGTATAGGACACCGTACCATTTCTGAGCAGGCATTGAGGGCTTTGAGGCAGCAGGAAGGCTCAAGGGGCCGAGATAGGTACACACAATTTTTGTTCAAAGTCGCCAAAAGTTTGGCCGTACGTAATTTCTCGTGGAAAATTCACGAAAAAATTGTTTTAGGCTTATTTTGAGGTGCTGAATCTGATTCTGAAGTCAGCTAAGCTCTCTATTAAGTATATAAAGTGCTAGGTGAGTTGATGGGTTTGACTGTCCCTACTATACGGGGTCTCAACATCAGAAATCAACGGCGGGATGCGGCAGGTCACGGATCATCAAGCAGCTAGAGCAACTCACTACGTTGCCATAGAATTTATCCCTGTTCATTTTCTAGTTGATTCATATTCCAGTTAGGTGAATGCACCTTCCAACACTGCCAGAAAATTTAACACCCAGCAAACCACATTGTGGAATGTTTTTTGAATATTGTGGCTGTGTGCATATTTTATCCCTTCCCAGTGCAGAGGTGAAATGAGTGTTCATTTTTGGGTCTAATAATAGTCTGGCTAGGTGAATGCCCCCTCTAATATGATGCACTCAGAGATTTAACCCCCAGCAAAGCATGTTATGGAGTGAGTATTTGCTGAATTTTGTGGCCATGCACATATTTTATCTCTTCTATTTCTCACAGGTTTCAAGGCTGTCTGGGCTCAGGATTACTCTGACAGCTGCCTTGTGGACAGCCTATGCCTTTCTGGAAGGTTGCCCAATGCTATCATTTATCACTGAACAGGCCACATCTAGAACCGAGACAATGAAGATTTCTCAGCCATTACTGGTCCCATTTGGGAGGTTTTTGGCTTGGGACACTTTTTGGAACATTTTCCATGACTTACAAACCAAAAACAACAGCAGTTTCAGACATTTGATAGACAAAAATCAGACCGGGAAAGTGTTGATTTTTGCCAATTTTATGTTCACTGTTGTGTAAGGTCAGTATAATTTCTTTCCAGCCTGATATGCTTACTATTCTCTGTAGTCTGCATCATGCTTGCAATGCTGCTCGTTGGCGAATTTTGTAGCCTCCTTGGATTTTTTGGCCTCAGCACGGTGTCTGGGGAGACAGCTGAAGGCGAGGGACACAGAAGACCTTTAAGCTTGACGTACTGTTGCATCCAGATGCGAGCCTTTTCTCGAAGGGAAGCCACGTTCCTTTTTATGGGATGTGAGTCTAACCCCTAAATTTAAGATTCTAGCCTGAATTGAAGATTTACCTCTTGTAGTATTGGCAAAGAGCATGCCTGCAGTTTGCCTGTGGTCATGATTGTCTTGAATTGAAAAGATTGAGGAATGTGGCTGTGGAAGCTGATGGTTAAGAGTGAAAGATGACCATTGTTTACGTTGTAAAAAGATGAAAGCACTCAAATGGTGGACGTGTTCACGACTTTCCGACAAAATGATTATTATTTTTCTGCTGTTATTCACTGGCTCTGATTTTTTAATATGTTGTTGAGATGGTATGGATGGGCTCTCTAAAAAATTGGAGGAGGTTCAACAGATGTGCAAATGACTGGTCTATGAACATTTTCATGTGGGTTGGAGCACATCACCGAAGCCTTTCGGATGTTCGGCTGAATGAATGACTTGAAACCATCTACCACACTTTGATGGCTTCCCAGACGACAAAATTATTGAAAGAAAGACAATATTCATGACATATGTTGAGATGACAATCTATCTAGCAACACCGAGGCATCGCCGAGGTGCTTACTAAGCCCGACGCTGATGCGCCGAGCGACTGTTTCTGCGCCGATTTCAACACAGTGCAGTGTCGAGACACAAAATTCAACGGTATCCATACTCCTGCGTTTCGCTTCCATGGCTGATAAGCAGCACAGCAACCGCTGTTTCTTCCTCTTCGGATGTGTCCGATGATGAATCTCCAACGGAAGAGGATCGCCAATATTACATCACTTCCTTTTACGCCAATCCCGACACTCCCGCCACAATGATTTCTGACCTTCCTCCTACCATAACCACCTTCAAGGTGGAGGAGATCCCGACTCCACCCTCGATCTTTGTGAAGGCCCTCGGGCGCTTCCGTGAGAACGCCGCGGCGTCTTGGGTCGAACGCGCCGTATGCGCGCGAAAAATTGCATTGGAGCCATTTCTCGCGGATTTTGTGACTTCTTTGTATATTCGAAAATCCTCTCGGTGACCCGTGACAGGTTCGAAAATTTTCGAAAATTTTGAGGGCTGTGACGCGTGACTTTCGAATTGAGCGAAATAGTACAGTACTGCCCTTGGCGAACTGCGCGCGTCGACACTGATACTTATTAGGTTCTAGGTACACCATTCTTTTGCCTGCAGAGTGTACCCGCCGCCCATAGATCATAGTACTGCCATTTGGTGGTTGTAGTCGATACCAAATCTACTCGTTATCACAAAAAGTACCGGAAATTTAGTCTCTGCAACAGACCAATATACAGGTGACGAACAAGTAACCTGTATATACCGGAAATTCACTTATTAAAGCAGAAGTTTGTAGAATATTTTGGGTCTGGCTACCTGAAGATGTTCATCTGAATATATCCTCACCCTCAGATTCAGTTTGGCGTCAAAAATCACGTGCACGCCCTTTGTGCATGACGCCTGCCTTCCGGTGCCGAAGGGCTTTCCAAGTCCCAATCAGCTAATATCAATGCTGTCGAGCTCACTCGAAGCCCCTGCTCGTCCGAACGGGTAAATCCCGTCGATACCGTGCCGATGGGTCCCGCTCGAACCTGGCTGTGCCAAAAATTGGTTCCGGGCCAAAATTTGGCCGCCGGCATTCTCGTGGGAAAAACTTCGGAGGTGGTTTTTTGAGCTCTTTGAGCAAATCCGGATCTGATGAGCATAAATTTGAGCCCGAAATAATTCTAGATCAGGCTACAGATCATTTGCGGGTTTTGTTTGTCCGCGACTGTAATCCCGATAATCTTTCTCACGGACAGCACGGTAGAATTTTACAATATGATCTGATGTGATCCATGGGATGGTGATCCCTGGGAAACTGGGTCTTCAACCCCATGGATATACCGTGAAGGCAGCGAACGGCTTAGGGATCGCTATCCCATGGATCACTTCAGATCACATCCTTTTACTTTCCATGGATCAATGCACGGCCACCTTCTGGTTTCATCCCAATGCAACTTGACCGGACAGCGTGAGCCCCTCCTTCCTAATCGGCCAACTACCGACATTTTGTATTTAATGGCTGGTTTCTGCGCAAAAATCCTAACGCCCGGTGCGAACCTTTTGTTCTCTTGCTTCCACATTCCCTCCTCCTCTTACTCCTCAATGGCGACCTACTCCGTACCGACTCGTTGCGCGACTTGTCCTCCACACGCTCCCATGGCCTACACCCGTTTCGACTCAGGCGCTGTTGCACATTACATCGACGACCCCGACATCTGCGCGGACGACTCCGACTCGCTCCCAGACCTTATCGCCGACTCGGGAGCCCCGTTCGAGTCAAACGCGCTAGTACTGCGCGGACCACGCGAGCTTTCTCACACCAGAGGCAGCGACGCTACTCGCTCCGGACCCAGCTTCTGGAATCAACTCATCGGTGGGACATATATTTCAGTATTTGTTCTTCACTCACTGGTTCCCAAGGGACGAATCACACAGTCAGTGCTTTGTTCAACGGAACCATAGGAGCTGCCGTGTTCCAACCGCCTCCTCCCTCCGCTGATGACCTTGCCCTGTGGTCGACCACGGGGAGCATCGCGTGCGCATCCGCGAAGCCATCACCGTTCAAACCAGGAACGTTCTTGACACGTTCTCTGTCGTCCTTCACTGCGCTGCGAACAATCATAATCCACTTCTCCGGTGCTCGGAGCGTGATTCCGTCTTCCTTACCTGACGCCGTGCTAACAGAACTCGGTATTCCTATGCCGGCCATTTCGTTGCTTCGCGACGAACGCATGGGAATCTCTTACGAGTTCCGAGAATACGGCTCAACCTCCGAGGCGCTCGCAACTTTGCAAGTTATCTACGGTACGGCTTACCTTGTGTTGGGTTGGCCTTCGATTTGATTGTTACTCAGACGTCATTGACCACTACTGGCTTCTTGTGTGTTATGCGCTGTTCACATCAATCCTCCATGGTTTCAACTCGACATTGAACTTCGGAGCTTTGATCGGGATGTCGGTGCATGACTTCATCCCGGGTCCGCGCTCACTTCCAGTTCGACGGTTTGCTCCCCTCACCGAGTATATGGCGGACAAACAGCGCGCGAACATGATCGAGTTCGGTGTGTGAAGAAATTTTTATTTCTCCTTCCGTGCTTACAAGTTGGCAGCGCTTGTTCGCATCCTCAACCCCGGTTGCGAACATGTGCTCATTGGTAGCCACGAGGGGAATTCCTACATCTCGACTTGGCCTGTCCCTCAGATACAGATTCCTTGTTGGAGGCCGCTCCGATTCCCGCGAGCGCACGCGATGTCCTCTCCCGTGAGCAAGTCGAAATGGAAGTTGGGTCAATCGTGTTCACCGTGCTCCCTCTTCTCTCCAGCGTCTGTCAACGCTGCGAACACGACCAACCTCGACCTTGTACGCCGTGCTCTGCCGTAGTCGCGCACGGCTGCGGGCGCCGGAAGTGGCAAGGTAACAGGCGCGGGGGCTGCAAATGCACGGGGGCATTTCGGGTGCTCATCCCGATTTTTTCGTTAGATGAGTACGCGAAAAAAGGACTCGCGCGTGGCGTCCAACGCAATGGGTGGGAGAAGAGGATAGATGTCTGGCGCAGAGTGAGTATTATATCAAGCAAGGAAACGTGAAGGACCAAAAGACACATACTGTAGTCCATGTACCGTAGACAGACGCAGCGCGTGCGTTGGCTTCAACACGGTCCGTACCTCTTTCGCGTGCTCTCTTGAACGCGTTTAAAACGCGTTGTTAGGTGGTCCTGCTGACGTTTGAAGACGGCTCGGACGTGATCGCGCGTCTCACAGAAGTGCCTTCAACGACAAGGCCGAGTTTCCTGAGGAGCTTCTCACAGACAGCTTTCGGTCTGAGGTCCGTCTTTCCTTCAGCCATGTATCCCACCTTTCGACTCCGCCCCACTGCCAGGTCGCCACGCTCGCATACGTGAGGCAGCAGACTTCGATCCCCGTTCCAGAGGTGTATTATTTCGATTCTGATCCCCGCAACCCTGTTGGAGCCAATAATGCTGGTGGAGAGGGTGCGCTTCCGAGGCCCCGCTCGCATCGATCTCTTAACTTTGATCTTTCCGACAGATCCTTGGCGAAGACCTTTTTGGTTTTTGGTGTGCAAGGCGTCCCACCAGCGCCGGGAGGACATTGTGACCCAGTTGGCATGCATGGAATCCGAGCTCCTTCGCACAAGGTTCCCCACCATCGGCGGGCTCACCGACGCCAACGGAACCGTCGGGCCACTGGGTTTTCCTCCACTTACCCGTTCTCCCTCCGTGACCCTGAGCGTGGTCCGTTCTCATCTGCAAAAGATCTCCTGGTAGCTCATGTGAGCCGCGAGCTTAATTTTCTGAAGAGGCGCCCGAGGAGTGGGCCCGAGAGCGGGCCAAGTGGAGCCACGTCAACGGCGGCTTCGATGATATTCCAGCGTCGTATGCGTTACAGTGGCTGAGCCTCTTGTCCGCTGCGATCGTCGCGATGCCCTCGGCAGCCTTCAAGCCCGCGGACTTTGCCTTATTCCATGACGACTTTACGATGGGCAACATGCTCGTCTCTGACTCCGGCACTGTGGTTGGCATCATCGACTGGGAAGGTTCGCGCACCCTCCCGCTCTGGAACGGCAGCCGCCACGTTGGGCTCCTCCAAGACGTGAACATGTTCGACGACGAGGTGGAGATGGAATCTCTGCAACGCCTCCGGAGGAACATCATCGAGGAGAAGACAGGGCAACCATATCCTGTTCTCTCCTCGCTGAGCCTGGGACGCTGCTCTACCTTGCAGACCATCCCATTCCGTGCAGTTCACCCGGGCCAACATGGACCGGCTTTTCCTGACCTGGTTCCAAGCGGTGGCCACTCGGGATGCGAGTGGGAGCTACTAACGCCTTCTTCGAGTTGAAGCGCTTTATCGAGGTCAGCCAGCTTTTTTGTGGCCGTTGCGATCTCACCCGTACTCCAGAGCGACGATGGGGCAAGTGACCACTCGCAAAAGAGAGGGAAATGAAGAGAATGACTGTTAGAGCCGCTTCATATGGCCATCATCCTTGCTTTTGTTCCACATTGTGAGTCGGGCCATACTGGCACCTGCCTGAGATATATCTGTTACAAAAAAGATTTATCCACTCTCATAAATCTTATATTGAGTCTGACTGTAGGGGAGCCTACAGGGGTGTGCTGTATAGTGGCGGTGATGATTTCGTACGGATTCCGACTCTGACTTGCAAGAGTCCTCGCCTCCCGCGAGCATGTCCCCCAACAAGGTCGGTGGCCCCTGTGTGTTGCATTTCATCTTGAGTGATGGCCGGAGAAACCCGCCTTCTTCAAGGACCATTTATCCCTTCGGCTGTCCATCTGGTAATACCATTCTCTGTGGAAACTTCAGGTCTTGTATTCTCATTTGAACCTTGGATGTTACGCCTTTCAGCCTTTCACGAGCGTCTGCACTTGCGTGCAACACTAGGCGCAACCCTACAGTCGAGTTGCCCGGCTGGAATACCGTTGGGCCATATTCCAGACGGAATAAATGAATAGGAAATTCGAATAAAAATCATCTTTTGTGCGGGGAAAATTCCTAGGTATGTACAATATTATATTGGTTTGAATCTTCAACTGTAGTTCCAACCTGATCCAGTGTAGGTGCTGAAATATGTCAGATGCTGGAGACATCGCGGCAAAGAAAACGCACAACGCATAGCCCCAGTCAAAGTCGTCGGGATAACCACCACTGGGCGCGACCTGTAGGAGCCTTGGGGTCCAGGAGCAATGCCTGCACCCATGGTCTGGAAAATCAATACTCACGCTCGGTTCCTCTGCATTTCGACGCAAAATCCTTCTGCATTTGATACGATGCAGAATATCCAGCCTACTGTTGGCCTTTGTTCTACAATTAGACGGACGACTACATGTTGGCCAACATTATTTAGCCTTTTACCGTGTCAATGCCAAAATGAACCCAACGGCAAGAAATGTAAACCCTTTCACAGTGATATTCCGTACACCATGGTGAACACCAGATCCTAGAATCTTCCTCTTTATAAAATTATGCTGTCCGAAGCCTTTAAACTCCGCCGGCAATCTCCTTTTACGTTGATGTCTGCTGTTAGCCAAGCGGAGAGCGGCCCGGCGAAGCCGGCCGCGAACCACTAGTCACCCTCTTTATAAATTAAGCCTCTTGTCTGTATCGAGGCTATCCTCGATGTTCTACACCTTCCGCTGGCTCCGAGGACAGCAAGATGAACGCAATTCTCGATATTTCTGCCATCCCCGTATCGTCTAGCCTTCTCTATTGAATCGGGAGCCGACGATGCTAAATGCTGGTATGAGCTGCGAATGGAGGTGGAATCCTGATACGCAGGAAATATTGGACGCCGGGGGTACCTCGTGGGCAGAGAACACCCCATCGCCGATGAAGATCATAATATCGCATGGCGAATATGACTCTGAGCTGTTGGGTCCACCCACTATGCGCAAGCCAGGTGCCGCGGTGTCACCGCTCTCGCCTGCAGCACTCTCAGCACGTACACCGTTCTTCCGGCGCCTCCGCCCATTGAGCTGCAGTACTTCGAGGGTGACGTCGATGCGGCCTCCGCACGGTACGTCTCTCTCGCGGACCTCACCAGAACCCTGCCCTTCCCCAACACCAGTCAGGTGGCACGCCAAGTCGGGCGGCTCCGGCACGCACTCAGAGTCGGAGAGCGAGTTTGACGCGGACGACAGCGGCGAATTCGTCCCTGGGCGCTCAAACTCCAAGAGACGTCGCGTGAAGCAGGAGCTGATGGGAGCAGACGGGCCGCTAAAGCGCTTGAGGGGTAGGGGGAGGGCGAAGGCGGCGAATCACAGGAACATAGGCAGCGCGGCGGATGCGCTCCGCGTCTCACGGAACTCAGCTCAGTGCGGACGAGCTCGAAGCGTGAGTGGTGTTCCTCTCCTCTTCTTTTCTGGCGCTGAGCGAGGGGTTTTTGAAGCACATACATGTCCGTATGAAGGGTGCGGCAAGGCGTTTGGTCGGAGGGATAACCTCGCGCAGCATTCACGGATCCATTTGCACGGTGTGTGAGGGTGGCTCTGGGTCTGCTTGCACAACTGCCTCTTTTCTTTGCGTCTCGCGGCAGCAAAATTCATTTAAGCTTGACATACATGTAATTACCACTACCGCTAATCTAAGTGCTCATTGGACTGACAGGGATCTTTCTGTTCATCACGGGGAGCTAGATGAAGCCTGCGGAAGCAACATCTACCACCGCTGGCTTCACTATCCCACAGAGCAGCCCGTGCGCGCCATCATGGCTGCATTTCATCACTATCAGCCAACATCACTCGAACTCGACGAGGACACTCACACTTAAAAAAGTTCAATTTTGCGTACATTTGAACAGTCCTGTTCCGCACTGTTTGCTCATAGCTGGACCACTGCTGCACCAATTGCCAAGGTCTGGCAGGCATTTCGACTTAGGTATAATTGCTGAACCTTTAGGTTTGGCTACCCAGGGGAACTTGGGTTTCGATCACGATCTATTTTCCTAACATGCACAAATAGGAAATTCGTCATATAAATTTGGTCATCACACAAGATTAATACAATATTGTTCAAAAAAAGTATGCATTTTCCGTTGGTAAGTGTCAGCTACTGGCTCTTAACCATCTGCCAAGCACCAAGGATGTCCTGATCTGTGTCCTCTGGGGTACAAGCCGTGAGCGTCTGAATCCTGTTCTCATTTGATGTGTCATTTTTGGTTTGTGTTCGGCCGACTGCGTCGGACTCGGAGTCCCGGAATCAGTTACCATAACCACGGAGTGATCTGACAGCCCGGAAAGAGCCGAGCGTGAGCGGGCCCACGTGATCACGTCGCGTTGCGCTCTTTTACCATTTCAAGGGTATTTGGACGTGTTTTTTCAGTTCTGACTCCTGCGAAGGAATATCTAGATTGTTCCTAAGCAGTTTCGGGTGCTTTTGGTCACTGAATTCAGGAAATAAGTACCAAAACCGGTGAGTCCTGTAGGCATTTCTTGGGTTGTAACAATTCTCTAACAACAGCTCCTGGAGTATTTTGTGCCGATGATTTGCACCATCATCCTAATCTTTGTGGTCCTCATTCCTGAACATTCTAGAGAAAATTTGGAGGATATGTACTCCTGATGAATGCTCAAACTGCCCAGTGCTCTCATTCTCTGGCAATTGAACTGACATGGCTCATGAGGAGGTGTAGCCTAGATGGTTTCAGAGTGTTCAATATGTTATAATGGAAAATTGACTCTTGGACTGGTTTCAAAATCAACTGTGATGATTGAACATGCCCGATCAAAAAACATTATGTTCAATATAGGACATGTTCAATGTTCAATGGCTCGTTTTCTGTAAGGGTAGAATTTTTTGACCTTAGTTGAGGGTGCCAGAGATGGCATCCATTAATAGGATATTCCAGTCGTCCAGCGACAGCCTGAATTCCCATAAGAAAAAACATTGGAATCAATTTAGTTCTTGCCCTCGAAGAAGGACCAAAACGAACTCTGATAGGGAATGGGAGGCCATGGCATTTTTCTGGAGAGAATTTGGGCCCTTGACAGCATAAGAAGTGGGCGGAGTGTCAGTGCATGCTGCCAAACGAGTTTATTCGAATTTGAGAAAGTCTAGAGGGGGTTAGTGACTTCATGTCTCCACAGTGATTGGATCCTGTCATTAACAGCGGCCTCAGAAAAGCTTCAAAATGTTCCCCAGCATTTATCTAAGCTTATGGAAAGTCACCCAATCATTCATTGGACCAAAAATGTGTTCAATCTGTCATCAATCATACACATACATTGCACACTGCAGGTGTTACTGAATCAAACACATTTTGTAGTGGATGTTGATGAAGGATTGGGTATGTTCAATCGAGGTCCCTTCAATTTAACATGAGAAACAGGTTCAATGTGTTCAATTGAGGGAGACTAGTGATTAAGGGATTCTCCTTAGGAGGTAATACCCCCAGCAAGGTAACCACAACATGTATGGGGTCTCCTTTTTGGTGCAGAAATCATCATGTGCAGGATAACCAGGTGGGCACTGCAGTGGTCACCACACTCAAGGTATATTGTATACTAGGGGTGGTTACCTCGGCTAGCTTATGCGGAGGTAATGACCGACGAACGTAGGGTTAACCGTACTACAGTGTTCCACCGGTCAATGAAACACCACTAGTCACTGAAACAGTGCGATAATTTCTCTCATATAAGGACAATATCTACCTGTAACATTCTGAAATAAAATATACACAGTCCTGTAGTAGTTGGTCATGTCTGGACAAAGTCTTAAAGACTTTCCGTCTTTTCAACGTGCTATGGAAAATCATCTTTCCAGGCTGGGCCAACATGAAAACATGTACATTGAGTTTTCATGGAAACTCAAGACACAACATAACTCCTGTAGTATAATATAGGTGAGATTCAATCTCATTCCCGAGCCATTTTGAGGGTACGTGGTGGATAGGAACCGTTTCCGCTTCACCCATCCGTTTTGGGAATGATGGCATGTCACGCCCAATTTGGAATCCCCATCAAACTCACACCCAAAGCCTCCATATGGTCCGGGGGGGGGGAGTAAAGTTTAAAAACTAGGAAGGTTATATTGCTGTTTACCTGACACATAGACAATTGATTCAAGACGAAAAAAGAAAGCTACGTGGTAAGCGCTCATCCAACGCCCACCGGCCCGATGCCCTAAAGCTGATGATCGTCACATTACATCACTGTTTCATTGACTAGTGGCAGTAGTTCCGCATTCAGGCTCACTCGGAGGATGCTCAAAAATTAAGGGCCTTTATTCAGAGGTGTACAACGTATGTAAGAAACTTTCTGCCGACTCAGATCTGGGAAAGCCATCCTAAAAAGTATTATATTCCGCATTTACTTCTCGTGTTTCATTGACCGGTGGAATACTTACTCTAAACATGGGGGTGAAATTTCTGTTGTTAAATGCCTCCTTTCCTGAAGGTTCAGCTCCCGCCTCGCAGAGGCCCAATCCCATGTCATATTCTTATTTTTCAAGCATCCATTCGATGTTGAAGATCACGTCATCATCGATCAGGTCAGATACACTGTCAAGGAGGTCAGTTCACACACGCGGTTTGCCTCACCAATATGCCTCCGGGAAAGCTGCCTACGGACGAGTCCAACCTGTTCGTGATTGTTTCTAACTACAAGCCAGATTCAGCTCCTTAGCACCATATTCATCGATTCCGACGGCATCGCTGTGCAGGCTCCAAAGTTTGTCTTCTGAGTTAATTTAATTTTGCCATGCCGTCAATTTATTTCCACACAAGCGGTATGCCATATCTACTAGCAGTTACCCGTGCTACGCCACGGAACCAGCTGTGGTCTATTTACTCAGTCCATTTTAGAGGGCTAGTGGTGGTGCATGTAATGATAAATGTGTTTCGGAGACCATAGTATTTTGGACAGTATTTTGTTTCGTCCTCGCTCAGAAGTGGAATGGGTATGGATTTCTCGGCGGAATCAGGATCGCGGGCATAAAATGAGTGCTCTGGGCGACTCACAGAAAATTCAACCCCCGGCGAATCAAGTTGTGTAATATTTTCTGTATTTGGGCAGTTCTGACATTAATTTAAAGGGGATTATTAGGTGGTCATGGCTGGCTGGCGCTGAGACTACACAGTCACCAACACTTCTGAAATCATATTTATTGAGTGGAGTCTCTTCCGAGGCTACCATCCAGGCAAAAAACACCATGAGAGTCTGTTCAGATCCAGAATTATTATAGAATACCAGTTTGCTTGTGTCGAAATATATCCCGTATCTCTCCAGCATAGAGCTCGCCGTTGAAGTGGATCTGAACGAGTGCAATAATAATAATAATAATCTCTCGCACGTTTCTCCTTCAGATCTTCAACATCCCGGCGAGAGGCATCTGTTGGGAGAAAAATGCATTACATCGCATTCATTAGCATCAAATTTGCTGTGTGCATCGGAGAAGAGAAACTACTTCGGTCTGGTGATGTTCTGAGACATTTTCTGCCCGTGTTTGACCAGGGAGAGGAGGAAGCCTGGAAATACTTGTCCCCGAAACTTGTCTCGAGAGTTCATAGCGTATGGAAAGTGGTCAAAAGTAATCGGGCATAGTGTAAGCACACGGATTGAAGAGAGCCCTCCCGGAAGGCCGATGATGAGCGGTGGGCATAGATACAACCTAACATGGCGGAGGTCAAAACTTGACACAATGCAAGTGAAATTGGAGACCAGCGGCAAGATTGTGAATGCCCACAGATGTTTTGGCTGAATGAGCGGCGTGAACACCGAGGGGTTTGCAGCATAAATTTCAGTATATTCTCTCAATTTCTTTCTTACTAATAGCTTACTATTCCACTTACCATTCACTTTTCCGGTAGGATAAAAGCTATGTAATTATCCCGTAGTACCTCACTGGTTTGCAAAGGAATAAATCCTCTTGCACATTATTGTCTCCCCAAGACCCTCGCCTCAGCCGAAGAATCCGCTATCCCCTAGACTCTAGGCATTAATCATTCGTAGGGGACCTAAACCTTAGGGGATTCTTGACTGCAGGCACTGTTGGCCAGTCATTTTAGTTCAACATGTCGGGATGCCCGGACAGATCAAATATGGATTTCGCTCCAAATCGCCCAGGAAATGGGATTCATACATATGTCAGGAAAGAGGCTCATCTGATTACATTCCCTACCGAGTACACCTCTGGCCCTTTCTCGCTGACAAGGGACTCAACTTGGCTGCATGTGGTCAGAAATATGTTTGTGGTTGAATAGCGGAGGATCACCCATGAAAGTCCGTTTCACAGACATTTATTTCACGACTGATGCAGGTCATGAATGCACGCCTCAACTGACGTGTAAAACACTGTTTCCACCGGGTGTATCTTCTAATATACAGTTTTTCACGGGTCAATGATACATACGGGTCAATGATACAAACAGCTCGCACGACTTCAATTTATGTACAATGGCTCTAACATTTTATACAAACACTCTTGCATATCTATAGACCTTTGTGTCTCTTTCCGGGAGCAAGAGACACTGTTGCCCGCCGTCGCGAATTTATTTTGTCTTGCACACGCGAAAGTAGCAAAATTGTACGGCCCATAGTGTTATGTACTGCAATGTAAAAGATATGTAGAGGTGGTGATAGTTTTACAATACATTAATGCATAGTTCTAGGCACTGCGAGGTCCAAACCATGTTCAGGATCCATGCAAACACGAATCGAGCGCGCCTGGAGGTGATTCGGCCATCAATCACCCTTGTCACATTCCAAAAAGGGAAATCACCAATAAATTCGTCTCCTATCCATACACGCCGCAATGGCCCGTGCTAAATCGAAAACCAGAGTCACCCAGCTGGCCCGCGAGGAGAAAGACCAGCTGATGGCGCGGGCCACGGCGTTGTACATCCACGAACGAGACAAGATCCTGCAAGATGGCAAGAAGTGGATGAGCTTGCGAGCAGTGTGTAAAAAAATCGAGGGCGAGCACCTACTGCAGAAGAATAAGGCCATTTCTCTTGACCCGAATACGCTCCGACGGCACGTCAATGGTGGGAAAGCCAGGAGTCAATCGAACGAGGAGAAGGGCTGGCTATTACTGGGAGAAGTGGAGACGGTCATCTCTTACGCAGTGGAGGTCACGAACCGCGGCTTCCCCCCTCACTCATAGACGGCTGAAGGAGGTCGTCGACGGGATCTGTTCGTACGGCTGGGCGATAAGTTTCCGTCAGCAGCGTTGGCCACGAATGGATGGGACGCTGTGGACATATTGGTCCCATTCACTCGATAAACAGATGCGGCCGCGCTGTCAACCCTGCAACAAATACGGCCTGGTTTGACCTCCTTGAAGATGTGCTGGCTGGACGTCGAGATGCTGAATTCGATTCAGAGGGTGATGAAAATGTGGAGGGGGAGCAGAATACAAGGCGATCTTACCAATGAACATCTATGGGAATGGATGAGAGTGGCTTCCCTGCATCAACCGCGACGAAGCGAAAGGTCATCGGGGGGGGGGGGGGGGGGGGGGGCAAGAAAACTCAGCACCAAGTGGGTGATGGGAAGGTCGTGAGAAACAGGACCGTGATTCTCACTATCAGCCCGGACGGAACTTGCACTCAGACCGTCAGTCATCTTCAAGGGGCAAGCATACAATGTGAGGTGGGATAAAGAAAACCCAATGAATGTGTCGTGCATCACCAGGTATCCATTGCACGGCTCAATACTGAATCTATTGTAGACTTGGGTACTCCCGAAAAGGCTGGGTTGACGGCGAGATTAATCTGGAATATATCAAGGATTTTTCATCAGCAGACGAAGGATAAGGCAGGGCGGAAGACTCGCCTCCTTGCCGTTGACGGCCATCTTTCCCATTTTACCAAACCACTCCTCGACTTCGCACAGAGACATCGCATCCATGTCATTTGCTATCCCGCACATGCTACGCACATTTACCAGGGTCTTGATGTCGTTGTTTTCGGGCCGCTGAAGCTGTACTGGACGCAGGAGAAGGAGGAGTGGGCACGGACCAAGAGAAGCTCACGAAAGACACAAAGACGGTTCGCATTCCGCAACTCACATTCAGACGCACCCAAAGAAACCGGCCAACCACGCTTGCAGATTGACGTCACATCAAGAGCTGCTTCATGGGATTACGGCCGCAAGACCAGGGCACGCGCGAACACGAGGGACTGGTGGACAATGAGATATTGATTTTGCCTCAGCGAGGTTCCGGACTTCGGGAGGGTTCAGGACTAGGGCTGAGGCGGAAGAAGCTCAAGAAAGACACGAAAATGTTTCGCATTCCACAACTCGCATTCAGACGCACCCAAGGGAAACCAGCCAACCACGCTTGCAGATTGACGTCACATCAAGAGCCGCTTCATGGGATTACGGCTGCGAGACCTGGCATGTGGGAAACATGAGTGGACAGTGAGATGTTGATTTTGGTTGAGCGAGGTTCTGGACTTCGGGAGGATTCAGAATCAGGACTAGGGCTGAGGCAGAGGAAGCTCACGAAAAGACGCGAAAAACGGTTCGCATTCCACCACTCGCATTCAGACACACCCCAAGAAACCAGCCAACCACGCTTGCAGATTGACGTCACATCAAGAGCCGCTTCATGGGATTACAGCCGCGAGACCAGGGCATGTGCGAACACGAGGGACTGGCAGACAGTGAGATATTGATTTTGGCCCAGCGAGATTCTGGACTTCAGGAGGGTTCAGACTCAGGACTAGGGCTGAGGCGGAAGAAGCTCACGAAAGAACGAAAATGGTTTGCGTTCCGCAACTCGCATTCAGACGCACCCAAGGAAACCAGCCAACCACGCTTGCGGATTGACGTCACATCAAGAACCGCTTCATGGGATTACAGCCGCGAGACCGGGGCATGTGCGAACACGAGGGACTGGCGGACAATGAGGTATTGATTTTGGCTCAGCGAGATTCTGTACTTCGGGAGGGTTCAGACTCAGGAGTAGGGCTGAGGCGGAGGAAGCCCACGAATGAACGAAAACGGTTCGCGTTCCGAAACCCTCATTCAGACGCACCCAGGGAAACCAGCCAACCACGCTTGCGGATTGACGTCACATCAAGAGCCGCTTCATGGGATTACGGCCGCGAGACCAGGGAACGCGCGAACACGAGCGGACAGTGAGACGTTGATTTTGGCCAAGCGAGGTTCTGGACTTCGGGAGGATTTACACTCAGGACTAAGGCTGAGGGAGGAAGAAGCTCACGAATTGAACACACAATGAGTAGGAAGGGAATGCAGAGGCCAAATGGGCCTGCACGCAATGAGAGGGAGGGAAGGAAGTGCAGATACCGAATGTGCGGGCACAGACTGGGAGGAAAGGGAGTGCAGAAGCCAAATGGGCTTGCGCTGAATGGGGGGAATGCAGAGGCCAAATGGGCGCACACGCAACAGGAGGGAAGGGAGTACAAGAAGCCAAAATGGGCGTGTCAGATTGGATGGGGGGAGGAAATGGAGTTCAGACTGGGAGTCTTTATATACATTCTCGGGACTCCCAATGAATATCGGGTTCCCAAGGTCCCGACGCCGAAATACAGAGACTACTAGGCCTCACTTTGGGGTTCAAAACTGTACTAGATGTTCAAACTGCGTCTCCTTCCTCAGTTTTACTGGATTGGCTTCGGAAGGGGCGGGAATGAAAGGTATGGGTCTAGGGCAGCCGTGAATGAAGAAAATTTGGCGAAATTTGGATGGCAGCACAATGAAATTGAGCGCCGAAACATCAAAGTGAGATCAAACGTCCAATTTAGGTCCAAAATTCCTTTAAACTGTTGTTTACCCGGGGGCTGCACACATCGGGTTGGTACAACACACCATATGGACCCTGAAAGGCATTGTCCCAAAAGTATGGCATTTGGAACGAGAGACAAGGCAAGTTATTCATGATTCGGAGTTTGAATTATCCACATGCAATGAAATGTTACGGCCCTTCTTGCCTCCGCCCCAGGGTATTTTCATACCGGATCCTTCTAAGAAGGCGTATCTCGGTCATTCAAAGTCCTGGTCCCGAGCCAATGAAATCTATCCCATAGAACCCCAAGTTAATTTTGAAACGTAAATCATTGGCTTTGATCCCTACAATCTTTAAACCCCAGAACCCAAACAGATCTGTCGCAACTTGCCAGGTGACGACCCTCGATGCCCCAGAGCCCAAAACACAGGTCGCAACCCGCCCTGAATTTCGAACATTGCACTCTGTTTCTGCATCGATGGTATGTAACACTATCTGCTTTTTTTATCCCGGTTTTGATGTGCCCGTTGCAGACTCGCACCATATGACCGTATAATTGCCCACTTTAATCCGGATGCACTCATCACTATCCCGCATTGCCCGGGCACACCCAAGGTTGAAACTATCGATGTGAGGTCCGAAACTGGGTCTGAGAAATGGCCCAAAATGTGCTCATACAGCGGAATTTTGTTGTCCTGCTGCAAACCTCGGCAAAACACTCCGGCGCAATGATTGCACGGCACTGATAAGTCGAGTTTGGCATTGCACTGTTTTGTTCACAATTTAACGTTCCAAGGCTCCGGCTGCGACGAAGAAAGCAAATCCTAAGAGGCAGTTTTGGGTGAAATTTCCTGGCTATCACCTGGGCGACTCGGATTTGAGAAATGGCCCAAAATGTGCTTATATTGTATTTAACAAGTATCTAATTGATTATATTTGATTATGTCTTTGGCTATCACAGGTGTATCAGTATGGCCCTAGAAGTATCGGGTTGCCCTGTGGTGACTCTGTTGACCTTTGAAAATCATCATTCAGGTCCAAAGGTTTTGTTTAAACTCAGTTCAACATACTTTTCCTTTGCAGTGGTAAAGTCATGTGACTATCCCCTCGAAATATTATTGGCTATTTTGATTGAAATTATGGATTATGTAGTTTGGCAACAATGGTGGAAATACATGTCCGCTAAGACGAAGATAAATTTCAGTTCAATAGTTGGGCCTCGGAGATCTCACTAAGTCCACTTTATGGACAACGTCTGTGATACCCCAGAAAGTTATTCCGTTGTCGAGATCGGTAAATTCTGCGGCCACTTGAGCGAGCGCTACATATGCAGAGTGAGAATTGAGCTTTTGTGGACACCTCTTCAGCTTACCGGAGCCCACGAACGGTAGAAACACCCAAAGACAGTCGTAGAAGCATAGCGACAAACCCAAGGCGGGCAGTTCAAATGTTTAGGCTTACCGTTGCAGTTTTAAGCATTTCCGTCGACTCGGTTGCCTAATTGGGAGGGAACGCGCCAAGGGAATAGCTCATAGTAGGACAAGCCCAGCTAACGACAGGATTCGACGCCCGAGTTCACAAACGGATAGCCGAATGGGTCTGCGGTAGAAGGAAATATTTGAATGCATTTACGTAGTCGCCCCTGCGCGACCTGTCCGATACCTTGCCAGTGGAGTCGTATCGTAAGTACTATGGAGATAGCAGGAGCCTTTGGCTGGGGTTGAAAGAGCACCAGCCAAGTATAATCAGTAGGGAGCAGAGGGGATAGCACAAAAAACGGCAAGACCGTGTGAGCGCCTGTGAGTTTGACATCCCGCGAGCTGAGAATAAAAGGGGTGGCGACGGAAACCGATCAATTGTGGCGAATTATTGGAGTCCGGGATGACGAGACGTTGACGAAGTCTAGACCAAGCGGAATACTCTGGCCCGCCACAGCCCTGTCGTTAGCTGGGCTTGTCCTGCTATGAGCTATTCCCTTTGCGCGTTCCCTCCCAATTAGGCATCATGTCCTAATCAGACAAATCTCGTACGAGAGGCAAAATAAGATTTTGTCTGATTAGGACATGATGCCTAATTGGGAGGGAAACGCGCAAAGGGAATAGCTCATAGCAGGACAAGCCCAGCTAACGACAGGGCTGTGGCGGGCCAGAGTATTCCGCTTGGTCTAGACTTCGTCAACGTCTCGTCATCCCGGACTCCAATAATTCGCCACAATTGATCGGTTTCCGTCGCCACCCCTTTTATTCTCAGCTCGCGGGATGTCAAACTCACAGGCGCTCACACGGTCTTGCCGTTTTTTGTGCTATCCCCTCTGCTCCCTACTGAATATACTTGGCTGGTGCTCTTTCAACCCCCAGCCAAAGGCTCCTGCTATCTCCATAGTACTTACGATACGACTCCACTGGCAAGGTATCGGACAGGTCGCGCAGGGGCGACCACGTAAATGCATTCAAATATTTCCTTCTACCGCAGACCCATTCGGCCATCCATTTGTGAACTCGGGCCGTCGAATCCTGTCGTTAGCTGGCGAAATTTGCGCATTGGACGGGCATCGTAAACCCGGGAGATACGAGGGAATCAGATTCAGGATGAAGTCTAGATCACAGCGACGATACGCGCGAAGCGACGGTAACGGGCCTAAAATTTCATAGGCATAATAGGCCAGAGGAACACGAGGATGTTCAACTTGAAATTTACGGCATCATACGGTGATTATAAACGGCGGATACGATGTCATTGAACCCCCCAAAAAACATTCGGAGTCGTCGTAGACCAGGATATTCAACCTGAAATTCATGCGTTGAACAGACATGCAAATGATGGGGGCATGGTAGGTAAGCCTGGCGAGTAGGAGCGAATTGAGCCCAAATTTAGGCATCGCACGGGTATGGCAGCCTGTAGGCGAGCCGAGACGATGAGAAATAATCGGAGCGATGGCAAGCCCGGATACGAATGAACATAGGTCTGGAGCCTTCATAAATTAGCGATTCTGTTGGTGTAATGTTGCCATGACTCAAGTCGCCCCCGATTTAATGTAAAAAGCTCCTCACTGGTGTACATTATCTCAAGTCTGTTATGATGCATTTGTAGCCCCATTGGGGGCGCCCAATATGCCCAAAGGGTTTTGGGTGCCGTTGCATAGTTTGTGAGAAAAAGTCATCGACTCGAGCAATACGGGTTTGAGGAAAGCTATATCGGCTTCTGTGCATATATGTAGCATACCGCATATTTCCAGGGCCCATCTCAATTTGCCATCTTCGAGTGTCTGTGTTTTCTGCCTCATGTTCAGTCGCAGTATAACTACGGTGGTAAATTGGTCACGTCCCATCCGGACGGAATTTTTCCTCTGCTTGTCTGAAAAATGCGCGGCAAGCAGCACAATAATGAGGACTTCGTGCCCCTCGAGCCAGTTCCCTCTGTGGAGACCCTCCAACTCGGCACGGAGATCCAAGAGTTTGAAACTGGCGAGCCTACCGTTGCAAGTTTTCACGTTTTAAAACTCTATCACGATAGCTGACGTCCTTTTCTATGTAGTTCGATATCGGATGCGGAAACTGGGTCGCAAATGCGACCATGACGCTATCGGCATCATCTGCCGCAACTGCAAGGTGGGCAAACTCGCGGGCTGCTCTCACGGCTTTACTGCCAAGGAGCACATCTCGATGATGAACCGTCTGTGTCTCTACACTCGTCTTTCCAAATCTGGTAGTGAATCTTCTCTCTATTTCCTCCGGCTTACCGGGCCGGAGCCTATCCGGAACGCGTTCTACTGTACCATTTCATTCAATTCGCGCGGCCTGTGACGTGTGACAGCTCGCAACGAATTTCAGTTTTCGCGAATCGGCCTGGGTGGCCGGGACACCAAAAATAAATTCGCGTTTTTCGTCGGGAACACCTGAATTGACTAGCCAATTCAGCTCTCACTCCAATAAATGTGATCGTGTACCCAGCATCTAGATACGGGCCGCCAAAACAAGCCGGATCAAAAATGGTGCAACATCAATTCAGCACCTTTTTGCGAGGTTTGAGGGAGCTTGAGGGAGCGGTGGAAGGTCAATTTGCTCTCAATTGCATCGAATAGGGCAATTATGTGAGCGCCACAGCAAATTGAACACCGAGACACAGCTGGAGAAAAAAATTGCATTTTTCAGGTCTTCTTGGTGATTTTGTGACTTTTTTGTCAAGTTCGCGGCTGGGCTCGGTGACCCGTGACATACACGAAATTTTTCGCGGATTTGAGGGCCTGTGACGCGTGACACGCGAATTGAATGAAATGGTACAGTATCCTCGGAAGATTATACGTTGTTGCTTCTCGTAGGCAGGCTGGTTACGAGCCTACAAGAGGCGGTCGATCTCTGGATCAGCCAATACTTCCCACGAACCCCTCCGCCTCGCTTAAACCATTTCCGATTGATTTGTAGGCTCGTATGATAAACCATGGAAATTGATCTCATTGTAGAACTCTGATCCCATCGCAAACTCAGGGCAATTACTGGACCGGCTGGGCCGGTTGCTGTCGATCTTCTGCGTGCGATCCTATTTTCAAATTCCGTCGTTACTATCGATCGGGGACCTCTGCAATAGGGCTGGCAACCGTGCCGTATACGGCCACGGCCGTGAGGCGGAGTGCAGCTCACCACAGCGCGATTGAAAGCAGTGCAGGGCCTCCGCATTCCGGGGGTAGAGAGGAGATGGGCTCATACTCTCACTTACGGCCTTCGAGACGAAAAGGGGTGCTGGCTGCTCCTGGTCGGACCTAATAAAAAAAATGCTCAGCTAATAGTTCCTGAGGTGACGTTCAACTCGCCATGGCGCCATGGAAAGCAGCTCAGGGCCTTCACGACACTTAGGACCAACTGGATGAGAGGGGGTGCTGGAGAGAGATGCCGTTGTAGATTGTTGCCGAGAAAACCACATAAGCATCTATTCGTGACAACGCAGATGAACGTGTTGTGCTCACAAATGAGGAGGAACATAGATCACACTCTGGGAATCCCTCTCGATTTCAACCCATACCGATGGCATCGACGACAGTGGAGGGCAGGGTGGAGAGAGGTGACGTCGGGGATGGCTGCCGTAAAAATTGTGATGATCCTTGACTACGCAGATGAAGGATCCGTTGAACTCACCCACGCGGCATAAAACGGGATGTTCACGAATTGACCAATAAGCGATGGAGCTGGCACAAGGCCCAGAATCCAACTAGGTGCAACCACCAAATTTGAGCTCACTCTGGTGATGGCCTGTAAATTAGGGATTAGCATAAAGACAAGGCACAACAAAAAAAAAAAGTCCCGCAAATACTCCCCCAGAGCCCAAATAATAGGATTTGGCGCAACGCAAGGTTGCAATGAATCCATGATTCAGCCCAAATGAAAAGGATTTGGCGCAAAGGTCGTGCTCAATCCATAATAATCCCCCAGAGCCCAAACAATGCTCAATCCATAATAATTCCCCAGAGCCCAAATAATAGGATTCGGCCCAACGCAAGGTCACACTCAATCCATAATAATCCCCCAGAGCCCAAATGAAAGGATTGGGTGCAACGCAAGGCGCAACGCAAGGTTGCGCTGAAGCCACCATCTTCCTAAAATTCCCGGCGATCCAGCCGAGATTGACACAAGATTGACTGGTCTACTTACGCGCGAAAGGCCGTTCAAAGGCGTAACATCCTTTGTTGACACGCCTGTAATTCTGAATTACTGGCTATGACCAAAAGGAACTGGAAATTTGATTTTGAGGGCTTCCGTTTCAAACTTTTGCATTCTTGTGGCCAGATTCTCAATCTATGTTTAATTTGGCATGGATTAGTACACTTGGACCTGAGGTGCAATCTTTCAGACCTAATATATATATTATCAAATTTCGAAAGTGTATGACCAGAAGTAACTGGAATACCGTAGGTGCTTTTCGGCAGAATGTGGCAATCCTTTGGCAGATTCTTTCTCCGCAATTTGAAGGGGAACACGCCTTCACATGTGCAACCAAAAAATATCAGCTATTGTACTGTTTTTGTTGTGAAAATAGGGATCAAAATCAATTTTTGATCAAGGTGGCAATTGTTTCCCTCCTTTTATTTATTCATGGAGCCATGTATAAAGCACATAGACCCCCTAAAGTTTGAGTGCATATTTTTATAGGTCCACACTCAATTATCAGCTCTTGATGTACCCAGAAATACCACCAAGACAATCAGAAGGAGGGAAACATCATGAATTTTCGATCAATTTAGAAATTTCATAATATATTACATGTGAGAGGTTCCACCTCAGGTACAAATACGTCAATCTACGCCGAATTAATCATAGATTGATAAATTGACCACAGAAATGCGAAAAGTTTGAGACAGAAACTCTCAAAACCAAATTTCCGGTTACTTTTGGTCACAGCGAGTAAAGCAATGGTGTGCGAAAAATATGGGACAGTAGCACCAGTCAATATTGATTTGTGGCATCGCGTCGTCGTTCCCCGCCCCGCTTGGACGGTCAAAGAAAACGTGCCACAGGACACACCAATTGCGTGTATTGGCCAGGAGCGAGGATACTTGCAGCCGATCATTGGAGTGTATGTAGTTGCGCATTGTGTGTCGCACATTGAGAGATGGGATTATGAGTGATCAGCGTGCTGTCAGTCCAAGTTGAGCCATTTGAGGAGAAAACAGCAGAAGCTACAGTCTGGAGCAACGGTTGTCCACGGCTTTCCATAGAAGACAGTGGAAAAGGAAGAGATCCAAGAAGGACAAGTGGCATGGTCCAAACAACAGTAAATGCTGAACACAATCATTCTCCGAGGTTGTCACAATTCATTATTATTATTTTTATTGGATGACTTTCCATCACTTTCTTTATGTGTGTCTGTTTATCTGTCCGTCCCAAAACCTTTTCACTCAGCCAATCTCTGCTGATTTCATCAATGTTCCAGGGTCCAGTGGTTTTGAGGAGTGTGGAGCTGATTATGCACTGGAAGACTTTTCATGAGTTATTCCTGGATTACTCCACACATATTGCACTAATAGCTCTGAATAGGGAACCCATGAAGACAAATGGGTATGGTCTAAAAGTCATGAGAAGAGTGGGTGGTACTCAGGTCTGGTGTGACCATACCTAACAACAATTCAAAGCATTCACATTGGCAACACTGGCCGCACTCATCCAAAAGGATGAGCAGCATTGACATAAGACTATGGTAAGACCCAGCGTATCACACAGTTGTCAAGCTCATTCAGAAATGGGAAGACGGGGAACTGGGATTTTGTCCCTCATGTTTTACATCTTTCCATCATGCCACTCGTCTTCCCAATCAAGGATGGCCATTGTCCGACTGAATGGGATATTTCTTCGTGAGGTGGCCAAGTGCGCATGTCCAGATTGAATGCAGATCAATTATTCACAGTCATTCACAATTCATGCAATTTATACAAATGTTATGGATAGTAGATTCCGAATAAGTAACTCGCTGACCACAGTAATATTACTCGCTTCAAATCCTCATCCTGCATCACTCAGGTCAAGACAAGACCGAAACTGAAGGGTGCTCGTCATCCTACAGTTTACAAGACTCTCTCTCAATCTGAAAACCTGAAGGGTGCTCGTCATCCTGCAGTCCGGCACTTGATTCGGTCCAAATATGAATCAGGGCTCTGAAAACTCGACAGTAAGTGTACATGGGCTGATTTCTCACCCCACTCTCATGTCCTGAGGCTCAACCAGGGTTCCCCCAAATGTCTGGTCACCCTCAGTACTGGTAAGTTTTCGATTCCAATACGCACGTCTCCCTCTCAATGATCTCTCCAGATGAAAGGCAACCTGCTCGGCGCCGTACACTCTCGTGGCGAGTTCTATATGGTGCACCACGGCGACCTGACCTTTATCCGCCACTTCCCCACCAAAAAGGAGACCCCGCCTCTCCAGCCCCGTGACCTGACTGACGGGCAACTTCTGGTCACCCTCATTTGTATCCCCCCAAGCCCTATATGCAATGTTTATTCCAAAGGGGGAGCCCTGGAATGGTCTCCTCCTTGGCCGTCTGCGTTACCCATTTTATCCTGACGGTGGCTGGGGCTTGCACCCCTCCATTATTGAAGAATGGCAGGCATTGGAGTACACCATGCGAGCGGTCAGCGGCGCCATGCTCAATCACTGCTTGGCCCAGATGCCGCGCATTGTCGGCTTCGCATCTCCCTACCACTTTGGATATGAGAAACATCGATTTAACGAAGCCATAGCACGACACATTGCACTACGCTCAATCTATGGCTTTTTGCCATTGATGCTACTGGATGGCACGGGCCCCAGTGACTGGCGTTGTCAAAGTTGTAAAGTCCGCTGGTGTCGAGATGGCCTGGTTTGACGAGCTGGAGGCTACTTTGGCTTTCCATCAATATACTCCTCACATCTATTGATTTTAGTTATGCTGCAGCGGATCATGATGAGCAGACTCTACTAGACTTTGTACTGGGGTCAACTTAGGAGCTGTCGCACCGATCCCCCCGTTACACCCCCATTGTGAGTGGAATTGGAGCAAGGAATGAAGATTCTCCACGACCCGCCCCAACCATCGCGCAGAGGTTTTTATCCCTATACTGTACTATTTCGATCAATTCGTGTTCGATTCGGAATTTTTGATACAATTAAAATCCAAAAGAAATCCGACAAATTGAGAAAAAATTATTGCCGCAATAAAAAAAAGTGGCTGTGACGCGTGACAACGAATTGAATGAAATAGTACAGTATCCTCGGCAAAACGTCTACGACAAAGAACATATAAGGCTTGAGTGCGTGGATTTCAACTTGGAATAGGACCATATTTCAGAATTATTTGAGCTTCATGGTGGCCTTGGTGGCCTTATACTGTGCTTTAGCTGCTGAATAAATAAGCAAGATTGTGTGATTTTCCGAAAGTGTGGGAACGGATTAGCCCAAAGCGGACTTTAAAGGCTTCGGACACACGCAATTTTATAAAGACGGTAACGAAAGTGTGGGAACAGATTAGCCCAAAGCGGAATTTAAGGGCTTCGGACACACACAATTTTATAAAGAGGGTAAAGAACGGTTAATTGACATCTGACAAATTAACACCTGCTACGGTAGTAGTCTGTGATGGGATCAACTTCTCTCAGCAGAAACACTCGCCCGAATTGAAGTGCACGTCCGGGACGCAGCGGGTACGGCATGTTGACACTGACGGGCACGTTGCTGTGTACGCGGTACCAAATTTCATGTTGCTTGCTGGTCTGCTGTGCGCCCGTCGGCCCACTCCGCCAGCGTTGCCGAATGGATTGGAGTTGTTATTGTTAGGGGCAGGTGTCCACATTACTACTAAGTGAAATAGCGAAGTGGGTCAGGGTTCTCCGAAGCTATACAGTACTGTGCCGGGGAACCCCGGGGCCCCGATCCCTTTTCATTGGAACGTCTAAGTTTGAGCAATGAGGAGAAAATTCCATTTCTAGAGCTCATCCATCGCCATTGCTCAGCCTCCACCAGTCGGTCCTCCTTCGTTCCACCGTAGCCAAAGTGGGACAGTTCCCCTGAGACTGGAAAAGTTCCTCCATCTTATGGTGGTGATACCGCAATGTAAATAGAAAGTTCCAGCAAGCCGAGGATTTTGCCGTGCGGCAGCTTCCGTTTTAATCGGTCGGGAGACTGATTAAAGCCTGCGGAATGACCGAATTTTGGTTGGCACGCTCTTATGTATCGTTCTCACTTGGTTCTCCGGTACAACGCCGTCGTGCGCCCTGCAGTAGTCTCCATAAGCGGTGTACGAAAATACCACAGTAAGTACCCGATATAGGATGACACGCGGAAGCTTCGAGGACGAACGTGGCAAACGCACGGAAACCTCGAGGCGTTGCCACGTTGGTCCTCGAAGCTTCCGCCCGTTACCAAAGATATACGTTGCACTCTCTCCCTTCTACGATCACCAATGTCTAAGAAATCCACTAGACTCGTGAACCAGTCAACGTTAACGAAAAATCTCAGTGAGAGACGGGGACGTAAGTCTGAATTACTAAAATCACACAAACAAAGCCAACAATCAGACAAAGAGTGCACAACAGGGAGATCAGGTATCCAGGACTGTCGTCCGAGCGTTAGCGAGTGATGGATTTGGCTCTATTTACCTGGATACCGGATGGGGACGAGCCTAGAAATCCGCGTCTGTCCCCTTCCGTGCTGACGGGGCTCGTGTTCTGACCATACTCCGCCAGCCAGGTGACATCGTCGCCGTCTCCCACGGCACATACGGGCGTCGCGAAGGCCTCGTGGTCGGCGCGTACATCGACTACGCTGTACGCCCGTCTGCCCGCTGTCATCCCTTTCACTACTGACCCCATGCACAGGGCCGCCAAATCCTCGAAGTGCAGATGGACGCCGGCGACATATACAACGCATGGTACGCGCGCGCCTCCTGCTCTGCCCTTTCCCCCGTCTCGTCCAATTCTGACTATTGCACGACGCGCACAGGTACCCCACCGTAACACGTGTCCGCCCGCACCCTCTCCTACGTGCGCCCCCGAGCAGCAGACAGCGCACCATCGAGCGCCACATCTACTGGTGATGCCCCGCGCAGCGCATCACCAAGCGACTACGCATTACCACATCACCCATGATGCGGCGCAGTCTGCACCGTCGTCGCCTGCTAAAACCAATTCGAATAAATGGACGTCGGGATGGATTCTAGACGTTGCATTCATGTATTTGGCGTGTAATACGCTTTTTATCGTTGCTGTGCCTATGTCCATCTTGAGCTCGGACTTTTGACCTACACCGCCAATCGAACATTTTGTTCATCAAACGTCGAGGGTGAATGTGATTGAAACATTTCCTCAGGATGTCCAAAATGTGTCGTAAGGGAGGTTTTGAGAACATCCGATGCAAATCATCTTGCCAACGCCAGGACAACGCTGTAAGCACATTGCCCAGAACTCTGGGAAACATTGTTGGAAATATTAACCCAGTATTTCCGGTAGCGTGGGTATTCAATCAAGTGTCCATATTGGCTCGCAAATTCATACTCTGAGGTGTGGGCATACGATGCACGTATACGGTGTCCACCTTTGTCTTAGAGACGGCCCGTCAATTGGTTTGAGCCGGCCATAGTATTCATGATCACCACTCACGGTGGGCAAGCGTGCAGCATTCATGAAACTGTGTGAGGTTAGGGAGCTCTTTAGCACAATGAGAAGGACAGAATTTTTCAAATTTCTCATGTACTTACGAAGAATCAGAAACCGAGTACTTGAAGTTAAGTAGTCGTGATCGACGTCCGTGCGCATCAGCACAAACAAGTACAATGTTGGTGCGCACAATCCGTCTCTTTGTCTTTTCCCCCCATCTCACCACAGCGTCGAATTCAAGTCGCAAGCCAACTCAGCTCCCATCCTCGCCGCTGAACAAGCATCCCTCTCGGGAACTGATCAAAGCCTCCAAGACGGTGGACCTCGCACTCGTGTCCATTACCGGGCATGGTGACCCCTCCGTGTCCCTCCAAGCTCTTCACCTCTTTAACCCATCTCTTACGATCTACTTGAGTCGAGCTCAAACCACATCCTCTTCAAAACCTATTCAATTCGGGCTGTCGCTGGTCTCAAGTCGCTCAAGGCTTCAATTTACTCGCAACTCCAACTGTCCGGGTCGCCGGCCCATTGACTGTGCCGTAGGTCGTCGTTCTGAGGCCGAGGATTGATATTGGACCCTCGCGTGCGAGGAGAGGCTGCGAACGCGTTGTCGGACCACGACGGTGAAGACGACACCGGCGAAGGCAGTGGCAAGCGTACGGGAGCATCCTCTCCTGGAGCAGCACCGACCAGCTCGGCGGGCTCTACGTCATGCTCGCGCTCATCCTCGTGCCAGTGTGTGCTTCCGTGAGTTCCATCCCCTCCCCTCCCTTTCTGCCTTATTTTACCTCGACTCACCCACTTCTCCTGCACAGAGGACCGCTGCACCATACTCGCCTTCGCCGCACATTCGCCTTCTCCGCCTCTACGACGCAGACATGCTCACGCTCGACTCGACCACCCGCAGGAGACACATCCGATGTCAAGATCGCCTCGACGTTCATCAAGTACGTTGACTATGTCACGCCGTTCGCGCTCATGGCCGCGTCCAACACCTCCCACTCGGGCATGCGCATGCTCTCCCTGCTCATCACCGCAGAGTACAGCGCATGGGAGTGGTACTCGTACGTGCTCTTCTCGCTCACTGCCGACAATTTCATTGATTGGATTTCCGCAGCCCGAGCGCGCTGCCTCACACAATGACGACGACGACAAGTGATCAACGGGAGCTCATCGCGCCAGGATGCGAGTAGATATTCCTAATGTATACATATAGCACTACCTATTTCACGTACATTCCAATGCTCAATTAATCACTTCTTGGATAATAATGGCGTGTCGCTGGGACATCAAACTGAAAATACTGGCAATGTTCCGTACTTTGATTAATCAAAGGTTGCATACGACCTGGCAACAATGTCGGTCTTGATGTTGTGGAAACATCATGTCACGGAAGCCTTGAGGAAGTGACTCTTTTTTATTGTGGCGATGTATCCAGCAACATCTTAGGATGACCAAGCCAACATCCAGAAACATCAGCTGCCAAACATTCACAAAACCTTTCTACCAAACGGCGGTGTACCTGATTGGCATGCGCATATTCTCGCCAGTTTTTTTGCCCAACCCATCGACGTTCAAAAGGGCTAGGTATCAATCTTGAATCCTGAACTTCCTATTTGGATCACATAAGTACTTGCGTGACTGTTGCAGCAACATGAATTCATTCTCATTACAGCTGTTTGCGGAACTTAGGGCGCGCAGAAACATGAATTCATTCTCATTACAGCTGTTTGTGGAACTTAGGGCACGGCCCTTTTTTTTTTTTTTTTTTTTCAATGAATTTTGCGTCGGATGGCTCTCCTGGGATAAATTCTCAACCGTTTTCTTTGAGAATATGCTCATTATGTTTGCATTGAAAGTCCGGAGGGCATGGATGGACTCCTCGGATTTTCTGATGGCCAATCAAATTGCTTGATTGGGAAAATATTCGTGTTTTGAGCAGGATGGCTGTAACATTAGCTATCATTGTTCAGTTGGGCTCATTTTTTGATACAATGGCCTCACAGGTGTACCAGACGGCACCAAATACCGGCATTCTTTTTATATGACTTGTATTTAGCTCAAGACTTAAGTTGAAAAGAAAACTCGGTGTTGTTGTAATATAGACTGCGTCTGATTTAGTCACATTGAAAATGCCGGTATTTGGTGCCCTCTGGTACACCTGTGAGTTCATCGTATCAAAAAATTAGGCCAATCAACCAACAATAGCTAATGTTACAGCCATCCTGCTCAAAACATGGATATTTTCCAATCAAGCAATTTGATTGGCCATCGTCCGAGGATGCTATGCCCTCCGGACTTTCAACGCAAAGATAATGAGCATATCCTCAAGGAAAACGGTTGAGAATTGATCCCAGGAGAGCCATCCGACGCAAAATTCATTGAAAAAAAAAAAAAAAAAAAAGGGCCACGCCCTAAGTTCCGCAAACAGCTGTAATGAGAATGAATTCATGTTGCTAGGCTGCGCCCTAAGTTCCGCAAAGAGCTGTAATTCAGGCTCTTAAACATACTGGCTTGGGTATGTCTCTGGCATAGTTCGTAGTCGCCCTACCACAGATGCCCACCAAGTATATAACCCAATTACCACATCAGTCCGGATAGCCGAAGATCAATTGCGCCCGAAATGGTAGACATAATACAGTTGGGGTTTGAATTTTCTGACGGGCTGAGGACCACATCACCAAAAAGCGGAGAAATGATATGGCTTTACAAGGCTATGCAAGGCACGCAAAGCATAAAAACCTCATCAGCATTGTGAAGAATACAAACAGGTATGCAAAGAATCTATGGTCATTGCAGGGCGCATCAGCCTGACATACCTTCCAATGTACCTCAAGCTATGCCTTGCTTTCGTCCCATGCATAGGCGAGACGTGAAGGTCAAAGTGGGACGGGGGGAGCACGTTGAAGAAAATGCCAATGTCGTCTGAAAGATCAGGTTTGGCAACGGTGGGCATGACTTCTTTGGGCAAGAAAACTGCTGCAACCAGGGCATACCCTTGTAATGCAACATAAATATACCATGTAAATATCAGGCTGACGAGGGTCTTGTACTGCCTTGCAAGGAGAATAACAGCGGGGTAAGCGGCATACAAGGAGATAAAAGGCTGGCAAAGCCCTTGCATAGCATTGCCAGGAGCGTCTGGCCTGCCGAAGTACACAAGGTCACACAAAGATTTCCCGTTTTTGGTCATGCACCAGGAAGGCCTTTAAGCCCTGATCGGGTGGACGGGCTAGGCAGCCGTATGGCTATGTATGGCTAAAAGCCGTCACATCAGTGGGCTCCATATCGGGCATGGCTGTGCAGGAGTCACGGGTCAGATCAAAACTGATATTCTCGCTCTCACACACTCCACCGCACCAATTTGAACCCTGGCTGGGATATTCTGGCTCGCAGTTAAGGTTTGAAGCGAAAAGCTTAAATCGGTCAAGCACCTGCTTATCCCTGCCAAATATAGCTGTTTTCTCACGCCCAGAAACGCGTGACTTGGTATGGAGAGCAAATTGAATGCTGTGAATTGGCAGATGATGCCCAGCACTGTTCTGAGCAGTCCGGCCCGCCCGAAATCGCCTGTACTGCTCTGATTGTTAAGCCAGAGCTCCTGGAACCCTTCATATTGGCCATGGCTGTGCAGGAGTCGCGGGTCAGATCAAACCTGTGGTATTCTTGCTCTCATGCACTCCACCGCACCAATTTGAATCCTGGCTGGGATATTCTGGCTCGCAGTTAAGGTTTGAAGCGAAAAGCTTAAATCGGTCAAGCGCCTGCTTATCCCTGCCAAATATAGCCTGGCACATTAGAGATCAAATGGCTGGCATTTTGAAAAGCATGACCTGGTATTTGTTTTATCAGCTCCCCTCTCAGATGTGCCGTTAGCATATCAATGGGTCGATAGTTTGATATCTCATTGCGGTCATTCTTGTCAAAATGTCAACCATTTGAATGCACTTCTATTGCGCCAGGTCATGCTTTTCAAAATGCCAGCCCTTTGAATGCACCTCCATTGCACCAGGTCACGCTTTTCAAAATGCCAGCCTTTTGAATGCACCTCCATTGCGCCAGGTCACGTTTTCAAAATGCCAGCCTTTTGAATGCACCTACAGTTCTGGACAAACAAAGTCCGCAAATAGCCTGTAGCACTCACCTGATTTAATTGGAACCTGATTTTTACATTTTTGAACTTGGATTAACTCAAAAGAGTCCAAAAAACATGCTCCGAAGTTTTTCCCACGACAAATTTGCGGCGCCAAAATTTTGGCCCAAACCCAAAATCTAGAATCGTGATCGGAGTTGATTGGCACGGGAAATTCGGGAATTGGCAAAACCGGCAAAGTCACCGGCGGCATCATCGGCAGCATCTGATCGGAGCTTGAATTACCTTTTGGCAGCTCACACCGAGACATGCTCGCCGCTTTTCCGTGAACACACATCGGCGAAGCATTTTAACACCCCACTTAGTCTTGATCTTGCCGTTGCACGCGCAGCTGAGCTCTCGGATCGTTGAACCAGAGCTCATGGATCTCTCCATATCGAGTGTGGCTGTGCAGGAGTCACAGGTCAAATCCGAGGTGCGATATTCTCAGTAAATCCTTGAATCAGATTGTTCACCCACTCCCTGTAAACTCTGTAAACTCCGTGAACTCCGTGAACTGCTTGGTAAGCGGCGAGTTCACCGCTGCCGAGATAAAGCATGTAGTTGGCGACGCCTGCGTCCCGCTACTATCGAGGAGTTGCGCTTGCCCTAACTCCGGGTATTAGCTGTAGCATCCCGCCTCAACGGTTAGGGTTAGTGTTAGGGTTAGTGGCTGGGGCCTGGGGGGAGAGGAATAGAGTATAAAGCGCGAACAAGGCTTTAGTGTGCCGACCTGAGAGACCCCGGCTCGGGGGACCCCCCGAGCGCAGCGAGGGAGGGGAGGGGCCTCAAACGGTCGGTCCTCTTCGCGCACAGGAAGAAAAGGCCTGGCGTAAATGAGTATTTTGCGGCATCACTTGGATAGGGGCAGCTTATCTAATGAGTTCACGCAGTTCACCATCAGTTCACGTAGTTCACGGAGTTCACGGTGAACTCCGTGAACTTTCTGATTCACGTATGTTCTCCAAAGCTCATCTAGGATGTGTTTAGCACCCATCTGAACGTTCAAACGTGACTTACAGGCTTTCATGCTCGGTGTAATATTAAATTTATGAAATAACAGCATATTTGCCTCAGTGATTTTCAGGTTGAGATTTTTTCCCACCTTAAGGCTTCGAAAATTTCGATTAACCTGTAGAAATGCTCTTGTAAAGTTTCGGAGGTCCACAGTCTTGTTGGAATCTTCTGTGAGTAAATCAAGCGCCCGGCAAACCATCCTTTTATTCCAACACCCAAATAAACACCAATTCTCAGAGTATAGAATGCACAATAATCCTCGTTTTTGTGGTAGATATGTTAATTGACATCCTTACTTGAACCACCGACAATTTTGCCCTGCATGGGCAAGGTAAGGGTGTACAATAACCTGATCCTGGGTGCCCGGTTACTTTTGGTAATACCGAGTATGTAAATGAGTCCATTGCTGAAGAAGTTGCTGCTAAAATCAAACCTTCTCCGAACGAGTCATCCGGGAGGTATGCAAAGACGTATAGGGAGATTAACGCTGCCCCGCTCAGCGCCGAAGATGGGTGCCCAATCCACTTCGAATCGATCCCCGGCGTAGTCCGAGATGCCCGAGGACTTGGTTCGAATCTCGCGTTGGCGGTACATTGATTCGGAAGTAAAATGCAAGAAATTGTAGTCAAGTAGCTAGAAAACGAATCTGAGAGAAGAAGGATTGGAATAGCGTGAGTAGTGTGTTTTGCTCTCTCCACAATATATCCAGCGCAGGGTTTTCGAAGTCCCTACACGTCCTTGCTAAGGCGGCTAAATCTTCCAGGTTTCGCCGGGTTCCGCTCCCCTCATGATGAGGCTCAGCTAGAACCTCCAAATGCTCGCAAATCAGCCCGACTATTTCCGGGATGGTGAGCACGCGGTGCTGTTGCTGGCAGTAGGGCATGGGGGGAGGCATAGAGACAGTGCTGTGCTCGAGTGACGACGCTGCGTACGCAGACGTCGACCTGGACCTCGTTGGGATGGTGGCGATAGGCGGCCGTGACGTACCGCGGCCGTGTGGGTCGTTGCCGGAGGAGCGGGAGGGGGAGGGAGGCTCAGCCTGGGAGTCGAGACAGAGTGGTTGCGGCTGGGTGGACATTGAGTGGACGCGGGGTGGACCAGGGACTGGGGGGTACACTGGGGGCTCAGCGTTCGCGTTTCTTCTCGCTCTCTTGCTGCTGCTGGCTGGTGACGGCAGGCGGAGCGGGACACGTTGGCTTTGGTGTGTGTGATTCCTTTTCCCTAGGCGAGGAAAGCGGATGAGCAATGCGCCAAAGGCGTATTAAGGGCGAGAAAGAAGGAACCAAACAACTGCAACTATCCTTCCTATACATTTTCCTTTTTAAGTGAATCCAAATACATGTGATCTCGCCTGCGTGACAGCAAAACTCAAGAGGCGGGCGGACGGAAAATTTTAGATATCATGCTTCCATCGAAGTATTTCCTTTCAGAGTGCATGTTTCACAAAAAAAAAAACCCTACTTCAGCTCGACCGAATTGAAGAAAATACTCGCGGATGATCCCTGGTCCTCAAAATTGAGAGCAAATTGATGCCCCCGTGCCGCCCTGGTGACGCCAAGTGACGCCCCCAGCCGCCCCCGAATGACGCCCCCAATGAGTTCCGGGGCGTCAAATGTGTCACGTCACACACACATCCAGTGCCGCCTCAGTGCCGCCGCCAGACTTTAGTCCAGCATTCATTTGGACTGGAGACATTGTACCCTAAATGTGGATACAAATGTCAAGTACGATGGATAAATTAAGGTGTAAAGAATAGATTCATATAATTATACTACTTATTTGCGCTGTTTATTCAACCGTGTGCTCCTGCGAGCTCCCGGGGGTGTGGGTCATGGCTCATACTTACTGCGCTTACGGCTCGCCGTCACCACTGGTGGTGTGTCGGATGGTACATTGGGCGCCTCAACAGCTCTAAATCGTCGCTTCTTCGACCGTGTGTCCATAGGTAAGTATCCGGCCAGGAGGATGTTCTGTCCCTGGTGTCGAATGCGAATATGAGGTCGCGGGAGTTCCATGGGTTGTGCTGCACCGTGCCAGTTGTACTCGTAGAAAACAACGCAGGAATTGGTGAAATAATGCGTGTGAGCCGACTTGAAGATAGCTTCACTGTGGACAGCAGATGGGGTCGGCTGGGGGCACGATAGTGTAGTGGGCTATCGTGCGGCGTTCAACACGTCGCCTGTCGCTTACGTACAGGAACTTTTTGAGTTCCCTGGGCCTTCGCGCAGGTTCGAATCCCCCCACCACCGAAAAGACACACCTTAGACACTTTTCGGCTTCTCACTGCCGATTTCTCATCATTTGGCTCTGTTAGGTCCTTCTTTTGGCAATGTTTGCCATCCGCCTCTGATAATCATCCACCACACGCCATCTCCATCACTCTCATCTTATCTTCGGATCGCAGCGGCGGCCCGCAAATTCCAACTCCGCAGTATTGCGGTCATGCTCGGAAATTCCCGCCGGTTTCGCCTCCCGGCCAGGAGTTTGCCCAGGAGAGAGTCTGGGTTAGAACCGAGAGCCACCAAAAAGAACCGGAAATATCACTGCACAGTGCCGAGAAAGGAAATTCCATCACCCTACCAAGCTTCCAATGGACGGGATCGCACCTGTTCATGTGCGGCGCATTCTGGCTGGTTTCTGCTCGCTCTCCTTGTCATGGAGCCAAGTACGACAGAACATGATTGTGTTACCTCGCCATGCAATTTGTTCTGAGGACTACCACAACACAATTTGTATACCAGCAACCTCGTCGCAGTGGATTAATGCTGTATCACAGGCGGAGACCATTAACATCGCCGAAATGGGGTACCGTATCAACGCACTCAAAGACTATCTTTCAATACAACTATGCTCTCGTAACACATACGACTCAGAGCGATGCCAATACGGGCCAGATGTCCTGACCTCGCTCGCAAAGTGGTACGACGAACTTACCGGGACCATGGAAGATCATTTCTTTGGTACGACTCCCTACTGCCCTCCGGATTCATACTCACCGCTGTCAGTGGCCGATCCCCCTTTCGAAGGTGCGAACATATAGGTGTGCCGGCGACGCTACGCTGTAGTGGTATAGTTGAATATATATATTTTTACTGCAGAATATGTGCCTGAAACAAGTGAGACGCTCCCAGCAGAATCGAGCCTATCCAGCAGACCTCAACACATCCCAGCAGCGTTCGGCAACTTTTAGATCTGCTATAGTTCGGAATAAATGCTGAGATCTGCTGGGAGCGGTTGAGTCGTTCTTAGCCGATCCCAGCCGATCCCAGCAGGATTTTGACTGGGTCTGAACCCAGCCTGAACTGCTGAGATCGGCTGAAAACGGCTGAAGATGCTGAAAATTGCTGAGATCTGTTAATTTGTCAGCTTCGCCCCAAACCTCGAAATTTTCAGTTACTTTTAGTTGGTGCATACTATCGATAGCCCACCTTTACAAAAAAAAGATGTGGCAGATTCAATTTAGCATCTATTGCACTGTGGTAAATTTTGGGGATCCAAATATGATACATAGGCGATGCCAGATACATCCCAGAGGTCAAAAAGGACATTTGAGGCCAAAGTGTTGTACGTAGTATACGGCTTCAGAACACAAAGCTTTCTTGCCGGTCCTTCGAGGCGCCGTCCGCGGGGACGTCCTGTATGTACGAGGACCCTCAGTCGCTGCCACCGACAACAGGCACAAGTCCATCGCTATCTGAAGGCAGCTTTTGACCATGCGTCTTTTCCCCTTTCCTTCGCTCGTCCCGTCTCTTTGTGCGCTCGATGCGTTCCCTCTTCCCTCCATCGCCTTCATCTTCCAGCTCACGAAATAATAGTTTTTCGGCTTTCGCCCGGCAGATGGTCTTCTTGGTTGCTCTGTCGCCTTCCGTCGCCATTGTCTCGCCTAGGGGTCGCCCGCAAAGATCAAAAAGGACGAGGGAGATGACGGTGAAACAGTCGAGTCTCAAACAAACCGCCAAGGTCGTGCCCAAGCGCGGTACACACTCGGCCAGTCGGGGCTCGATGGGCGCGTCTCCTGTGGAGGAAGAACGATTTCTTTTTTCAATAAATTCAAATTTTTATCGCTACAGTACTCTGAAGTACAATTCCGAGGGTCATAGACACTGATTCTCGGTCTTTCCCGGTATGCCTTGCGGAATGCAGCTACGCCCTTCCCACGATCTCGTCTCTCTCCGCCATAATTCCGTCGAATCCGAAACTCTGGATGCTTCCTGCTGCTAACCATTCTAGGCTGCTTGAGTTTCAGGCTGGCCGTCTTTTCTCTGAGCTGTTAACCGTGTAACCTCTTCGGAATCTGGTCTCACGAATACTCTTTTGTCCTGTCAACTCACAAATTCCACTCGCCTCTATGCCATGCATTGCCTCCCGGCCTCGTCCTCAACATCCAAATTCAAATTTGGTGGTCTTCGACGGGCTGTGCGCCATGACATGCTGTCTATTTTGCGTGAATCACACGCCCGTGAATGGAGCGCTCAAAGCCGCTCAAAAGGGCGACCTGTTGCGGGAGTGGGAGAAGAGGTGGAGAGAGGACAGGAGGCTGTTTGTTGGTGGTTGGCTGGGCTGTGGGACGGCATTTAGGCAGAGTGCGAGCGGCAGATACAACATAAATCCTTTGCCGCCACGTTCACGGCCAATCGCCCTGAGGTGGGCGCCAGCTGATTCGGTGCATCCTACCACATCTGGTGATTGGAGCGGAATTCGAACCCAAGACGCCCAACGTGTTTTCATTTCTTTCTTCACGGTTCTCACTGCACACTGGCACGACACCGACAGCAACCGAGACGCAAACGGCAGATTTCGCAGCAGAACGCTCAGCGAAGCGCGCGAGAACTTCCATAGAATATTCGACATACAAACACCGTCCGCTTCCGCGTTAAACACTCCATCGTCACCGAACACATCAACACTAACACGATCATCGTCTGAGGAATTACCGACGTTTGGACCATCGCCAGGAACACCAGCGCGAACGCAGACGAGGCAGGCAAGCCAAAATCAACCGAGCACACAGAACATAGACTATATCGACGACATGCCCTCGATGGACGCGTGGGACGGGGATACGGACAAATTGTCGGCGCAGGACTTTTTGCGCGCATTCCATAGAGAACCACTGCATTTTGACGGCTTCTGGAGCCACGTGAGTCCAGGTTTGGCGAGCCTTAGCCGAGATCAGTCGCGACGCCTCGACAGGGCCGGGCAGACCTTGCCGAGACGTCTCGACCGATCTCGGCTAAAGCTCGCCACGTGGCTCCAGAAGCCGTCAAATGCAGTGAACAGCGCACAACAGCGAGCGCGGATAAAGCGAAGGCGTTCAAGAACTACCTCATGTCGGGGAGCGAGGTCGACATATGGTACAAGGGGCTGACGGCGGGGGTCAAAGCCGACATGGACCAGGTGGAAGCGGCACTGGAGGCGAAATACCCAGAACAGGAAAACGTCCAGCCAACGAAGGCTGAATACGAGGTGATGTTGATGAGGGAGAAGCTAAAGGAGGAAGAATTGGGGAAGAGGGTGAAGGTGGCGGACAAGGAAGTGTGGGCCCATCACGCATGGGCGACGAAGATGGCGAGATTAGCGAACAATGCTGGGGTAGCAGCAGGAACCACGTACATGGATCAAAACTGACAATAAATATATATTTCTCAAAGGCAATTTGAGAAATCACTGATCGCATCCATTACTCAGTCACGTGGCCTTACGAAACAGCCCCTATTCCACCCATCCATTATCCAAAAACTGTCTCAAATGCCCCCGCTTTTGAGCCCATTCAACTTCTTTACCCTGAGCGCATTTGTTGTGACCTACACAGAGGTGAGGACCTGCAGAAAAGGTGGTAAATTATTTGAAATTTTTGCTGGCTCGATTTGAGACATCAATGATGGCATCATTGATCGTTCCAGTTTGGTGGTGTTTAGCCGATGCACACAATATTCATGTCCCCTAGAGATAATTCAGATACATGGCATGTCTGAAACTAGGTCAATCGGACCATTATTCAGGCATCCACACCAGTGCTTAACACCCAGTCACTTCAAATGTGGACATATTTGAGCCGCCAACGGAATGTATCCCGCGAGTCACGGCATTGCCGGTGTACTTCCCCCTGCGTCGCAGCTTCCCATCCCACATTCGGCTCGCATTCAACGGACTTGACCCGCAGAGCCATTTTGAAGATGGCGGAGATCTGAACGGATAGAGCGACGGTAAGTTTTTCATTTGTTTGTTTTGAACATGTGGGATGATGTAAATCATTTATAGATGAGCCCCCGACAGCAACAACATGAATGCCCGAGCTGCTGCGTCATTCAACAAGATGTGCTCTGTCCACTTAAAACAGTAAGCATTGATTCGACTGCTTACAGCTCTTTGCGGTACAACAGGCGCGGTCGGTTTTTTTTTTTTTTCTTTCTGTTTTCGCAAGTTTCACTAGAACAGCTACCCTGAGCTCAATTCTCAACCGTTTCCCTTGAAAATAGGCTCATTCGATTCGTATTAAAAATCCGCAGCGAATGGAACACCGGTATTTTTGATCCTTTTACGTAATATAATTTCTTCCGGAAAGACTTGGTTTTGAGTAGGACACCTGTAGCATTCGGAATACTGCCCCGATTGGCCTAATCTTTGGATATGTTATACATCTGATGTGGCCCTGGACAATGGTGTGTTTATTTATGTTACATACCGAGTGATTGTGATTTAGTGCACACTTTAGCGAAGTAGATATCCAGACACTACCATAAGTAGAGCTGTCCATGGAAGTTTGAGTACATTAAGCTCTGTAAACACTCACATTGGCTAGAGTCCCATCAGATGTATAGCATATCCAAAGATTAGCCCAATCAGGGCAGCATTCCGAGTGCTATGCATTATCTGTATTTTGGAGCAGTTCAGGATTTTTCAATCACCTGATCGCAGGCAGAGTATGATAACCTAATAGCAGGCTTACAGACAGTAGAAAATACAGCTCAAAAATCTTGATATTCTGTAGTTAATGACTATTGGGCTGTTCTCTACCCCGCTCCACATGAATTGTAGTGTTCTTAGCCTCTTTTTCCACCCAACCTCGATATATTCGGCAGGGGTTTACAACGAACATCGCCCTGTTTTGCCCTTGGTCCAAGCCGAGTCTCCCGAGCCACTAATCAGCGTCGACAGCTCTGGAATTCATGCGGAAAATTCTTAAAAATGTGCAAAGCTCAATACATGCGGAGATTTTATTTGTCAGCCTGGGGGAATGTATCATGCACTGTAACAGATGTCCCTGCGATCAAATAAATGTATCTCCCGGGGTTTGTCGATCTGAACAATACGCCTGCAACTGACGACGCACTCTTCACGTGGATGGACACGGTCACATGCTCATTGTCGGCAGCCCAAGTAACAAGTTTTCACGGTATCCAGAGGAAGTGACGAAGTTTCACTAAATCTGGCTGAAGTCACGAACTTTCACGGAAAGCGATCGAACTCATGAACTTTCGCAACGCTAAGCGAAGTTAAGCGAAGCTAAGCGAAGTAACGAAGTGACAAAGATGGCGCGGACTCGCGCGCAATCGATAAGCGCCGGTTAATCGATAGGCGGAGTTTGAAAAGGCTTCGGACAGACAGATAGACAGCTTAATTTTATAAAGAGGGTGACTATAAGACCACTCCGAAATCTTCGCGGGATATTAGCGTCAAACTTTCCTCAAGCGCCAAACTGGCGCAATAATCATTGCCAATCTCTCATTGCCTATCTTTCTCAAACTATGTTCAAACCCCATCCCGGTCAATTTTGTTTCGAACATCTTAGGGATCGATGCTCCTCTCTTGCACCATGCTGATAATTCTCCGAAATAGCGGCTTACAATCTTGAGTCTGGACTCATAGCTCTGACTTATTGCTCAATTACGCTTCTCTGGTCTTAATCGGTGCTCGGAAGTGGCTCGGGTTTTGTCTACGTTTCTTTCACTTGATTTCGTGCCACATTATTGTTCTTCCTGGCCGCTTCCCGTTTCGCAGGTGGATCAGAGCATTATTCATTTAGGCTCTGGCAACTTTCATTACTCCGCATGCACAAATTTATTATTCTTTGTTTTGCTTCCTATGTTGCCGGAGCGAAGCCCGGCACGTCTTGTGATAAGTTATTGCATTGCTATGGTGCCGGTCAACTAGCTGCCGCTACCCCATGCTTGAGATTCCTCAGGATTTTTCGCTCCGTGTTTTATCTCTATTGCTTATCCCTCTTGTTTCTTCTGACATTCCGCACAGATCTGTAAGTCAAATTTGTATTTGGATCAAATTGAGTGAGGTAAAAAAAAATCTTGCCTTCAATTTGGCCACTGCCCAAACACAGTGTATTTGAGGGTATTTTCGAACGGGACATCGACGAGGCCGACGGGAAGGAGGGACTGGGACTGGCACAGGACTCGGGGGCAGCGGCCGAAGACACCGCGCTTGTACTTCTCGACCTAAGAAAGGAGGTGGTCCTGCAAGCCTCGAAAGTTTTCAAACAATGTAAACTAGCCAGGGGAGCTTTTTGCCCATTTTCTTTGTTGAGATTACGTGAGAGAATGGAATATTATATGAGAAGTATGCAATAGCACTGATAATTAGAGGACTTGCTTTAGGGCAAACGAATGCCCTAAGAGCTGCTGACTACACAGCTTATATGCCGACAGACGGACTTTCAATGCGAGGACCGGACATTTTTCTAACCTGCGCTCCAGAGAAACAGAAGAGACAGAGTGGATGGGAGGAGGCGGTACTGTTTTGCACCCGCTGTTGTTGAGCTGCCAATTGAAAGAAAAAAACAAGAGCTGAATATTTCATCACGTACCTGGTACCTGTTTTGTGCATGCACCTCTCCTCCGATATACATGCCAGCCACGGGGGCCTGACACTAATTAGAAACCAAGGGCTGCATCGAGAGGAAACCATGCACCGCAAAAGGGTCGAAAAAAAATTCTGGAAGTCTGTGAGTATCGGCTCCGGTATACATAGGGAGGAGCTGGCGCAGCAAAGGTCAAGCGGATTAAATAAGATGCAACAACAGTCATGTCTTGAGTGACAGTGACATATTTACCAAGTATTCGATTCATCGAGTGCTGTGATCCGTGACCGAATACCCGGCTGCATCGCAAACAGGCTATTATTTGCAAATTGGTTTGCACAAGGCTGGTCCTTCTCCAACATGGCTGGACCTGATACATTCCAGCTTCAATGTGAAGGGGTGTATTTTCGTTAACTTGCAACTACCTACGACTTGAACAATTTCAAATTTCAGATCACCGTCCACGACTTGTCCGATTTATGGATATTGGAATAGATGAACGACTTCGATTCCCTCGGAGGCTGCTATCCCCGCCACCTCCATATACCTTAAACTGGGACCCACAGAGCATCCAGACACTTGTAATCAGAGTGGCCTGGTCCGACGGTTGTGCGGACTGAACAATTTCCGCCAAGACTTCATTCGGGAGCCATCGGGTGACATCCAGGTGCGCGTTGCTTGCGCGTCGTGCCCACCCCCAGTATTTCGTTCAATTCGTAAGGCACGTGACTTTTCAATTTTTCCGACAAATCTCCAAATTCCGCTAAAATTAAGAAAAAATTATTGCAAGGGTTTGCGAAAATCGGGTGTGACGCGTGACTTATGAATTAAAGGAAATACTACAGTAGATGAATTACATCGGGGATCGGCCCCGGCTTTTGATCGGCCTGGTCCCTGCCCTTCCCTGCCTCCCCCTCGTGCTCGAATGGATGATTGAGGTAGTGGACCATGGGGGAGGGACGTTTGGGGATCGAACGGGATGAACACAGCGAGGCGAAGGAGATTGAAGGGTTTCGGTGCTTGATCATGTAAGTAGTTTGTTTTACTTGCACCACTGCATTTGACTCATAACACGGTATCCAGTACTGGACAATTTCGTTCAAATCGGCAGTCACGCGTCACGCACCCCCCTGTCGATCACGAACTTTGGTCGAGGTCACGCGTCACTCGGGCCTCTGTCGAACCTCCAAGTGGTCACACAGGCCCCAAATTGCCTAAAAAAAAAAAAAAAAGGCAAAAAAGACGAAAATTTCAGTTCAAATGCCGAAATTTTCGAGGTGTCACGCAAAAATTCGGCGGCTGCCGAAATGTCGAATAGGTAAAATGGGTCACGCGTCACACCCCATGTCGATTTAATTAGCGAATCAATAACGAGAATTTGGCCCCAGATACGGGTTCATGTTGTCGAGCAGGCAATCAATGAAACTATTGAAGCTAGCGGCATTGTAGGAGCCGGCGACAATGTCTAGATGCAAAACCTCGCTCAAGAAAGAGCCGGGAGCACGGAATACCTCAAGAGAACACTAGAAAGGCAGGGATAATAGTGAATGACAACGCACTTGGTCCCCCGAATATAAATGTCGTGCCTCCGAGCCTGCTCTCCGACCGGCGCCCAGCCCCGTTTAGATGTGTTGCGATTGCAAGCTGCCTCGTCGACAAAGACGAGCTGCTCTGCCCGGTACGTTGTGGCCATGTAGATCTCGAAGTTTGTACGTGCTTCTTCGTCGCGTTGAGCAGCCACCCGAGACACGTGCATGGATCGCGTTTAGCCAAAAAGGTGAGTCATCTGAAGACTTACCCGCTTCCTAATGTATCCTCGACGTCTCAACGCAGTCCAGATGGTCCAGACGCAACTCTGCTTGCATTTCATACAAGTACGCATCGGGGGTTCGTTGAATCAAGCCGACGAGAAATTGAGGAAGTGTGAGATAGTAAGAGATGAAGCATAGAAGTCTCAGATCCACGTCAGCAGCTTGCAGGATCTGTGGAGCCCCGGAAGACGTGTACGTCCGCGCATTCCTTGCGAGTCCCGGCGGTAATCAGCCAAAATGTTCTCCACTGAGCGGAGGCAGATGCGGAGGGTCGCGCGCGATGTCGGCCTGCTTGCCGTGGAGGTTGTAGTACATGTGTACGACATGTTGTTTTGTTTCGACAGAAATGTTTTTCTTGCTACCACGGGCCATGACCGGAAGGCAACGACAGAGAAGGGAATGAAGACGGAGCAGCCACGGACATGTTTTGATGGAAAGTAGGGGGTATGATTGGATTCACTGTGTTCAAGGGCGCCTTAGACTTCGGCAGTGGCGTGATGTCTAGCCAATGTAAAGCCACCGATCACCTAAGATAGAGGGCATGGGAATTCACTGCGTTCCCACCCCGTGTAGACAGAGGGTCTGTCTACCCTCGTAGACGAAGGGTAGACGGACCCCTGTGTCTACGTGTGTCTACTACCTATATCTACATTGGTCTACATCCCTCCACTCACCTAGACCGACGTAGACGCACATAGGCGGACATAGACATATGTACAAAATAACAGAAAGATGGCTGCATCATGAAGTTGAGCAAAGTGGATCTACGTGCGTCTACAGTAGATGCGGTGCATCTACCTGACGTAGCCGAACATCAAACAACGGCGCCGAAGGGCCGTGATCTACACGGCGTAGACGTAGGTAGCCAAACTTAGCCGAAGATCGCCGCATGTCGGCACATGTCAATCAATGTAGACATGGGTGCGTCTACATAGGGTGGGAACGCAGTGATTCAGCACACTTATGTAAGCCGCCATCAGGTTAGTGCATCCTAATGACGAGCCTAGTTCACCCTGTCAAGGGCTTTTGTTTGGTTTGGGTTTCGAGGCAAAGGGGTCAGCGGTTCAATTGCTATTGCTTATTCGCCTTTCACTCAAGCCCACGCAATTCAGCCTTAATCAATCGCCCGTAAGAATTGGCCTCGGATTCATCAAGCTAGAGGGCCCGGAAGAGGGGCGAAAACACCGTTTTTTTTTTTTTTTTTTTGACAAGCTCCAGAAATATTTATTTCGCCTGGCATAAAGATTCCCCGTTCATCGAAGATACTATTGGTATTGGTATGTATCTTCATGATGCAAGTGTTTTTAAGGTGATCCATGTCTCGAGCCTGAAGTTATTCACAATTCATTCCCGAAATCGGCCAGATCGGGGAGGTTGTCACAGTGTGTGACGTGCCGAATCCTCGTCACCCACGCGCGAAATAATTCTCATACTCGGAGATGGGGTCTATAATTTGTCTCTCAGGTCCTGAACTGCCTTCAAAGGTCTATTCTTCATCCCAGGTGAACTAGATGTATTACAAGTTTCTCAATTTTGTGCGGCCCAGAACTCCTGCGACCAACAAGAGATCTCGCCTTTCTGACTTGATATCTGACTGCTCACCTTAGAACTACTACAAAAAAAGGTGCTGTTCTTGTGTCGGAACCATTCCAACACACTGGTGCAGCAGCAGATTGCCTTTCAAATTTTTTGACCCCTGAGGTCTGCAAGGTCCATGAAAAAGAAAGAAAATGTGCTGTCCTTGTGTCGGAACCGTTCCGACACAACAGCAGATTGCCTTTCGAATTTTTTTGACCCTTCATTGTATATTGTCGAGGTCTGCAAGGTCAGCGAAAAAAAAGGTGCTGTCCTTGTGTCGGAACCGTTCCGACACACTGGTGCACCAGCAGATTTCTTTCCAGATTTTCTGGCCCCTCATTGTATATTATTGAGCTCTGCAAGGTCAATAAAGAAAAAGAGGTGCTGTCCTTGTGTCGGAACCGTTCCGACACACTGGTGCAGCAGCAGATTTCTTTTCAAATTCTCTGGCCTTTCATTGTATATTGTGAAGGTCTGCAAGGTCCATGAAAACACAAAAAGGTGTATTCACAGACCTATTTCTAGTTACCAACATCGCTAGCAGCGTACGGAATGTGAAACGACCAGGATTAATTCTGGCCGGGGTATTCACTAGCATTAAGAACAAAGTAGCTATGGCTGTACTTCCCCGACAAAGATCTCTTTGTTGAAGTGGATTTGGATGAGCGAAGATCCTATTGATCGCCACTGAGAGGATGTAGTCGATGTGACTCTGCGCCTATCTAGAAGTGCATAATGGAAGATTTCCGCGTGTGAAGCAAGAGGTTGGCTATTATTTGGTGGGTGGGCGTCGAGAGGGAAATGAACTTGGGCTCCCCGGGCTGTGTAGTAACGGACAAGGCCGAGGCGCATTGCATCATCCGTGATGCCTTCGGCGTGGTGTGCAATGCTCCTAGCTAGCGTGCGAGAAGGCATCCACTCTGAATTCGGAACTGGGTAATTAATGGGCACCGTGTCTGATCGGAATTCGACCTCACCATATGCCGCAGCGTCCTGGATTGTTCCTAATGCCTGTTGATTTCGATCAACCTCAAGAAGAATTTGGATAAATTGGTGCTCCATCTGAAGTTCCGTGGGTTGGTCCGGACCAGAAGTCTCATCGAGCACGTGATTCAGCTGGTTAAAAAGACATTTGTCGTCAACCAGCCGCCGAAAGTCGAATCAACCAACATACTATACCATCCAGTTTACTCTGGCGGTAAAATTCGTGCATCATGGACACCTCGAGCTGGCCTCCAGACCGGTTATTACTATTCAGATTTTTGAGCACTTTGTTCAAACGTTCCGTTAAGAACACCGCCCAGAACCCGTAAACTGGCCCATAATCTCGAATCTGGTCTGGAATGTGTACCGCCCAATGATGATTCGGTCTCATTGCATCTGCTCCGTACAGCTGTATCATTGTTATTGTCGACCCTGAATAGATGGCCAATTTTTACACACCTCCAAAAATCCTAAGAGATATTCTTGAAACAAGGTTTGCGCCTTCTTGATACCTTGGCGCCTATGTAACTGCTCATGAAAATCTTCAGAGCAGTGACGAAGCGGAGGAAATTTGCACCCTCCCCACGTTGCATACGAGGCACAGGTTTTGTCGGAGGAGTCGGAGGATCAGTTTTTTTATTGCTTCTATCCCATACCCTCTTCCTCTTGTCGTACTCAGCTAACTTCTTTTCATATTTTTGACAGCCTTTTCATGCTCATATTCGGCCTCGTCCTGGAAACGTTCCCAAACAACTGGAATCTTGAACAGAATATGAACAATGCTCAAACGTAGGAAAGGCAATTCACGTACTGCCCAAGGCCCCGTGACCGCAAACTTGTATTCATCTGCAGTTAACGATCCCCCAGCAGGCTCCCCGACACGCAACGGCAATCTACCAGCCCATTTCGGGGCGTCAAATTATTTGAATCAATAATTGACTGCGAAAGTAAACAATCCACAAACGCTTGCAAGAAAATCGTGAATGAATTAAAGGTCACGGTGTATCTCGGTGTATTGCCACGGAGAGTACCACCTTTAATCCAGCATTTGTACCATTGATCTTTTGCCACACCTAAAGATCGTATCAAGTCAGTGTTCACCGACATTCACCCAGTCCAAATACAGGCTCACCAAGCCGGAGGTTGTGCATCGGGTCGATCACGGTGTATTTGACAAGATCGAAGTAGTCCACTCAAGTCGGATTCCTCCGGACCAATGTCTAAGCGCGTGTTTTGGATCAGCATAAGAACCAGTTGAGAACCTCGATGTTATCCCAGAGATACACCGACGGCGTCGTCGAAGTCATACACCTTGTCACGGTGCGCACATTATCCCTTTTCTCTCTTTTCTCCCTTTTCTGATTCTTCTCTCAGATCTCCTTCGCACTGTCCCACGTCATCCAAGCCAACTGCCCTGCACGCGTCATTATTACAGGGAAGGACATCGGGATGTGCTTTGGTCCGAGCGCGGCGGGAGGGGCATTGAGGTGGGCTCTGATCTTTTCTTTTTCTAACTTTCCGTTTCACTCTCACTGTATTTTTCTTTTTGACCGTCCCCTTCGGTTTTCGATCTCTTTCGCTCGCTCACCCTATTTTTTTTTTTTCAGATGCTTGTGGAGGCATTCCTACTTGACAAATTCCTCGCCCAATTTTCAGGTGATAAACCGACCACAGTGTTTTCATTCAAAGTCAGGCAGCCCTTCTCACACTAACGATCATCCGCCAACCCCACAAACCCTGAGTCATGTCGGTAAGTCCTTCTTTCTTCTTTCTTTCTTTCTTTCCCACTTGCTTCCTTGCCCTTGCGCAATTTAGTCCCTTTCACTTGCAGTCTCATCCTTGCTATCATATGTTCTGCCTCATTCATCTATTTCTCAGATTTTTTTCAAGTCTGTTATGGCTCTCGTCCTTGTTGTCCTGGTATTTTGTTCTCCTAGGTACGTTCTTGTTGGAATTTTTTCGTCTTGGGTTAGGAATATAACACATTGGGATGGTCGGTTTGGGTCGGTGTTGCATCGATCATTTTGCTCATTCCTGTGCCTGTCCGAGATATATTGTACTTGGGGCACGGTGGTGTAGTGGTCCATCGTGCGGCGTTCAACACGTCACCTGCTTTACGGCCTTTTTGGGGAGCAGGTTCGAACTAGTCTCTCGTAGACAGACGCTACAAAAAAGTGAAGCTCGTACCTCGCTTTGTTTGTAGTCTGTTGATTACGTCGATCGAGTGATTGCTAGGTCCAGTTATTACAAATCATCACACTCAGTCACACCTGTCACAAGCGGCGGCGACGCGTCTTTTCACCTCTCTGGTACATCTGCTGCCTGGATTTGGTTTGTAGGACGCGTTAAATCGCTTGTATAACCCACAGAGGATGTTTTTTGAGCCACTGAATGATTAAGAACTCGCCGCTGCTGGATAAAGCGGGTTTCACCGATAATGTTGTGGACTTTTAGGCTGACTCAAACGAATCTCAAAGATAGCTGCCCTAGCTGCTCTCTCCAATCCTTTGAGCTTTCATTCTAGCTTCCTTTTGCCACAAATATCTTCAACGTGGACACTCAAAAAGCCACGGTTTTCATTTTTCGCACTGAATTTTGTGTATATTATCGAGGTTACCACGGTCAACGAAAAAAACGAGGTGCTGTAAAGTTGGACGGTGTCGGAACCGTTCTGACACACAGCGTGTAACATCACGGGTCAACCCAGCGAAAACCCCGTATGCTGAAATTCGCCAAGATCTGCTTCCATCTGCTTGATGTTGGCTAACTTCTGCGATATATGCTGGAATCTGCTAACTTGTACTTGAAATTTTGAAAACTTGTCCAAAACCAATCCAAAGCTGTTCCAAATTTGATCCAACCCGCGGACGTACCTCGGCGAAGAAAATTTGAGATTTCTGGGACTTTGATGAATTTACGTGCAAGTCCAAGTGCGTCATCGCGTCATCCATCGATAGCGTGGACCGCCGGAGTTTGAAATGTCTCTTGCTTCTCCCCACCACAGTCGTGCTCAATTATTTCCTTCCCCTCAGGCGCACTCCCTTCCCGCTTTCCCGTTCCACCTCCTGCTTCGTCCGTGCCACTTCCATCGAAGTACATTCCCTGGGACGATGACCTGCCTACTTTGGGTGAGCCTCGTGATGCCCATCCTCCGCTCTACTGTCGGATTCCATCGTGTACTCCTTTTGTTCTTTCCGTCCACATTGGACTACATCCTTGCTTGATAGACCAGCCATTTTAAGCGTCCACCGCGGTGCTAGCCGTCTGCCTGATCTTGTTTTTCCTTGGCTTGCTTCTTGGCTTAATCCGTGTACCGTAGGCGGGTGCGTGCAGCGGATTGCTGCATCCTTCTTGTTGGACCGAACAGCATAATAGCCGACCCTACTCGCAAGCGTGCGACCCTGACTGTCTCCACAACGAGGATCGGGACCCGGTCCGGTCGCTCGTCACAGTATGTAACACTTATGTAACATCTTGAAAATGTTTGTATCTGCTTATCCTCGCACCTCAATGAGATATTCTTGTTCGTCCATTGCTGCAGATGGTGTAGAGTGACTTCATAGATGCTTGGAGCCAGAGAAATAGCAAAATACAAGGCAGAATTGAGTAAGAAGGCATTATCTAATATTATCTATGATTATTGTAGCATTACGTTCAATTCGTAAGGCCTTTCGGCTCGTGGGAGACATGTCTTCCAGCAGGGCAGGTTCTCGAGGAGATTTTGCCAACAGCTGCTGACCAACTCGTATTTTCAAAACATTGTCAGAGGCATGTTGCTGAGATTCTGTGTGAACAAATTGAAGAGTGGACCGAATTCTCCTGGGTTCTATAAGTTTTATCAGACCCTGATGCTTTTCCTTCAACAAAGACTGAAGAGTATTTTCTGCCGACATACAATCAAGAGCAAAGTTCAACTCGGGGCAACATGCTTGTAATTGAGCATTACTTCAAGGATGTTCTGCATGTTCCAGTTGAAGCATTTGAAGATAGAAACTTCTTTCTTCTTGGAGATCGGCTCACTAATGCCCGGGATCGTGCTGCACAAGATCAACGAGCTCTAGATCTCTCAGAGCACCGGCTAGACCATCTATCCAGTTTTGCAGTTTTGAGTGGTATAATGCATTTTGTTCTCAATCAAATCCAAAACGTAGGCAAGAATACATGGGGTGGAACTAATCAAGATGCTGTGGGCCTCTCTACCCTGTTGGAGAAACTGCTAAATCGAAGTAATATCAACTTACGGAAAATTGATTTCTATGCCTGGCTCAGTTTGGGAAATTATTGCCAGATGGTTGTTCACGTATTATAACAGAGTTTGTTTTGCCCTCCATTGATCGACTCGATGCGGAGGGAATTAAAAAAATGCCAGGCTGTACAGAGTCAGGGAATGCAGTGCTTCTCATGACCTTATGACTGTTCGGGAGATCCGTATTGCTATAAAGCATGGACATCCAGAACGCATGCAACGAATGCTGAATATTGGACACCAATGTTTTATGCAGGTGGTAGCTATAATTATGCAAATGAATCAATGAAGTTGCTTCATAATTTGGAGCATGACTGGCCTAAAGAAACTGCACTTGTCCTTCGTGCTGGGATACTTGTGAACAATAAAGGAACATCTGCAAAGTTCAAAGAAACAGATATTCGTGTTGAGCAATTCAACAAGTCAATCAAGCCACATGCTCATAGGCTAATGCAAAACCAGGACTTCTTGAGAAAATAACTCCAGCCATTGGATATATCCAGGAACTTACAGAAAGCATTTTTGATGAATTAGGCGTATTTGATGCCGATCAGCATCATACAAAAGTCTCACAGGATAAAGATGTCCTACTGCTGCTTGCCAGTGCTACATCTTTAACTTTGCACAAGACAAGCAATCAAACCATCTCGTTGTTGACCTTTATCGTAAAGGGCAACATCGCCTTGCAGGACTAGATGGTGGACATGCAAAGCATCTTAGTCGCAACTTGTTGCGCACTCGCATTCGGCACCACAATGATATATATTGCGGACTAGGAAACATGTATTCTCCCCCGCTTTTGTGAACATAGTCCGAGAGGCTGAAAATCGACATGAAGTCAAGTTCAGATTGCATATGTCGGTGATTTTGATGCCATGCCAATTTATACAATTTGCTGATGTGTCGAAACGACTCGGAATGTTATGTAGATTTGAATGCCAATGGCCATCGCTGCAGGGTCGAAGGTTGGTCGAAGGTATCATTCTGGAGAAATTCAGGACATCTAAGACTTCAGTTTATCTATTTCTTACCAAGTCAGTGTCTGTCTAGCTGTGTTTAGGCCATACTGTATGGCGGCGACCCTTGATTTCAGCACCTGAAAAAAATTGTGGAATAGTCGGAGTGGTGTACGGGGCGTTTCGACCGATTTTGGAGTTCACGACACATTGTTTGGTCTCATGCTCAAATGTAGAATTTGGCTCAGGAGGGTGTTTGCAAGCAAGAGGTAATTGCGAGGCAAACCAGTGAGGTAAACTACTACAAGTACTCTAGCTTTTATATGTAAGGAATATCAAATAGGTAGAGAGTGAGTCAGGAAGGAATTGGTATATGCTGTCTGAATCACATGGTTGTGAAGTGTACAGTAAGCTAGACCACATGCAAGGCTAGCAACGGTGAAATAGGAAGGGAAATAACCAAAAGGTGAAACATCTGTGATCAAGCTTGTATTTCCAACATCGACCTCTTTTGGGTTAAATTTTTTAAAACCCAGCGAGTAGCCATAGTGGATGGCAACCTTTGATTTCAGCACCTGAAAAAAATTGTGGAATCACTCCTAGGGTCGGAATGGCGTACGGTGATTTTGTCGTCAACATCACATTGTTCGGTCTCGCACTCGGTCTCTTCTAGGCTAAATTTTCTTAAACCCGGCGAGTGGGCATATTGGATGGCGACCTTTGATTTCGGCAGCTGAATAAAATTGTGGAATCGCTCCTAGGCTCGGAATGGCGTACGACAATTTGGCGTCAACGTGCATAGGAATGAGATCGCGAGTGACGAAGGGGTGCGAAAAGCAACATACATTTAAAAATTTCCCTGAATGTTTGCGCCAACTGAGCCGGGTCCTGCAACTCCGTAATAGGTTTGAGTTCTGCCTGAACTATTACTCGGAGGACGCGTTCTTCATATGCGCCAGCTGGAAGGTTCTCCGAGAGAAGTTTTTGACACTGCGGAATGAGGTCGTCGAATTGTTGGTCATGGTATATGACGGGCAGATGACGAAGCATTTCAGTGCGGTTGTCCTGTTCCGCACGAATGTGTGCATTTCTCACGAGGTCGGCTTCGGAAGTTCGGGATTTTGGCACCCAACTCCATTTCACGACCACAATGTGGCCGTTGAGATCGGGCCGGGGACAACTTGTCACTTTGGCCCGGACAACAACGGTACCGCGCCCGATTACCCCGTGCGCTCGAATAGTATGTCCTCCAACGTAATTTTCCATCCATCCTTCAATTCGAGGACGTAGCCCTCATACATTCCCGCCAAAAACCCCTTGGCCAACGGTCGCTTGCGGGGCAACGATGGCGTGGGCAACGGTTTCGTGAATAGCTGTGGGTACCCCCACCGAGTCTCGCCTAGTTTCCCGAAGCCAGAAAGGACAGCGAGGAAGGTGGCAGGGTCCTCAGTGAACCAGAGTGGTTGGGATTTGAGTACGATTGAACGATCGTGGGAAGAAAGAAATCACTGAGAAAAATGGATCCGGTCACTCAACAGGAAAATAACACAGAATTGTGCCTGTTTACTGCTGCCGAAAATAGTGCAGAAAATTGTGAATCGGGTGTTCGTGTGCTTCAATGGCCCCTGCAGTTAAAACAGGACCGTTTAAATTCCAAAGCAGTCTCGGAGACTCTTTCTGAGGCGCGTCCCGCCCATCCGGACAGCCAGGGTCACACTGAACATTTCCCTCGCTTTAGATTCCGCCCAGAGCGGTTATTGCGTTCTCCGCAAGGCATTCTTTTTGAAACACGTGTTTTAAGGGCCTTGTATGTAAGCCAATGCAATTATTTATGTGTCCATTCATTTTGAAGCACGTGCTTCAATTGGCTTGAATTTAAGCCGTTATTGCGGCATTCATTTTGAAACGCGCGCTTCAATGACCTTTGCAGTAAAGAATTCAATTTATTGAGCTGCCATTCATTTTGAAACACGTGGTTCAATAGCCTTGGATATAAGCCATTATTCATTTTGAAGCGCATGCTTCAATGACCTTGCAGTTAAATCATGACCGTGTAAACTCCACAGCAGTCTCGGAGACTCTTTCTGAGACGCGTCCCGCCGATCCGGATAGCCAGGATCATTCTGAACATTTCTCTCGCTTTAGATTCCGCCCAGGGTCATTATTGTGTTCTCCCCGAGCACTGGGTTCAAAATGGCAGTACAGAGCATGTGGTTCAAAATGGCATTCGGTGCCATGGGGTTCAAAATGCGAAGCACTGGGTTCAAAATGGCAGCACGGAGCATGTGATTCAAAATGGCATTCGGTGCCATGGGGTTCAAAATGCGAATTAAACCATTCAATAGTGAAGCACTGGGTTCAAAATGGCAGTACAGAGCATGTGGTTCAAAATGGCATTCGGTGCCATGGGGTTCAAAATGCGAATTAAACCATTCAATAGTGAAGCACTGGGTTCAAAATGGCAGCACGGAGCATGTGATTCAAAATGGCATTCGGTGCCATGGGGTTCAAAATGCGAATTAAACCATTCAATAGTGAAGCACTGGGTTCAAAATGGCAGTACGGAGCATGTGATTCAAAATGGCATTCGGTGCCATGGGGTTCAAAATGTGAATTAAACCATTCAATAGTGAAGCACTGGGTTCAAAATGGCAGCACGGAGCATGTGATTCAAAATGGCATTCGGTGCCATGGGGTTCAAAATGCGAATTAAACCATTCAATAGTGAAGCACTGGGTTCAAAATGGCAGCACGGAGCATGTGATTCAAAATGGCATTTGGTGCCATGGGGTTCAAAATGCGAATTAAACCATTCAATAGTGAAGCACTGGGTTCAAAATGGCAGCACGGAGCATGTGATTCAAAATGGCATTCGGTGCCATGGGGTTCAAAATGCGAATTAAACCATTCAATAGTGAAGCACTGGGTTCAAAATGGCAGTACAAAGCATGTGGTTCAAAATGGCATTCGGTGCCATGGGGTTCAAAATGCGAATTAAACCATTCAATAGTGAAGCACTGGGTTCAAAATGGCAGCACGGAGCATGTGATTCAAAATGGCATTTGGTGCCATGGGGTTCAAAATGCGAATTAAACCATTCAATAGTGAAGCACTGGGTTCAAAATGGCAGTACGGAGCATGTGATTCAAATGGCATTCGGTGCCATGGGGTTCAAAATGTGAATTAAACCATTCAATAGTGAAGCACTGGGTTCAAAATGGCAGCACGGAGCATGTGATTCAAAATGGCATTCGGTGCCATGGGGTTCAAAATGCGAAGCACTGGGTTCAAAATGGCAGCACGGAGCATGTGATTCAAAATGGCATTCGGTGCCATGGGGTTCAAAATGCGAATTAAACCATTCAATAGTGAAGCACTGGGTTCAAAATGGCAGTACAGAGCATGTGGTTCAAAATGGCATTCGGTGCCATGGGGTTCAAAATGCGAATTAAACCATTCAATAGTGAAGCACTGGGTTCAAAATGGCAGCACGGAGCATGTGATTCAAAATGGCATTCGGTGCCATGGGGTTCAAAATGCGAATTAAACCATTCAATAGTGAAGCACTGGGTTCAAAATGGCAGTACAAAGCATGTGGTTCAAAATGGCATTCGGTGCCATGGGGTTCAAAATGCGAATTAAACCATTCAATAGTGAAGCACTGGGTTCAAAATGGCAGCACGGAGCATGTGATTCAAAATGGCATTTGGTGCCATGGGGTTCAAAATGCGAATTAAAACCATTCAATAGTGAAGCACTGGGTTCAAAATGGCAGTACGGAGCATGTGATTCAAAATGGCATTCGGTGCCATGGGGTTCAAAATGTGAATTAAACCATTCAATAGTGAAGCACTGGGTTCAAAATGGCAGCACGGAGCATGTGATTCAAAATGGCATTCGGTGCCATGGGGTTCAAAATGCGAATTAAACCATTCAATAGTGAAGCACTGGGTTCAAAATGGCAGTATGGAGCATGTGATTCAAAATGGCATTCGGTGCCATGGGGTTCAAAATGCGAATTAAACCATTCAATAGTGAAGCACTGGGTACAAAATGGCAGTACAGAGCATGGGACTCAAAATGGCATTCAAACCTTAAATATATTAACTGCTCCCTTATCCCTCCTGCTCTCGGCTGAATTAAATCATTGAATAGTGAAGCACTGGGTTCAAAATGGCAGCATGGAGCATGTGATTCAAAATGGCATTCGGTGCCATGGGGTTCAAAATGCGAATTAAACCATTCAATAGTCCAATGTATGCTCACCACGTATACGGGCATTTACTGCCGTTTAAATTATATTCAATATGTGTCATTCTCTACCGTTGAACGGGTGAACCAGCCCTCTTGAGAACGAGTGATTCCAGCCAGATCATCCGGTGATGTTGTGTTTCTGATTCAACAAGCACCTCAAGGGATTATTTGTTCAACTGACTTGAAGAATAAGATGCACATCGCTGAGTTCGAACTTACCCTTGAATCAGCCATTCTGTTACATCAGCATTCACGGCCACTATCCTCTCAAAAAAAAGCCTACCGGAGTTAGAAGACAGCCACTAAAATCAATTCAACACCGCCACTATTTTGCATTGAACGCTTTTGACACTGACTTTCAACCTGCTCTCGAAATCTCGCCCCAAGCATTTTATGAACGATTACATAAGTACTCGTAATTGGAATTTAAATGGTTCGCAGGATGTCAAGTCATGCGGTTCAAAATGTGGACCATTGCAATAGGTCACGCGTTTCAAAATGCCCAACCAGTAATTGCGCTCTGGAAAGCGCAATAATTTCTCCGAGCGCGGTCTGAATGGCTGTAAATGTTCGCAGTGATCTGGGCTATCCATTCCTGACACGCGCAGCTCAGAAAATGGCCCTTAGGCTTCATTAGAATTGGAATGGTCTGCAGGATGTCAAGGCACGTGGTTCAAAATGTGGACGATTGCAAAGGCAATACAGTAGGGTCACGCATTTCAAAATGCAAACCATTTTTCACCTGTACAGTAAAAGTCTTAAGCCAAGAGGCAAATACGCATGGAAACCATTTTTATACATTCCTGTCTTCACGCGACAAGTATATGTCAACTAAGTATTGAGGAGTTTGCTCATCATGTGCACTGGAGAACCAGATCTTAACGACCTCTTGCCACCCACCCAAATAGCGACGTCCTCGTCGCGATCCGGAAACTAGCCCCGCACGATGGTCTGAGCTGGGCATTACTTGAAACTCTCCAAATATTATACATACAGCCAGGCCACCACAGGAAACCACCCTCTACATTGGGCGGCACCACACAGGCAAATTGTTTTGCCCTTTTTGATCTTGTTCTTTTTGGATTTGAGACAAAAATATGGCCGCAATAAAAAGAGTCGAGCGAGACGCGTGACTGTCAAATTGAATGAAATACTCCAGTACTAGATAATTTCGACGACATACCTCGTATATTACAGCCAATGTCGGAACCGAAAGCACGAACAAAATTTTCTTGTTTTGGCAAGTTTTCAAAAGAATTCCTTGTAACTCAATTAGTTCTCCACCGATTTGGATGAAACCTCGATAGATTTGATGGGCTAATTCCTGCGCAATTAGTGATAGAAAGCGATTCATGAAAATATTATGTATTAGGTAATTTGTGTTTTCGGACCATTTTCATACCAAATGTGGTCTCAGTCGATGACCAATAGCAATCCCGCAATATTTAGGCCCCATTCAGAAGTTGTTGGATGTGAAACTCCTATTTGGGAGCATTTTGCTTCCTGTTCTTTGAGAAGTGGAATGAGTATGAATTTTCTTTGTGGAATTGTGTTTGTGTGCCTGAAATGAGTTCTCTGGAGAACACAAAAATTAATCACCGGCAAACTGAAAGGTGGAATATTTCCTATTTGGGAGCATTTTGCTTCCTGTTCTTTGAGAAGCAGAATGAGTAGGGATTTTTTGGGGGAATTGTGTTTGTGGCCTTGACATGAGTCCGCTGGGTGGAGAACACAAAAATTAACCAGGGGCGAACGGAATTGTGCAATATTTCCATAGTTGGAAGTATTTTGCTTCGTGTTCCTTCAGAAGTGGAATGAGTATGGATTTTTTTGGGGAATTGTGTTTGTGGCTTTGACATGAGTCCTCCGAGTGGAGAACACAAAAATTAACCACTGGCGAACGGAGTTGTGTAATATTTCCATATTTGGAAGTATTTTGTTTCGTGTTCCTTCAGAAGTGGAATGAGTATGGATTTCTTTGGGGAATTGTGTTTGTGGCCTTGACATGAGTCCGCTGAGTGGAGAGCACAAAAATTAACCACGGGCAAACGGAGTTGTGCAACATTTCCATATTTGGAAGTATTTTGCTTCGTGTTCCTTCAGAAAGTGGAATGAGTATGGATCTTTTCCTGGGATTGTGTTTTTGTGCCTGAAACAAATTCTCTGGACAGCAACCACAAAAATCAAACACAGGTGAACCAAGTTGTTCAATATTTCCATATTTGGGTGTATTTTGCTTCCTGTTCATTCAGAAGTGGAATGAGTACAGTTTTTTGGGGGGAATTGGGTTCGTGTGCCCGAAAGACATCCTCTGTGGGGTGAACACAAAAATTAACCACGGGCGAACCGAGTTGTGCAATATTTCCATATTTGGGAGTATTTTGCTTCTTGTTCCTTCAGAAGTGGAATGAGTAGGGATTTTTTTGGGGAATTGTGTTCGTGGCATTGACACGAGCTGTCTGGGTGGAGAACACAAAAATTAACCACGGGCGAACTGAGTTGTGCAATATTTCCATATTTGGGAGTATTTTGCTTCCTGTTGGCTCAGAAGTTTCAACTGTGTTTTCTGCTTTTTTCATGACCTGCAACATGTTTGGATTCGCATGGGATGTGGCCTGGGCAGACTGTGCAACGCCATAATCCGTTTGCAATGGGATTCCAGACTTGTAGCCAAAGTTAGAGCAGATTCAATTCCATATGAAAAAAAATGCACTGTCAGTCCTTGAGGAATTGAAACTTCCAGTAGACCCTGAAAATCGGAAAGGGTTTGGTTCCAATGGATGTTCTTTATATGTCGCTTGTGAGAAGACCGGTCAAGAACAGTGTTGAAACACATGACCTATAGTGATTCTCCTTCCGATTCCGATGATCCTCGAGCTGGGGATCCCCCAAGTACTGACATCCTCACATGCAACACAGAAAGATCACAGATCCCAACATCCTTTAGTTTCTCAGTCAAGGATAGTGCCGCGAATTTATATGCAGGAAAAATGATGTTGTGCTCAATGCGTGATAAATCCGGAATCAGGTGCCGATGCCTCAGCTGGGACAGAACCTCGTGCAGTGTAGATTCAGGTGCCATTGCTAGAGGAGAATCAGGTGATTCCTATATTCAAAGAGAAGGTAGCTTTTACCGAGAGAAACTGGTTTTCGAAAGGGGCCATGGACTGTGATATTATACATCTTGGCATCCGAAGTGCTTGGCTTCACTATTTCAGCCGGTGAAATAACAGCCGACTTCATTTGAACATTACGAGCAGCTGCAAGTCATGCTGAGTTAAATCAAGACATTTGTAATACAAGTACTTATCAGGCCAAGAAATAACACGAAGAAATCGAGAACCCAGACGTTGCCGCAAACATTGATGCCGATTCGGGTATGCCGCGGACCACCATAATCTGAGCCCAACCGCGAGAAAGCAAAGTGCCAAGCTCACGGAATAGAGCCAGAGGTAAGAGAGTAAGGATGTGGTCCTAAATGCATGTTTTCGTCCAAGGAACTTGTGGCGCCTCCAACGATAAACAGTGCGCAATTTGCGGATGGTACACTGTCGGATGATTGGGTTTTTGAGGGTTTCAATAAATTTGGGAGGGCGATGAGGTGTCTTTTCCATACGGACGTAGACTGCTGGTGGACGAGAAGGGCAGAGGAGCCTCGCGTTGGCCTTGAGGTGACCGCGAGGCGAGGCCAACACGAGGCTCTTGCCCGAAGTACTGATCAATACCCCTTTAGGATATCGGTAAATTTCGTTGCCGGACCGGTGGTTTAGGAGATCGTAAGACATCAAAAATCTTAAAGAAGTCGTGCGTAATTCGCTACCAAAGCCTTACGGATCGAAGATCTAGAACTTTACTACGAAAACAATAGTGGAATGTTATGATTTGATCGTGCTAAATTGTGCATCCGGAAAGCGTAAGATTTCACAATATTTCCGTTTGGCCGTGTAGCAAGGGGGTGTCAAAAATGCGCTAAAGTATATCATGCCCAAAAAGGATTGCCCTGACCTTGCTGATCATGTATATGTAGGTCTCATGTCGGGAGGTGCTCCCCTCGTCGTGCTAGAGGGTGATCTTTCCAAAAATAATAAAGATTTTTCTGAATTTTTTTCTTGATGTTTCCCATTGAACTGTGCATTTTTCAAAAAAAGTTATCAGCAAAATGGGACAGACCGGGCGTGAGAAACTGCCTTATATAGTAATTTTGAAAACAATATTACTATATGTGGAAGGTGTATTAAAACCCCTCTAGCACGACCCAGATTTGCACTCCAAGTGGGAGGCGTTGTTCACTTCAAGTTTGAGTCCAGCATCTTGGATTCTGTGGCCCACACATCCCGCTCTAGCATTGGATCTTATACTTGCCATACACCGTTTCTTTGGAAGGACCATCAAGTCTTCCATCAATGCGTCAGGCAGATTATTTTCGTCCGAGGTCGAAGAAGTGGGAAGTTTCCTCGGTGGAAACGGGCCCCAGATGCGGACCAGCTGCCTCTATCGCCTGGCCAATTTGAACCGGTCGCTGAATTTTTCACACAGTCCACATTTGGGCTTAAAACTCCGGGAAGCCCAAAGGAGGGCGGGAGTACACATGAAATTTCAAATTTTGCGCTTGCGACACGCATGGAACAAACATTGACGCTCCAGGCCCCAGCCGATATGTTGCGACCACCAGAATTAATATCCCATCAACACCATTGGTTCAACTGCGAGCTCCGCAGAACCGGTCAAGTTGCGTCCAGGATACGATCATCTCATCGCAACGGTGCAGTGTCAAAGCCCGACTTTTATACATACAAGTTGGCACACATTCGTGTCTCGGATCTTCTCCCATCACCGACTTTGAATAAGACGCACTTTCGGTCAATGATCCAGTCATCGGGGATATCGGCCCGGAACGGTCTCAATCTCAACATCGACCCAGTTCCAATGGGTGCCTCCACTTCAATGCTATATCTAACTCGAATAATAACATCACATACTCTTGGGGCTCCAGAGAATTGGGAACTCGATAGTATTCGGCTGCTGAATCCGACTGCCATCGCGGATCTAGTACTCCAGCAGCTGGGTGAAGTGTTTCCTCCCCTGTGCACCGTACCAGGTATTATTCCGATCAGTGCAACCATGAGACTGTGGAGGTCTGCTCGTTTCCAGATCTCGAACGGAACTCCAATGCCGACTCTGGTCCATTCGACTCACATCGAAAGGAACCCCATGAATCGGCAAAGACTAAAGTTGATTATAATGAATGCCGCTGTTCCTAGAGTCTCGCATTCAATCCGACCTCTGAACTTGCTCTTTGCGGATCCCGATCATCCTCTTGTACAAGGATATGTCACCCGGAATGCACGCCGCATTTGTACATCGGTCGAGTCCGATGCGGTTTTGTACTCATCACTGGATCAAATTCCCAGCAAGGTTGTTGCTCGTATCATTACACCCAGCCGCGGAGTCGTCACAATCGCGAAACTCTCGAGGTTTGTTGCTCGACCGGTTATCTCCCGTGGATTATTCAACCGACTAGAATATATTTGTGGACTGTTGGTCATCGTCCGCGAACGCAGGATTCAGTTCACAGTGAAGGTCTATGTCAGAAAGATCAGTCGGCCCTTTCAAATACAGCGCGTATCGGAATTGAAGAACCCCATACTTGCGCAAAGGCCGACACTGAGCCTTCTCACTTTGGGAGGTGCCACCGTGCCCGTCATAGAACCCACTAGTCGAAACACGCATCGACACTGCGTCCGCTTCACCACTAGTATACCTCATGGTGTAGACTCCCAGGCTATGATTCGGGGCTCTCAGTCCTCGCAGTCAGTCTCCATTGACATTTGTGCAACAGAGGAGGCTGCCGTCTTCAGCTGGTTCCTAATAATGATTTATTCGGAGACCTTTGCTCTGCGCGGAGGGCAAAATATTGCCCCGAATATATCAGTCGTCGCATTGACAGTCGTTCCACTGCCAGGCTTATGGATGTTTCAATTCCCCAACTTCAACATGTCGCGATTTGGTTCCGCGAATGACGTTGACAGCGTGGATCCCGTTGATATGATCGGAGTTTTGAAACTGTCTCTCTTGACTTCCTCCAATCGTGCTCTCGTTCAGCAAATCTGGATCAGATGTCCCACCATCGGGTGGCTTTGCATTGGTCTTTCAAACGGCTTCCCAAGAGAACTAGCAACGGGTTCAGCGCGGATTCCCGCCGTTCGCTCCTTTGTGGCAGGATTTGTCTGTCCATTTACTTCCTCTGGTCATTAGGCCGCCGCAAGCGTCGGCCTGGAGGGCGTATGTAACGGCCACATTCAGTGTCTTTACCACGGTCCGTCCCGGACCCCCATCTCTTTCCTTTTATCTTATCTTTCTCATCACACTCCTTTACCGACCATCATTCTCCCTCGCTCCCGCTCGTCCCCGGTCTTTGACTCACCGTTTCACATGTATCCGTACAGCCACGATCACACAGTATATAAGTAGTTAGTGGTACGATAGGTTTCTTTGGTCAATACTATCCTTACGCCAGTCACCCCGTTGGATCGACCACCCAACAAACCCGTGTGCCGGAACAGTGGACTTTGTGGTCTGTGGACCCGTGGTGGTTGGTGAAACCAAGTGTTGCACGGTGAGTCGGACGTTCGCGGATATACTTTGTGGTGTTCACTCATGCGTATTTCTATAGGACGTGGGCGTCTGCCCACTTTAATGTGGAGCGATGCATTATGTGTAATTTGCGAGAATGAATAAATATAAGGCCGATGAATCAACTGAAGGAGAAGCTGCCCGCAGATTGGCTGCGAGTTTTGTGAAAGGGGCAGGTGAAGAGCAGAGGCAACAGACGCCATTCGACGAGCATGTGGTTCGTTCAAAATAATTCGGTCGAATCCATATTATTATTATTAGACTCCACAATAACTGTACATGCGGAGATATCGAGCTGAGAGGTCATGGGCCTGCCAGACCACACGACACGATACATATACGCGCCCTATCATTAATTAGAGAATTCCCACCTCATCCCACGTACAACAACACCGGCCGCCTCTGTGAAAGAACGACCATGATCAGGGCACAAAAGAAAAAGCCAGTGAGTAGACACGATAGCGTCTCGCTCTTCGAGTGGAAGTGGAACTGGAGCGGGAGCTGTGGCGAGTGTACCACAGGAGGCGTAGGCGCCGAGGGTGCGAGATGGGGCTGGGGCTGGAGAATAGATTCTGCCGCATCCCCTTCAGCCAACTCGGGTGGATTTTCCGCCGACGCAGATGCAGAAACCCCGGGAGACGGCTCAACGCAGGCAGCGTCCGGACCGGAGTGCGTTTCTGATGAAGTTTCCCCAATAGCGCTCTCATCGTGCGGCGATAGAGCGGAAGCTGGACTTGTGAGTGAGCCTCGCTCCGTGGACCCCGGCCGGCGAAAAACCAGCGTCGGTGGAGGTGTGGGTGGTGGGGTCGGCAGGAAGTTCCGCGGGTCCAGGAAAAGTGGGATCGCACTATCCGGGCATTCGACCTTACTCGCGTCGAAGTTTGGATTTGGGGCGGGTTTCAGACGTTTTGATACCGGGGCAGGGGAATGACAGATGAGTTCCGTTCCTGGATTCCCGGCAATTGTCCGATGCGGCTTCACCTCTTCGGCTACGAGGAGCGCGATCTCGCGAACGACAGCGTCCCATGCCTTGGTGGTCTCGCCGGCTGCAGGCCACGCGGCGATCGCGCGCGCGAGCTCGGTGACTTTAGCGACGGCTGCATCGGAGAACATATTTGGGTCGTCATCGTCTTCTCGGGGCGGCTGCAGCCGCAGCATCCACTGGAACCAGACGCCGAGGAAGGCGAGGGCAAGCCGCACGGCGCCGGATGTCGAGTCGAGGAAGCGGATATCGGCGGATGCGCAGAGGAAGGTCGCGGACTGCGCGATACAGAAGTTCCGAAAGCTTGGTTTCAGCAGCAGAAAGGATGGGGAGAGACGTTCGATCTGGTTTCGGGGCTGCACCGCCGGCGGCGGATGCAGGCAATACGAGGGCAGCTTGTCGATGATATGGAGGAGTGGGACAGAGGTGAGCACGGCGGTATGAGGGATTCCTCCGTAGACGAGGACGAGTTGCGACTGTTGTGCGAAGTGATACCACTTCCAGTGGTTTTCGTGCCGTCTGTGAATGAGATGGCATGTCAGACTCGGCAGCTTGAAAGAAAACGCAAAATTTACGCACTCTCCAGAAGGTACGGATCTCAGAATCTCCACCGCCGTTGGTGAATGTGTAGAGAGGGCGCTGGCCTCGATGACAGCGATTTCGACGTCGTGTTTGACGCCGAAATGGTACCGCCTCACCGCCTCCCATACAGCCCACATAAAGCTGAACGACGCAGACACGTAGGGTGACGAATGGCGAGTCGTCCAATCCAAGTGTCGGACCACATCGGCGTAAGTTGGAGTGGGCGGATCCGGACTCGGCGAACCCGTGTCGCGTGTATAGCGGGTGTCGAATTTGAGAGCCGGGAAGAGTACGTCGGCGCGGGTTGGCGACTTGGGAGTATGTACCCGGAAGAGGAATGGATTATTTTGGACGAGCTCGGTGAATTTGGTTTCCACAGCGAAGCCGTACTGGGGCAGATAGTCAGGAAGGCGCGCTGAAGGGCCAGACATGATGGTGGTGGTAGCTGATAGAGAGGAGAGTCGTCCCAATATCCGATTCTACACGCCGCTCGTAGATCGTTTCCGCATGGGAAACATGCAAATGAGCCAAAAGACAGGACCGTGCCGCAGCGGCACCACAACACGTTGCAGCCATGCAGTTTGTTTCGAGCGGTTTATTTGCGGGAAGCCCGCAGGCAGACACTCTGGAAATGAAGTACACGGACAGAACAGGTTGGCTTGGTGCATTGCATCGTGCTTGGCTCCGGCGATGATCGTTTTGAGTTGCCGCTTGGATCTGAATAACTTGAGAAAACCAGTGGCTTCAGCAGCAAATGTGGGGAGAGATTCATGAAAAGGGGTTTGTTTCTCTTCTACCGAAGTATTGGAAGGGAACTGGGGTGAGAATGACGCGAAAGTGAGTTGGAAAGTCGGGGAGAAGGAGAGACGAGCTGTGTGGCGCCCAATGATCGATCATCAATAGATCTTTCCCAGGACCTGTTGATGCTGACATGCGCTGACACTTCATAACGTTCAATCGTGTTGTATTTCCGCTGGTAGACTCAGAAAGTCTTGTTCATTTCATTCGATCCAAAAGCGTGTATATTCTGATGTATTGAATCACTCGAATTCGCACGCGGATTCGCGTTGCTAGCTGGCGAACAGGGGAAAGAGTGGAAGTGCAATTCCATGGTATGCACAGCCGTAGATAAGGCAGAGGTAGGTAGGTAGGTAGTATTACGCGGCACAGTTCTGCTTAGGAACAAATAATATAATCAACCGCGCGACGGCTATTGTGCATCCCATCATTTGTTCCAGGATTGATCAGTAGGTATCGGCCGATTTGGAGCTGCTTTTCTCAAAAACCAGATAACATCTCAAATCAATTCAAGCAAGCCGTCCGAGGATTGTGATACTGCAGTCGTTGCGATGGTATATATATTGATACAGTGCGACGCTACGCGCTCTAGGAGTCGTTTAAGGTATAAATAATCTATGCGAGCTTCGCCAACCCAACCGCCTCCTGGTCAAAATCAAACACCGTGTACACATTCTTCATGAACGCGTCGCCGAGCAGGAACACGCCGTCACCGAGCCCCAGGTCCTGCGCGGCGAGTGACGCGACGCAGTCCTTCGAGCCCGTCTCGGTTTGCCCGAGGTTGAGGTTGTCGGCGGAGATCGCCCAGGAGGCGCCACCCCAGGAGAAAGCGATGGTGGGGGGCGTGGCGCAGGGGTAGGAGTAGTAGCCTACGAAGGGATGAAGGGGAGCATAAGTACGGGGAGATGCAGAGAAAGAGAAGAAAGAGGCGCACCGTTGGTAGAGTCGTATACTTTCGACCCCGCCACCTTCGCAAAGATCTTCTTCACGTCCGCCGCAGGCCCATACATGAGCGTCGTGCCTGAGTCAATGATCGTCTGGATCCCCGACACCGCCGTGCTCCCGCCGACCTTCGCGCTCGCGCCCGTCGCCTGCCAGAACCCACTCGAGGAGTCGACCGCGTTGTACTCGATCTCGCCCGTGTACAAGTCGGAGTTGGTGCCGCCGAGGTACAGCTCGGAACCGCTGCTCGCGAGGTAGAACGCGAACTGGTTCGCGTCGACGTCGCCGTCGTGGTTGGCGTTGACGAAGAAGGGGTTTTTGTTCAGGTTGGAGATGGCGGGGAAGGCAAGGCCAAGGATACTGGAAAACGAAAAGGGACGTTTCAAAATTGGATTCGGGACTGGAAGGGAGGAAAGAGGGAAAGCGCACCCGTCGATGGGGTCGTCTTTGAAGCTGGAAGACAGGGTGGTCACAGGGCTGAACCATTGCTTGGTGACGGCGACCTTCGCGACGGTGACTGGGGAATGAGATAAATTAGCCCATTATCGACGGTGGTGGAGGGAAAATGCGCACCAGTCTCGGAGTAGACGGGGCCACTGACGGTCGAGCCGTCACCGTACTCGATGGAGAAGGTGCCGGTCTTCTTGGACGAGGTCGAAGAGGAGGTGGCCTTGTACTTCGACTTAGAGGAGCAGGTAGAGCTCGTGCACGACGAGGAGGGGATCCACAGGTCGGAGGAGCCGGCTAAATTTACAGGGATTTGTCAGGGATGTGGAGTGGACGGCAGGAAGAGAGGTACTGTCAAAGTCGATCAAGAACTTCTGGGCGGGAGTGCCAACGGAGATCGTGCCAGCCCACTCCTCGTCCGAGTCCTCGTCGGTCAGCTTCTCCGACTGGCGCTTGACGGCACGCTGCTGCATGCGGGCCTCGACGTCAATGGGGAGGGTCTTGAGCTCCTTGATCTCGGCGCCCTGAATAATTAATTAATTTACTGTGAGCGAAGATCTCCGGGCACCGGGAAAGCGCACCTGGTTGAAAGCGCCTTGACCCTTGTTCTTCTGGAGATTGAGCAGGTTCGCGCGGTGTTTGTTGAGAGTCAAGATCGTCGAGGCAATGGCCTTGTCGTGGTCGAATACGCCCTCGGCCGTGGTCAGCGAGCTGCGCTTTCTCATAGGAATGGCGGTGCCGCGCTTGGCGGGGGCCGAGTCCGTGATCGGGGCCGGTCCCGCCGCAACGGAGACGGCGAGGGTGACGGCGAGAAGGAGAGCGGAATTGTTGAACATAATGACTAAGGGGATCCAAAGGAGGGATGGAGGAGGCTGAAGACGAGGCGTTGCAAGTGCGCTGCATTTATAGGATTTGGGCGAATCCACGAACCTCCGGCCCACACAGATTCAGCACACGAGAGCCCACGTCGCATCTGCCAAGATAAGGCGGTATGCGCCCTTGGCAACCCAACCAGCTCAAGCCTGTTAAACATGTGTGTGGTTGATCCAGTCTTAAAATAGCCCGATGCGATCAGTGTCCAGTGTCCACGGCAGTTCGGATTGGTGGCAGCGTTGATGATGACGATATCGATATCGTGCTTGGCACAAGGCCGTGCCGCCGTACCGCTTCCCAATATCCAGCATACATGGAGCTGGAAGACGCGGATACGTGATAAAGGGCGAGTCGCCCCGTCCTTATGCCGGACCACGTCTGTGTACTATTAGGTTGGAGGGCGCAGACCCAAACTCATAGAACCGGAATCGTGTTTGTAGGGTGGTCGAATTCAAGGATATATTCTGGAAATGAAATACACCATTAGAACACGTTGGTTCGGTGCACTGCATCGTACTTGGGTTCGGTGAGGATCGTTTTGAGAATGGTGACTCGGATTTGACCAGTTTCTCCAGCCAGCGCCGAGCCGTAAATGCTGCTAAAAATTCATCCAACTGAGTGTGGTTCTGTGCTGCCAAATGTTTGAGAGGAGACTTGGCGGAAACGACGAGAAAGAGAGTTGGAAAAGTTGGTGAGAAGGAGCGGCGAGTCACCGTGCACCGCCCCAGGCACCGCCCCAATGTTCGATCAATCTATCATTCTCAGGGTGTAGGATCAATGATGGCAAGTTCCACCGCTTCAAACTTCAGTCGCAGTTACAGTTCAATCGTGCTGTATTCCCTCCGCTATAATACCGAAGTGTTATTCTTCTCACTCGATGGTAAAGTATATCCATTTTGCGTTTTTTTGTGTACCAAGTACCCAAAATCGGACTCGGATTCGCATTGTTTCAAACCGGAGGAGCTGCGAGATCCAGGAACTGCGAGGAAAAGAGGACAGGTTGACATTTCAGCCCAGAACATTCACCCATCTATGAGGGGGAGAGCAGGGGACAGCTTGATCATAGCAAACAGGCGACGCCATCACATCATTTGTTTGACGCGAACGCCGTTCCAATGATGCATTCCCCGCTTTCGCGTGCGACAGTTACTCGATTGTGGGCGGATAGAAACGGAGTGGTCAGATTTTCCTGGTATGCGTGTCTTCTCGCGCAAGTAATCTGTAATTTTCTTGAGTTTCAAGGAGCTTCCAAGGAGGCATCAATACGTATCGAGCTGCTTTGTTGAAAAAAACCCAAAAGCTAAAATACACTGGAAGGATCAGTACGGTATGATCGGTAGGAGAAACAACCCCAGGGGCCCACACAAACAATGTCCTCTACGCGGCATGGAGATGTTGATACTGATCGCGGCATTCACTGACTCATTGGGCTCTACTGATCTGTCGTCATGGTCAGACCAACCTACTTAAAGACAGAGCTCGACCTCCCTATTTCCTTGGCTAACTCCTTTTTTCCTCTTCTTCGCCCACTCCATGATCTGTGATCGTGTTCTTCTTCTCCGAGTTATCTTTCATTCATTCATCTTCCCCTCGCCCTTGCAACAAGTTCAATCGACAATGTACTCCATGATATTCACGCTCGCAGCTCTCTGTCTGGCCGCGTCCGCCCGTCCGACGCTCACGAGCCGGCAGTTCCTGGGGCACGCGATCAACGGCGTCGAGTACGTAGCTTATTTTTCTCCACTTCAACCCATTTACCCACTCACCCGATCCCTCAGCACCGGTATCGCATGCAAAATCCCCGAGGATGCGTCAACGGAGACATCGTCTCGTGCATCAACGGCGAGTTCATCGTCACCCAGGCGTGTGTCGCTCCCACAGTGTACGTGCCCGAATTTTATTTGATTATTCAAACCACATCGTACATACGTCGACTCCCGCAGGTGCCTCTCCCTTCCAATCAACAACAGCACCACAAACTTCAGTAACAACTGTTCCACCACCGAGATCCAGACGGACCTCTTCGCGCAGGCCGTACGTCGTACCTTTCGCACTTTTCTGTTCATATCAATCTGCCCCTTTCTTTTCGCATCGATTTGGAATGAGGGCTGATAATGCTAGCATTCCTACGCGATGCACCAGCGGGATGTTCTCGTGACCTGTCCCTCGCCTCGACGACGCCGGACTCCGGTGTCAGGTACGTATCAACCCGTAATGGACATTGTGGTTGAATTACGTGCTTAATTTGTCCTTATTTCGACTCTACTGACCTTTTCTTTCCGCTTTCTAGACGTTTGGTCATGCTACCTTACCCTCAATTCACCACGCTTACCGGTTGAGCTGCTTACCCTTCAGTAAAATGAATCGCCCGAGGTAGTCGATTCTTTTAGTTGAATCACAAGTCCGTGCGTCGCCCTGACGATCTCTTGTTTCTGTCTTGAACGTCTTGACCGTAAGCAAGTTTGTATGCTCAGTTTAATCCATACTGACTCTCTGTTCAGGTTTTCAATCGGCCGATTAACATTGGTGTCGTACTAGAGGTGCGCGCTTGATTCATAGTCATTTTTCACTTCACCGCCTCCACTCTCTAATAGATCTTTCGTTCGCTTCCGGTACGTCTGTATCAACTCCTTCAAGGCAGTATTCATTTTTTGACAGCCCAGTGTACTGGTCATGCATCAGTTAAGGAAGGCAGCCTGTACATTTTATTGTGCGCCTCGATACCAATTCGTTCGGTTCTTGGTCGAATTCAACCCACGTATGCAGCTATCCTGACTTGAATTGAGGTGAACCTCGTTTGGGTCTGCCTCGTTACACATTGACTTACCTTTCGGATTAATTACCTTGAATGCGGGCTGACACTTGGAATTGTTTGGCACGATCGTGAATTCATCTTCCATGTTGAGGTTAGCTTCAGCTTACTTGGTTCCAACACCTCAACGCTCAGCCGTGGACTGAACAAGGTACGCATTGTTCAATTGCTGACCGATTCACTGCACCATAGATTCTCAACCTCGGCGCTCTGCACTTGGGGTTCTTACTTCTCAGCCACCATCTTTACTACTTCTTCAATTAGATTTACAATGCAGACCGATCTATTTTATCCGAGAACCTGGGTCCAGATTCTCGAACCAGATACTCAAGGCCTGGGAGATGTACGAAAGGAGGAGAATTTAGAGGTGTTCCTCCAACCGTGTGAGGAAGCAACACGAAAGGTGGAAATCGGTTTGGAATCGATGTAATCGATAAATGAAGCTTGGAGTCATGCCTGCAATTAATTGCATCGACGTCTCGCACTTGTTTCACGCCTCACGCCCCCTTGGTGGAAACATTTCCGGAAGGGAGCCAATTCAAAAGAGATTCATTTGACGCCGGAGCATGCCCTAATCACTCGTGAGAAACCTCTGCAGGCAGTTTAGAAATAGAGCATCTAAATCCTCTAGTGACATGCTGAGCAAAAGAACTTCTTATAGAAAGTAACTAATAATGCCCTTAAGACCACTGATCTGGATCCGCATTGGCAAACGTAGTCCCCATCCCGATCTGGTCATACCATACCTGTCTAAACGGCTGTATTCCCTTCATGCCCTTATCGTCATGCCACCCATTGGCATAAAGCCCGACGTGGAATTCGAACTCGCGGGTTTCGGCGATGGTCGTGGGAATGTTGAACTTTTCCAGCACCTTCACCCCGTCAAACCAAAGATTGTAGAACCCGGTGTTGTCATTCTGCCAGCTGGCTTGGATGACCACCTTGTGCCAATTGCCGGCCGACACGGTGGCCAGGTTTTTGAACTCGTTGGGATCATCCTGGTGACAGACGGAACCCGTCTTCACGCGGGTGGCCAGCTGGTCGCCGATGATCCATACCATGCTCGAGGGCATCCAGTCATCGCAATGCGTGTCGGTGAAGTCGGCGATGAACTGGGCCAGGTTGTACGACTGTGCCGGCGAGAACTGCCAGTCCTGCTGCAGCCGGAAGGCGAAGCCGTAGAAACCCTGCTCGCCGCGGTGGTACCCTTGAGAATGATGCACCTCGGAGTGGTAGCGCTCGGTCCAGGCCGGATCGTACGTCTGCGTCACCTCAATGGCGGTGCCGTTGGTGCCGTAGACGACGTTGGTCACTTGGTCCACTGTGCCTACGTGGTCCTTCAAAACATTGTCCCAACCTGCTGGGGTGGTGCCCCGGTTGGCGAAAGTTTGCGTGGCTGTAGCCGTGGCAGAGAGGACGGCAATGACGCCAATGAGGATGGGTGGGAGCTCTGGTCACTGAATAATTACCTTTTGATAAACCAATTTTATCCTTGATGTCAAATGACAATAATATATCTGCCTCGATAAGATGACTATCTGGTCAGCTCAAATAACCGATCCGGGCCCGCGCGATCCCATTTGGGTCAAACACACGTGAGGTTCCGGCCATCACGCATCAACGATCCGGTCTTCCGCGATATGACTTCCTGTCAGGAACAGACCGCGTTCCGGTCAAGCGTTCTTGTAGCTCCCCAGCCCCTGCGCTGATTTATATGACCCTTGTATGAATCTTACACAGTTTTCCGATGCGAATCCAGGAAAAATATCAGCGGGACCGTTTACCCAATATCTGGATCAGTACACAGATAAAGGTGATTGGCATTGAGGCTTTCAATCTACCTGGCATCCGTGGGTTATTGTGCACAGGTGATCATTGTATTATCGTGATTTTGAGTGTTTGTCAAGGCCGTGAGCATATTCTATGCGCAGACGCACAGAATGATGTTAACAGGTCTACAACCCACTCAGTGACGGTTGGTTTGGATCTGTCACTTCACTTGCCTTCTTCTTCACGCACCTCTCACATCTGTTCCTCTTTCTTCATCCTGGAAGCCTGCAAAAGCAAGGGATTCCTTGAGCTTGTCAGAGACACCCTGTCACATTTACTCAACTTTCCAGGTGGAACTATGGGTTAGAAAATACATGTATATGTAAGATGATTTGAATCCCCATCTTGAGTGAGGGGTTTGGGGGCATGCAAAACACTGCATTTCGCACAGGATTCAGTATAAAATCAATATGCAGCATGACTCGAACGGAAAATAACCCAGACTTTCGGCATTTTTTTGAACCGTGGGAATATGCCTCGGCCGATCCCGGCTCGCACGCCTGGCACTCGCTCGCAGTCCTTACGGGTGAACTGAGATGGGTTCTTTAGTTATTGTATAAAATATGCTTTCCCACAAATCTCTGCTTATCTAATTACATGCCTGTTTTAAGATTTTGCTCACTTGGCTGTGGTCTTTCACCTTTCATCCAGTCTCCTTTTGCTTCCTTTCTGCTGATCCCCTTCTCCACACCTGTAGGAGCTAAACATAACAGTTCAGCTAATTAGTCTCTGTCTGCTGCGCTTCTTTGGTGAGTGATAAATCCTCTGTGAGTTGAAATTAACTTACTTATCCCAATCAGGGTAAACTTAGGCCGAATTTTATTTATCTATTTGGCGCAGACACCCGGTCCGTACAGAAGATGATTCAAGTCATGGATTTGGGTCCATTGAACGAGATTGTTGGACTTCTAAGCTGGTTAGATTCGGGTTGTAGATGATATTACAATATTGTTCTCTTGTTGGAATAAATGAAGAAGTTACCCTCAAAACATGAAGAGGAGATTTTTCTGGGCCAGTAGGGATGCCATAGAAGTCAGATATACAACGGCTGATCAAAGTATGCAGCCCAAGATGTGCAGGGAGAAAAGGTGACCGGACAGCTATCGTGTGGACCAGACGGCTATTTTGGGGACCGGATCTCGATCGAGTTTGACGATCACCATTCTTCGTTTTCGATTGAACACAACTCTTTCAGCGTTATTGTTACCTTATTGGGCAGCGGCAGACAACCGGCACAGAGCCGAGCGTTGGCGGTGTTCCGACATTGCTGGGCAGCCGCTACGGCATCCACCACGTGGGAAGATCGCGCTTGGCACGGCATGTACATATGGCCAAACTCAGACCTGCACATCCGTTTGAAGCCCAATTGGCCTTGATTTGAGCTGTTTAAAATTATTATAGATGTCATTGATTACAACGCAGTTAAGGAAATGGTCTGTGTCACTGAATTTATGCAAACTGTGGGCTTTCTTGACGTGGAGCAGTGGGGCCAGTGACTTGATTGGAGCTTCTTTTTCTGCAACAGAAGGTTCCAGTAGCCAAACAGAGTGTGTGGTCAGACATAAACCACTCTTAATTCTTATATAGATGTAATTTAAGAGGGGAAGCCGAGAATTAAATTTCAAATGGCTGCCATTTTGAAAAGCATGACCTGACGCAATTGAGGTGCATTCAAAGGGCGGGTATTTTGCAAAGTGTGACCTGGCACAATAGAGGTGCGTTCAAATGGCGGGCATTTTGAAAAGCATGACCTGCGGAGTTCACTTGGTGGCTGGTCGGATCGTCGTTCTCGGGCTCAGCCTCCGAGCCTCTGTCATTGTCGTCGTGGGAGGATGGCGAGGGTGGTGGAGTCCCAGTTGGAATGAAGGGGCTGTCCTCCTTCTCCGATGGATTTGGAGAGTGTTCGCTCGAAGGCCTCCGCGCGAAATCCTGCGAATTTATGTCCCAGTCGGGACTGGGAGAGCGGGCCTTCTTGGATTTTGCCTGTGCAGAGCTTCGACGCGCCGCGGTACGGGTCTTGGAATGTGTCTTCATTGTGTAGACAGAAACTAGTCCGGTGTGTAGTGAGTGGAAGATGAAATGACGTTCTTGTGGAGCCACCAACTTTCGCAACACAAATCAGCCACGTGTTGGCTCCAATGGCTGCATCGCAAACAGGCTATTAATAGAAAGGCTAGCTGGTCTCTGAAGGAGGCGCACGATTGTGCGGAGAAAAATTAGCAGCTGTCAAAGGGATGATTTGGGTACAAACTGAGGAACAAGACCTGAAATCTGGGCCCAGCCAAAACCCTGCGCTCTGTGACTTTCAGTCGGGCCGCCAGTCTCCTACCTACCCGCACGTTACGGGGTTGGATATACAGAGGCTAGCCAGAGCAGGTGAGTCGCATGGAATGCCGCCTGTACTCCCCTCACGGGAAATTCCCCACAGGCTAAAGTTGTGATGGCTATCCTGAACAAGTATTTTCCCGATTAACACCACGTCTCTGTCTATGAAAATGACGAAAGGTCCATCCGAGAAGTTTTTGGTCGAGGTCAGCTATCGCCCCGTGTGCATCGGAGCAAGATCCTTGATTAAATCGACTCCAGGCCTGTTGAATTGCGGGGACCGTCCCACTTTATAAGAATGTGCCCCACAGTCCATGGATAAAATCTGACTTTGGGACTGGTTCCTGACACCTGTATTCTATTTAATTACGGTGTCACAAAATGAGCTCATCCCATATTTTAGCTCTGGAAGAGTGTTCTAGCACTTCCATCATGGTTCAAACTCTGGAAATTGGACGGCATGTTCGGTTTGTTAACGGCGCGCACTAGGAAGGCCAGTTATCCATACATTTGCGCCAAAAATCGCCTCCCCCACCGTACGAGTCTGTAGAGGACTGCCTCGAGGAGCTTCTGCTCGATTTGGCCATTGCTGAGGAAAGCATCTGGATATTGGAGTCGGCACTCGATGAGGCAACCAATCCCTGCACATCAACTCCGCCTCCTCCGCCATACAGTAGTTTGGAAGGCTGGACGTCATGGACTGAAACAATTAGCGTCATTGAGTTACAAATGGATTTACTGATCGCGCAGCAGCGGATACGTATTCTGAGACAACTCGAGCTGTGAATTGGAGCGCACGGTATTTCTCATTTTCCCTGTCTTAAAATTCCCTGCTAACCTCGCTTTTCATTACCCTTACCCGCAGTATCATCTGCCCCATACACAACATTGTCGAGAAATGCCGTGGAGCGAAGGGAAAGGGAGGGCCTGGGAATTTGACCTGTCAATTGGTGCATACGTTCTTGGTGATGCCTCCCCTTCCTGTACCCGAGTACTGTTCGGCTAACATCCCTGTTGTACCCCCTTCCAGCTGGCTGCCCTCGCAGCAGCATAGTTGTCGTGCGTTCCCGGTACCGTACACTCCGCTCCCCATGTTACTTCCCCTATGCTAAGGTCCTGAAATGCATGCCGGCTGCAGAGGGTGCAGACAGGTTTGCACCGTCCGCCCGGTGAGTTTATTACATAGGGGCAAAGCTTTCTTCATTTAATTATGAATGTAAATTATTTGCCTCACATTTGAATGCTCAAGAGACTCGCAGAATGTCGACGAAGTTAGAACCAATTCTTGCATCGCGTTTTACTTTGGTGATGTCATAAAGGGAGGAGGCCGCCGGAGGCCGCCAATTCCCTTGTAGCTAATATCATTTTGCACGTGTGGCATCAAGCGGATACCGAGTTGTGCAATATTTCCATATTTGGGAGTATTTTGCTTCGTATTCCTTCAGAAGTGGAATGAGTATGAATTTTTTCCTGGGACTGTGTTTGTGTGCCTGAAACGAGTCTTCTGGGCAGAGAACACAAAAATTAAGCTCGGGCGAACCGAGTTGTGCAATATTTCCATATTTGGGAGTATTTTGCTTTGTGTTCCTTCAGAAGTGGAATGAGTATGGATTTTCCACGGGGATTGTGTTTGTGGGCTTGAAATAAGTTCTCGGGGTGGAGAACACAAAAATTAACCATGGGCGAACCGAGTTGTGCAATATTTCTATATTTGGAAGCTTCCTGAGGGGAGGCCCGCTTTGTGTGACCAATCCTCATTCAATCCAAGTTCAAACTTGGCCGTAAATGGCTGTCTGCCCTCTTCAGGCCCCTTCACTGATCTCACTTCCGATTCAGGCTTGATCATTTCCCACAGAAAGCTTTGTCGAGAATGCATTGACTCAAGGCAATAAGTGTTCATCTCACTGGAATGTAGGCTCGTAACCAGCCTGCCTACGGCGTTCTAACAAGGCGAGCTTGTTGCCGTAGGCAGGCTGGTACTTCTCGGAGCCGCCAAAAGGGCTGTCGCGGAGTTTGAAATTCAAGTGACCTTTTAAAAATCTTACTCATTTTGTGCTCAATTTTGAAGCTTATTTTTTGGTTGAAGCGGGGAGAATGAATGAAAATTGTATCCCTCCATTTTTGCATCCTTACATTTTGTATTTGTGGGACAGAACACCGTAAAACTTGAGGGTAGTTTTAGTGGCAATCAACTTCGGACCGTGATCTCCGGAATTGCCGCAGCTCATTGCATCATTGCGTCATCGGCCTCACTAACTTAATTTCAAACTCCGCCCCAGCTCGATTGACACATCCGAGAAGTACCAGTCTGCCTACGGCAACAAGCCCGCCTTGTTAGAACGGCGTAGGCAGACTGGTTACGAGTCTAACTGGAATGAGTATTTACTTTCTGGTCGAAACATACTCTGCCTAGGTGAATGCACCCTCCAACACACGCACAGACATTTTAACCCCCGGCGAACCACGTTGTGGAATATTTGCTGAATTTCTGCCTGTGTACATTTTTTACCTCTTCCCGGTGGAGAAATAGAATGAGTGTTCGTTTTATCCTTTATTCATCGTCCGACTGGGTGAATGCATCCTCCAACATGCACACAGAAAATTTAACCCCCGGCGAACCACATTATGGAATATTTGTTGAATTTTCTAGCTGTGCGCATATTTTATCCCTTCCCAGTGCAGAAGTCGAATGAGCGCCTAAATTTAGCCCACCCGCGAACCATTAGCCCATCCGAATGAGCAAATTGGTCGTCATTCCATTGATATTAGCCCATTCAATTGATTTCCAATGGTATTCTGCCCGGACAATTTTAACCATCGATACAAATAAATTGATACAGTCTTACAATGGCACTGGGGGCTGCGTGTTCTCAACAAATCTTTGTTGGATGAGCCATCATAGATGGATGGATGGACGATTCAACAAATGGCTCATTTGGTGCAAATTGACACAGAGGTCGACCTTATGTTTGAGTGTCCGTGTGTGGGTATTTGCCCTCGCAATAACCGCGACAAATCTGTCATTTTTAGGATTTTGGGCCATTTTCCGTGATTTTCAGTAAAAATGGCCGACTTGCAACGAGGATTCCGTGCCCAAATCCGCATCAATTCCACTCAACCAAAATGTGGAAATGGTCGTGTTTTCAAGTAGTTTCAGGCTATATGCACCATTTTTACATATACTAGCAGTTACCCGTGCTACGCTACGGGAAAGACGTAAATGTGGTAGATTTAATATTTACCGTTGCCAGTGGATGCCTATTCAGATATTTTGGATCCTATCCAGAACATGAGAGTGAAAGTTACTAGTGTCTGGATACCGAATTAACCACGCCGCTCCGGGCTTGCGGTTGGCTCGTCGCGGCCAGCGTGCGTTTGCAGCGGAAATCAGAAATTGAAGGATATGCCCGAATCGTCCGTGCCAATCTGCATTTCAGGTTCGTTGAGGATATCCTTGAATTAAAGCTGAAATGATTCCTTAACATGAGATTCTGTCATGCGAAGAAATATTTGCGAGACGATCTCTCCTCCAAGTCTTAGAGTAAAATAAGTGTATCGTCGTTCAGATATCGAATCCAACGCAATAACCGCGCCGCGTTAAAGTTGAAGAAATGAGAAAATGCTGGCCGTTCATAGCATTTTTCCTTGCCCGGACAATTCTGAACATTTACAGTTGAATTGGCCATGAGATTGCAAGAAAATGTTTGCGAGTGGATACCTCGAAACATTATGTACATATCAAACCGACTCAAGCGAAAGCCCCTAATGTCCTGTTCTCGTCGCGGTGCCGCGTGTTGGTCCAAGAACTCAGTAAGTTTGGCTTGAGACGAAGCTGGGAACTTGCATTCATGATATTCTTAACGATTTATGTAAACGTTCCGATTGGAAGGTACTTGCCTACTACACAGTGTGGTTCTAAAGCTACCTGAAATCCGAAGCTGCATGCCTATCGCTGAACGCGTTGTTGCAGCCCACGGTCCGTTGCGTCGCAATAGGAAGAAGCTTCGATACTGACAACCGGTGTTCCTTCAAGTCGGTTGGCGGGGATCGACGACACTGGTTTTTGAAATGAAGCCAGCAGCTGTAATCCCTACAGCAAACGCGTCTACAGCTGCAGGCCTAGATGAGGGAAGCCTACCATACAACACATTGAGCAGGCGGGCGGGCGGCAGCAGCGGCAGGGGGCACGCAGGCGCGGGGCCGGGGAAAGCGGTGCTGGGCTGCGTGTAGCCGAGGCGACCAGAGCTGGCGGGATTGATGGACCGCGGCGGGATGGCCACCGACGCGCGCCGGTAACCCCATTCCATCGCAACAGTCCGCCATCAATATATTTATTGCTGAAAAAACATTTAGAGTATCTATTTGCATCAAAAAACCTACCCGCCCCCCAGGCCACGTCCCAAAATGGGCGGTGTATAGCCGAGCACAGCTGAGAGATGCTAGCCAGGCGCATGGCTGCAGCCATGGCCGTACACTACAATTCGCATGGCTACTGCCATGTGTTTGAGTCTCAGATGTAGTGTTACGGCTCCTTCTAACAGGCGCTTACCAGAGTTGAAGAGTCTCAGGCGCAGCTTCGGACTAGGGATGTGAGTGTTCAATGTCGTCTTCCGACCGTCCGGCGCGTCATCTGAGAGGCAGAAAGTCCGTAAAAAAGAGCGAGAAGATCTCCAAATAGAACATGAAGAATGGGAGATGAAACTGCAGGCTCAGAGGAAGGAATTCGAACAGGTGAAATCGGTAATCAGGGTTTTCTAATTGGCTTATCAAGCATTCGGTGCAGAGAATCCAAGAATTGGAAGCGGAATCTGCTAATCTTCGCAGTCGCCATCAGGTGAGTATTTTCCGTAAGAATAATCACATGTCTTGAACAAAGCGCAGCAGGAACTCCAACGGCTAGAATCGGGAAGTTCTGCTTACATTGAGCAGAAAGAAACAGAACTGGAAGTGATAAAATCAAAATATGCCAACTTTCAGGTCTATGCAGTAAGCTCCTCGTATCAGTTTCTAAGCGAAAGGTAGAGCTTACTTACTTGCTTGAGAGAAATGAGTTCCAGCGACTTCAATTGGAGTTGGAAAAAGTTCAGACCAACTCCACTGACATTCACGACGTGAGTTAGGAATGTCGCGTCTTAACCCTGGTCAAATCTCAAGGGATGCGCAGGAACTCCACCGGCTGAAATTAGAAAATGCTGATTACATGAGAGAATTGGAGGAGAACAAAAATGAATTGGACAAAGTCCTGGCTTTTAATATCAACTTAATTGCTGCTCAATCTTTTTTGGACAGGCATATAAGACATTCGAGACATTCGAGGGGTCTGATAATCTTCGGTTTGATCATGTGAGTTGTTAATCGACATCTTATTATTTTTTGACTGTATGTAGTCGAGGACAGTCATCGGCTGATAAATTTGGCGGAGCAAGCAAAATGCGAAGGAGTTAAGATCTGGAGTAGGGAGTCAACACATGAAGCGGATATTGCGGCAGAGAAAGCAGAATGCCACAGAGCCAAGATCTCGAGCGGGTGGACCTCGACACACGAAGCCCCAGCGGACATTGTGGATGAAGAGAACGTAGGCTGCCAATTTCTAGTCGATGATTGCTTAAGACATCCTAACATGTCCTCATAGTTGCGATGTGAGGCAAATGGTCCCCAAAAGCACAAACTCTTAAACCCCTACTCAGTCACTTACTCCGATATGCATCCATCTATTCACTCGATCGTTCACAGGGCGCCACCTACAGTGCCACTCTGCCTCTTCACTCTCGTCTCGTTCACCTTCCAATTCTTATCTCAGGTTCTCTGTGCGAAATCTCGGAGATGTACAAGCACGATATGAGCTCCAATCCGAGCAGTTGCAAGGAGGGGGTCTCACGGTGCCCGGGGATGGGGATGTATGTTCGAGGATACCAAGGACGTTGTGCATGCACTGAGCACCATCTCTCCCTCACCACCCTCGGCCTTTACGCTCAACGTCAGAATCGGGGCAGAGCAGATGCGGATTCCCTCGTCGCTCTCACTACCAGTTTCCTGTGCATTGCGCATTTACCTTACTCTTTCAGATTCCGTTTCCATTGTGTACCTCTTTCATGTTGTACGGTAAGTACGGAGAAGTACACCACTACATCGTAATGTCGAGAGCAAATACAGTAAAGGTACAACAACATCAACAGACAGCAGGTATAATGTACAAGGAAACATACATTAGGAATAGTTGCGACAGAAATAGTCTACATTAAAGCGACAAGGGATGGATGGCAGTGGGCCATGTCCGCAAGCCGCGACCCTCCTAGGCGCAGCACAGTTAATTGAAAGTGTCGTTCAGCCTCGTCGCTGTTTGGGCTGTACCGGCCGTTGCTCGCACGGCGCAAGAGCTGAAGCAATCCATTGATTCCTGCGTGATTCTGCAGGCCTGCACCAAGGACATTGGCAACGCGCATGACTTTGCCGCTTGCAACAGCCATGATGAGCTCCTTCTGATTATCAATCGTCTCCATCTTCCGCATAATGGTGCGCGTGTCGTTCAGCTTCAACAGCGCTTGGTGGCGTACTTGTTCCGTACGCCTGCGATTTATCTCGATGAGATTTTCGATCGGATGGAAACAGAGGCGTGAGTTTTCATCGACTCCATCGCGAATTCTGGCGTAGATGCCGGCCAGGATTGTGTTACTACTAACAACAACACATGGGTTGCATAAGATTTCTTCATCCTTCAGACGGCGCAGGCAGCCAGAGGCGCGAAGAATGAAGTTGCCCTCAGAGAATTCGTAGCCCCATGGTAAAGAATATTCGGTGTGGAGTGTAAATGGGTACGATGTGTGTGGGCTTTTGCCTGCGGGGAAACGAATGGTCCAGCCGATGCATTCCCGTGTTTTTGGCGGCTGGTGGGATGGCGGAGGGGTGGTAGCGGCACTGGCCCAGGGTGTGTTCGAGTCTTCACCATCCCAGGCCAGCATCCGGTCAATGTGTTCCACAATTCCGGAGCGGAATTGTCTGACTCCGATCTCTGGAATATAATCTCGCTCTGTGAAGCTCGTGAAGCCAATCATCCCGCCGCATTGACGCGATGTTTTGGAAGCAATCGGATCGTCGGTGAAACTACAATGGGGATAAGCACAATGAATCCGGAACTGCGTGAACCATACCGAAGGTCTAGGTTGTGTTCCAGCGGCTCTGGCTGGTTACCTGGACCGATCAAGTCGTTTGCGGGGAATCTAAGTGGGGAATAAATCATTGTTCGTAACGCAGCAACATTATCTTACTCCATATCTATCCCCTCTTCAAGAAAGAGAATCACATCTGCAATATTTCGTGGATCATATCCGCGTTCTCTCACAAAATATTCGAAGAACGTGCAGAAGCCATCAAGGCCGTTTGGACCACGATAAAGGTATTTCCGGATATTCATCCCGTCGTAGCACCAGGAATTGTGCCCAAACACGCGGTCAAGAAGGTCATTCAGCACTTTGTCGCGATCGACCGGCTCGGACACCCGAAAAAAATCGGCCGGATTCCCAGAAAACTCCCAAAGTAGAGAAGACTCGGGAAGGATCGTTGTGATCTTCGAACGAAGATGATGCAAGGCGTCCCACTTTGAGGGGAGGATGATCTGCTCGACAGCCCCAACAGATTGTGCCATCAATTCAATGCAAAGTTTGATGGCTCGGCTCGGATCAAAGCGCAAATAGGGGGGGAAACTGTTCATTTTTTACATTTTGAAGGTTATGACCGGCGCAGAATTCTCATTTTGTCCTTTGTTCGTCTCTCACCGTTTCTTTTTGAGTTTTCACAGCCATTTCGCAGCCATTTCACAGCCATTTAAAGCTCTTTATAAACCCTTTTCTAGACAGTATTTCAAAATTCTGCGCGGGACATAACCTTCATATTTATCTCCAATGAGATGTACGGTGCTGGTTTTTCCTTCCAATACGAGCTCCGCCGCAATCCGCTCATCCATTTTCGGCATAAAAAAACAAAAAGTTTTATTTGTCAGTTTTCGCTCTGCGTGCACTTCCCACTCAGTAAAGATCAGAACTCTAGGCCCCGAGTACAATGACTTGGGTCATCAAGGGTTGGTTTCGTTCTTTTGAACTCATCAGGTGGGCCACACAGCCCACAACCAACCAACGACAGCTATATCAGGGTGGCTGATCCTGACATGGGGATGAATGGCAACTCAACTGGCCAGATTATGCTGCTACCTAACCCCAGGCAAGAAGTCGCCGACTGGCCAGAGAGAGACTGCGACTGGCCAGGTCACAGCTCAATCTGTTCCCCCAGAACCCAAACAGAGCGCACGACCTGCAGATCGCGGCTTAATCCCCCGGAACCCAAACAGAGCGCGCGACTGACTTGCAGATCGCGGCTTAATTCCCCAGAACCCAACCAAAGCGCTCGACTGACATGCAGATCGCGGCTTTATTCCCCCAGAACCCAAACAGAGCGCACGACTTGCCAGCTCGCGACTTAATCCCCCGGAACCCAACCAGAGCGTGCGACTCACATGCAGATCGCGGCTTTATTCCCCCAGAACCCAAACAGAGCGCACGACTTGCCAGATCGCGGCTTAATCCCCCAGAACCCAAACGAAGCACACAACTGACCTGTAGATCACGACTTAATCCCCCAGACCCCACCAGACCGCGCGACTGACATGCAGATCACAGCTTTATTCTCCCAGAACCCAAACGGAGCGCACGACTGACGCGCAGATCGCAGCCTAATCCCCCTGAACCCAACGGAGCGCACGACTACATTCAGATCGCGGCTTTATTCCCCCAGAACCCAAAACGGAGCACACGACTGACTTGCAGATCGCGGGTTAATCCCCCAAAACCCAAACGGAGCGCGCAGCTGGGGCTCTATTCAACAGAAGACAAAAGTAGTAGTCACTTGTCAAAGTCGGTACTCAATTTAGATTCTGTTTGCTCACCAGAAACGCAATGAAGCTGCCAGGTTTAACCGGCGGACGAATTGCTGTGGTGTCCTACAAGCACAAAGTTAGACTCCAGTTGACAACCAGAGCATGCTAACCGGAAACGGGGAAACAATGAAGGTCCGAGATTACACTTTGACTCCTGAATATGCTTCTTCTCTGTCTCTATTGCCTCTAGGTGCAGGTTGAAAGCACTCTTGGTGTCCTGGTGGCCAGTTTGGGCGGTATAACCACTAATTCAGCATCAAAATTAATTTAATTGAATAAAAACCATTGGCACACGTGATGCCTAAGGCCTTAGATGAAAACCGGGCCTCAACCTAGGGCTTAACCTAAGGGATGATTGACAGCTACAGCTTCCTTGTCCTCGAGTAGACAAGGCGATGGGCGAGGCGCCCAGTTTATTTGTGGACTGGCGAAACAAATTCATCTGCTTTGCGACGGCCGGTTACGCTTGCAAAACCGGCAGTGCACTGCGATGGAGAGTGAACGCGAGGTTACACGTTGGACAGTTCGGCAGTTGCACTGGTTTTCGAAGACAGGATGCCAGGTCTTGGCGAAGACTTGATTTATTTCGAGTTTGAATTTGGCCGTTATAAACGGACGGCCATTGCTCTTGGGTGCTAAATAGCAGGAACATCGGTGTGAAAAGGCAATGGGTGACTTTCAGCCCGGTATGTTCTCTTGGACGATATTGCATCGACTAAAAGAAATAGACTATTCTTGTCAGTGGCCTCTCACGGATAGCCAACAAGCAACCTTACGTCTTGCCTGTCCTCTAGAGAACTAATGCATGAATCAGGATCACTGTCCAGACTGTCCTCGTTGTAACGCGGGAAAGTTAAACTTAAATAGAACCCCAGGCCCTCCCATGTTGCGACCGTCTTATCGAAGTGTACAGTATTGCGGCCAATCTTTGCGAATCGGCGTGGGGTTGAACCTGTTAAGACCACCAGGTTAGTTCTAGTACTGTCGCATTTCGACCAAAGGTTCACGGGGTGTCACCCGTCACCTCAATTGTTCACTGAACAAATTGTTCATTCCTCGGCAATCATGGGAAAATTGCCATAAATGGCAGTCCGGCGGATGCCGGGGCGGATGCCGGAGCGAAATTTTTGGCATTTTTTGGCCTATTTGGGCCCAAAAACTGCAATGTCACCGTCACCTAGTGCAAAATTGTTCAGTTCACAGGTCAGTGTCACCCGTCACCTGAACCTTTGGTCGAAACGCGACAGTATGGCGGTGGGATCCGTCAGCAAGCAGTTACAGTGGGGCCATGATATTTAAAAACTGCCGACTTTGGTATATCGTTGTACCATCCTTTCCACATTTTCGTGGCAGCAATCAGCCATGGTCATCGCTGTGATGCGTGACTGTCGAGAAATAACCACTTTCGGACCGCAGCGATCAAAAGTTCTCGTCGTGGCGATCAAACGCGATCAAATGTCCTGCACATCGTCAGCGACGACGGCGATAAAATGCATTCCAAAAATCGGGAAAACATCCAGGATACAGAACACAGATAAGGGCGGAAGCTGTGGGATAACGGCGTGAAACGCCTTTCGACCCTAAACGTGCGGCTCGCGCTTTTTAGTGCGTTTGTTTCTCATCGACAAAACAGGAAAGAGGCGGGCGGTGGTGTAGCTCCCTCCAGAGGCGTTGCGAACGTCGTCGAGACGCCTGCCCGAGCACTGGATCGCATACGACGCCCACCATCACCCGTGACGCAGGTGCTGCGCGGGAAGGGGTATTGAAGCCGATGGAGCCGGCCCATGCGCGAGGAATCATGCACCGTATGAAGAGGAGGCAGCGGCCCCGCAGCAGCGCAGTGACGCGTACGCCCGCGCTGCTGCAATACCCTGCCCTGCCAGCTCCGCAGCAGGCAGTTGCGACACCTCAATCAACGTCTACACCGATAGCGAGCAGGGTACCTAGCACAGCCTCGGGCAGGCGTCATGTGAAGGAGGTTGGATTCTCCGCCCGCAGGCGCAGGATGTGTGCTGTGCGGTTGGCCAAAGTAAGGTCAGCCACTGTACCAGTAAACACCATGGATTCCATGGTGTAGTGGTTATGCATAATGTGTTGGTTATATCCTCATTGGAAAAGGTTCTTAGTTCAACCCTCATAATATGTAGTTTTTTAGTTCGAAATTTACTAGATAGTGGAACCTAACTATGTAGGGCAAATAATATTATGTTTCGACTCCGAGATTGATGAGCTGAACCCTAGTATCAAGGGCATAAAATATTATTCCTGCAAGCAGCTGAACCCATGGTTCTAAGGCCAAGAATATTATTTCCCTTGATGAGCTGAACCCAGCTATGTGAGGTGAATAATATTATCATGGATAGCCAGGTCAATGAGCTGAACCCTAGCATCTACAGCATAAAATATTATGTTTGTAAGCAGCTGAGCCCAGGCTTCTAGGGCCAAGAATAGTATTTCCTGTGATGAGCTGAACCCAGCATGTGGGGTGAATAATATTATCATGGATAGCCAGGTCAATGAGCTGAATCCTAGCATCTACAGCATAAAATATTATGTTTGTGAGCAGCTGAGCCCAGGCTTCTTGGGCTGAGAATAGTATTTCCTGTGATGAGCTGAACCCAGCTATGTGGGGTGAATAATATTATCATGGATAGCAAGGTCAATGAGCTGAATCCTAGCATCTACAGCATAAAATATTATGTTTGTGAGCAGCTGAGCCCAGGCTTCTAGGGCCAAGAATAGTCTTTCCTGACATGAGCTGAACCCAGCTATGCAGACCAATTAATAATATCATGAATGGGAAGGTTGATGAGCTGAACCCTGGCATCTAGGGTATAAAATATTATTCTTCTCAGCAGCCCAACACTGGCTTCCAGGTGCAGAAATATTATTTACCTGCATGAGCCAAACCCAGCTATGTGGGGCACATAATATTAGAGCATATCAGAAGGCCGATGGGCTAGACCCTGGCATCTAGGGGGAATAATATTACCATAGATAGCGAGGTCAGTGAGCTGAACCCTGATACCTAGGGTATAAAATATTATTCCTATAATGAGCTTGACCCAGGCTCCTAGGGGCGCAAGTTTTATTCCCTGCCATGAGCTGAACCCAGCTCTATACAGCAAATAATATTATAGCATATCAGAAGGTCAATGGGCTGAGCCCTAGCATCTAGAGCATAAAATATTATTCCTGTGATGGGCTGAACCCTCCTCTGCAAGGGATATAATATTACTTTTGCATACACATGAGCAGCTGAACCCTAATACATAGGACAAAAATATTATACTCTACCGGCACCAGCCATCCTGGCAATCAAATTTTCAGAAATCACCCTCTCCTTTCTACCCAAATATCCAATGAGCTAGGTCCTAACTTGTTCACAAGATAATATTATTCCTGGCTCATAAAAATATTATTACAGCCCAAGATGCTAGGGTTCAGCCCAGAATCCGGCGGACTTCACTGGTCCCTAGTCTCTAGGAATTAATCATTTGTAGGGGGCCTAACATCTAGGTCAGCGGCAAGCCATCGCGGAAGAAGGGAGGTCACATACGAGCTGCCGGTGGGGCAACGTCGGAGGGAGGTCAGCGGCAAGCCATCGGGAGAACGAGGTCACATACGATCTGCGGGTGGAGCAACATTGAAGCGAGGTTAGCAGCAAGCCATCGCGGAAGAAGGGAGGTCACATACGACCTGCGGGTGGAGCAACGTCGAAGCGAGGTTAGCGGTAAGCCATCGCGGAAGAAGGGAGGTCACATACGGTCTGCGGGTGGGGCAAGGTCGAAGCAAGGTCAGCGGCAAGCCATCGGGAGAACGAGGCCACATACGCTCTGCGGGTGGGGCAACGTTGAAGCGAGTTCAGCAGCAAGCCATCGCGGAAGAAGGGAGGTCACATACGAACTGCCGGTGGGGCAACGTCGAAGCGAGGTCAGCGGCAAGCCATCGCGGAAGAAGGGAGGTCACATACGAGCTGCCGGTGGGGCAACGTCGAAGCGAGGTCAGCGGCAAGCCATCGCGGAAGAAGGGAGGTCACATACGGGCTGCGGGTGGGGTAACGTCGAAGCGAGGTCAGCGGCAAGCCATTGCGGAAGAAGGGAGGTCACATACAAGCTGCGGGTGGGGGCAACGTCGAAGCGAGGTCAGCGGCAAGCCATTGCGGAAGAAGGGAGGTCACATACGAGCTGCGGGTGGGGCAACGTCGAAGCGAGGTTAGCGGCAAGCCATCACGGAAGAAGGGAGGTCACATACAAGCTGCGGATGGGGGCAACGTCCAAGCGAGGTCAGCGGCAAGCCATTGCGGAAGAAGGGAGGTCACATACGAGCTGCGGGTGGGGCAACGTCGGAGGGAGGTCAGCGGCAAGCCATTGCGGAAGAAGGGAGGTCACATACAGCCTGCGGGTGGGGCAACGTCGAAGCGAGGTTAGCAGCAAGCCATCGCGGAAGAAGGGAGGTCACATACGACCTGCAGGTGGGGGCAACGTCGAAGCAAGGTTAGCGGCGAGCCATCGGGGGAAGGGAGGTCACATACGGTCTGCGGGTGGGGCAACGTCGAAGCAAGGTCAGCGGCAAGCCATTGGGAGAACGAGGTCACATACGGTCTGCGGGCGGGGCAACGTCGAAGCGAGGTCAGCGGCAAGCCATCGTGGAAGAAGGGAGGTCGAGATCTTCTAGCCATCCCAAGGACTTGAGGTGAAAGGGGTCTTTGCGTCCCAATCTTGAGAGGCCTTGCGCCGTCCCGGTTTTGAGCCAAGCCTTTCTCGTGATTTGATCCTGGAGTCGCCGAGAGCAGTCCTTGGCTTTGACGCTTGCGAGGTCTTGCAAAGGGGCTTGATTGCGTGAGGAACTGACCTGAGGCTTCACACTGAAGGACGGAAGATTGCTGGGGTAAAGTGCGACGACGATGGGGGAAGGAGAGCAAGGTAATTAGACGGACCACTCCCTTTTGAGTGGGCCTTGAGCGCGCGAAAGCTGGCCGCGTGATTGATGTCCACTGTCAAGTCGAAGCTAATTTGTGATTTGGGGGTTCACCTGAAATAAGTACATGCGCTTAGGCGCTAAGTCAATTATTGATACCGAGGGTCAGCTGGACATCGAAATACGGTAATTTCGGGAGAACAAACAGGTGCACTCTGATTCGAGGCATCTGCTTAATATACGAGTAATACGAGTAATAGCTGTAGCAATAATACCGTGTGCGAGGCTTACAACATTGCAGCCTGTAGCATTAAAATTGCAATTGTACGCACAGAGATCCAACGGAGGGCGGGCGGATTTGAGCTCCAGGGATGTACAAGGCGTGGGAGATACGAATCCGATGGCCACGTGAGGCAAGCTTGATGACGATTTGCCCGACTCCCACTGCGACGACGCCGCTGCCCCCAACTCCCTTTATGACCTGCGGCGTAATGGGGTGAAGCTGAATGAAGTCATCTCGGATAAGCCTTGCGCTATTCACTCATGCTCCAATATCGGAGCTGGTCTCTGTCAAAACTCATGACGACAGCTGTAACGTTACTCGCAGTTCCTGCGCTGAGAATTTGCCAACGCTCACCCATCATCGCCAGCGGATAACGAGTACGAGGAAAGGGGGCAAAAAGAGGAAATTGAAACCTCCCTGAGGTCGCTTTAAGAAACAGCGGAAAACTTCCAAGGCGCGCGCAGCGCCCTAGATAGCGACAGCGACGAGGGGACGTGGTGGCCCGAGAGGCTTTCAGGAGGGAAAATCGAAAAAATAGCGCGGGAAAAAAATTAGATTATTCGTAAAACAGCGGCCCAGGGCCCGATTTTCATAGAGTAGATCGATCAAAATTTTGGGTTTTGGGCTAGTACTAGAGAATGACCGGCGGCCACCTGCCGTGTTCCGGGGCTTCGCGAACTTCCGGAGGGAAATATCGTCTCACCAATCAACTTAACGATAATTTGAACGTCATCATACATTGTTACATACTTACGGGCGCTCCGCGAGTCCGCCCCCAGTTCGGATCCACCAGAGCCCCGCGCTGAATGGCGCAAAAAGTAAGATATCACTACTTTTCAGAGACCCTACAATGAGTCTTATAATTTGAATTTCCCCAGATTGAATTGGCCGCATGTACAAAATGAGGGGAAGATCAGGTGTTTCCAATGACCTATGGTGCCGGTCACATAGCTGCCGCCACCAAAGATTAGTGGCCAAATCGGCCGGAGAAAATTTTGGCCCTATACACAGCCACAATCAGCGACGTTTCCCATTATTTCCCCGCCAGTGGCCAAATTGAAGGCAAGATTTTTTTACCTCACTCAATTTTTATCCAAATGAAAATCTGTCTTACAGACCTGTGCGGGATCAGAAGAAACACTTTTGTAAGAGGGACAAGCATTAGAGGTAACTCGGACCGAAAAAATCCCGAGCAATCTCAAGCACAGGGTAGTGGCAGCTAGGTGGTCGGCACCATACGCGGCCTGCAGCGATGGACCCGAAGATTTGGCTTGTGAAACCCCCCGATCAGGCCGGAAGGAAAAACGACAAAGAATGAAGTGTAACTAATATAAGTTAGATGAACAGCCACAGACGGCAAACGTTTACGTAATCACTGTGACTTCGCCCAAAATGGATAAAATTGGAAAGAAAATGCCTCAGATAATTATCGGGCCATGATTTAGACAATCAGCTCTCCCTGATTTGAGCCTAGATTATGTAGCAAACTTCCTATGTACTTGGTTTGGCAAGACATTACATCCCAAATATCTAGATAGACTTTTCGTTGTTTTGAGCACTAAACCTGTATCTAGTCCCTCAGTTCTAAACCTGTTGGGTCAATCATTTTTCTCAAGACATATGAGATGTATCCCTTGGAGAGGCACAGGCTCTCGGGGTCGGAGATGAGCCAGCGGGGCCCGCAGCAGGTGGGTGGAAGCAGAGGAAACCCGGATTGTGATGACTAATCTACGACATCCGATGTACATACTAGCAACGCCAGTGGCACCGCCACACCCTTCAATTTATGGGAGCCAGATTTTGCATAAATGTTGTGCCAGGGTCTACGGACATTTGGTGTCGATTTAAATAGCACATTTCTCCCGATTTGAACGCGTGACAAAGTGTGACATACGTTGGCGGCATGTGGCAGTCGTCTACCTTAGTACGGCCGTAGACTTCGAAATGAGTCACACCCTGATCAAAAAGATGTTCGATTATTGCTGTGAGACATTTTTCCATGTCAATTGACGAAGAATGAATGAGGGTATTGATTTGGCGGTGATTGTGCGCGAGTCGTCACAATAAAATGCCTGTTTTCAAGTTCCCACTCCCACCCAACCCCCTCTACCTTTCATGGGGTGCAAGACAGTCTCACTTCTTCAGCAGGCCATCGTGGAAGTCAAGTCATCACAAGTGTGATCTTGTCTGGCTGCTCACCTCCATGGACCAGGCCTTCGACCACCCGGGGTTTTATGGCTTTGGTTGTGAACTACGTCAATGAGCGGACGGGGGAAAACCTCCGCCCTTCTCAGTTGACAAGCTTGTTGCAGACTGCCCGACAGTAACATAGGGTCTTCTTGAGCTGGCACAAAGACGTGTTTATCGGGATCTCAACACCCTGCTCGATCCAATGGAATATCGCGAGGTATGAGCGAACATACAGAGTGTCTGTCCACGAGAGACTAGGCCAAAGCTGAAGCCAGCAAGGATTGGAGATCTTGTTCGCTGTCCTACTAGCCATGCCAATGTCTTCGCCTCCGCGTCCTGGTTTCAGCAGCAGTTTTCTGAAGTCAAAGGCCTCGAGGGGGAACCGTGCATTGATTGCACTAGGCTTGACCACTCAAAGCCAAGGCGCATAGAGAAGCAAGCTGGACCATCTGCCAAAAATCAGGCAGCAAATCAAAGTGACTCACAAGCACTCTCCTTGTTACAACCTCTGTGAAATTCTCCGAAAACATAGCGTATAGATAGATGCCCACATGTAGCGAAAAATATGGCAAAAATCACCGAACTCGTGCTGTTCATATTTGGCATTTTGTTGTCAATTGGACGTGCGAAGAGCGCTTTACGAGTGGGAATAGAGCAGCCATGCCGGTAAGTATCATAGTGGAATCCACAGTTTGGGTGTGGTTACGAGTCTAGTTGCCCTTCGGGTTCCTGCTGAAACTCAATGAAAAATTGGAATGAACCGGTGTGTACCACAGTCTAAGATCCCTTTGTGGCTCTCGGTCGGCCTAAAGTAGACATTTATCCTGTTCCATAATGTATTAATCCCATGCAACCGGCGCACTCTTGTTCATGAATCGTGGAGCCAAGATGTTATTTCCTCCCAATTACAATTCTACCAAGAAATTCGACTACAACTTGGGCTTCCCTGGTCAGGAGCATCTGACCGGTCGAGGTCCTCTTGGGAACGCTTCGACAACAAATTCGGGTGTTCAGGGGTGGGGCATCCGGCGAGTTTAGGTGCAGCACGGTCCTCGTTTGCATCTCTGCCGTTGCCCGGGGTGGGGAGATCGTTGGGAACGGGCGGGGGAGGAGTACAGTCGGAGGGTGAGTATCCGGGCAAGTCCCGGTGTGTGCGATCTTTCACACATAGGAACCCTATTTTTTATTCTTTATCTTTTACAACTTCCTTTTGCGTTTTGCTGATTTGTACACTCAGTTTTGACTTCAAAGTCAAGTAAATACTGACAATGTTGAAATTCCCGACGCCCACCACAACAAAACATCAGAAATTCACGACAGATCCTTTTCACAGCGAAAGTGTCATTTTCGCAGCATTTCGATTGTGCTGACGGCTGACGGGCGTGGCTATGTACAAGGAACATTCTCGGTATTTCCCCCACTCCCCCCAACGATTATTCTGCATGCATAGCAAGTCAAACTACCTACAAACCGTTTAGAAACGCTCACCACGCAGGCGGCGGGCCAGAGCCAAGTCCTTGGGTTGACTATGCCCGGGTGAGTACCTTAATCGAATCGAGGAGGATGCGCACACTGACATGGTGACGCGCTTCGCATGGATGGCAGCCATGTTGGTGTCTTCGAAGAGTGAAATTAAATAGGCCTCAGCCGCCTCTTGTAGCGCCATCACTGCAGATGACTGGAAGCGCAGCTCTTGCTGATGACTTGATTCAGGATGCATTTAAATATTTGTGGTTTAGGTATGTACCTTGAAGTCCTGAGCAATCTCCCGAACGAGACGTTGGAAAGGAAGTTTCCGAATCAGGAGACTGGTGGATTTCTGATAGCGCCGTATCTCGCGGAGGGCAACGGTGCCTGGCCGGAACCTGTGAGGTTTTTTGACACCCCTTTGTTCGCGGGCCTGGACAGAGAGGTTATCTCACGTCCGAGTCGACGGTCGAATGAACTTTGTCTTACCTCCTTGCTAGCTCCTGCCTTGGCTGCTAGCTGGGTACGCGGAGTTTTTCCTGTTGGCAAGTAACGTCAGCGAGGTCAAGATGACCACTGGGTGTATACACACCTCCGACGGATTTCCGCGCAGTTTGCTACCCAGTTGAGAGTGTTTCTAACGATAAAAAGAAAAGTTACCTTTGTACGTGCCATTGAAATATTCGGCGATTTTGGTGGGTTCTCAGTTGAAACCATTCTACTTATATGTCTTTCGGCTTCCCGGGCTGTCGTGTGGTACAGTGTGTTATAACAATAGAGGCGCACCATCCATTTATGTCAATTCAAACAACATTATAGCATGAACGTTAAGTGATTTCATGCTCCCATGCACCAAAAAAACCATAGCACATGTCCTACAAGCAGCAAGAGAAGAATTGTTGGATTATGCGAAGCCAATTTGTCGTGTGGCGTCAGATACTCCGCTACCACCTTTGCGAGTTATTAACCACACAATCCCATTTATTGATGAGTCCAAAATATTGCCGTGGTGCGCTGGAGGTGTTACTCACCGGCCGAGCCAGTTACTGTAGTGTTTCGACCAAAGGTTCAGGTGACAGGTGACAGAGGCCCATGAACTGAACAATTTTGGTCTAGGTGATAATCTTCCATATTCTGGCACGTCTTGAAGAAGTCTTATTATAACAACTGAATACATCCCTCTCTTCATCTCGAAAGAAAGCTCTTAAATTGCCTTTCCCAGACGGCTTTTTCCGTCAAACACACGAACTATGTTAACTGCAAAGTTAGTGGTTCCCTTCATCTTGCGTTCTGGGATACCGGAGCGAAGCGGAGGGTTGTCTTGTTCCATCTCTATGTAATGACTGATTTCACTCGGTGAGTTTCATGTTTTCTGGACGACCTGAAGTTTGGCATTTCCGATCTTGCTTGGATGTGATAAGGCAAATTGTGTTTGAAGAGTTGCAACGGATACTTGAGCGGAGTGGATTTCAACGTTGCCGAAATCAAGCAGGGACTAATGTCCTCGCAGATGCGCTCTCGCGGATATACTCGAACGAGGCGCCAGGGACTGTATAAATCCATTAATGTATCATATCACTGCGTTCCCACCCCCTCCCTCACCGCAGGAAGTTGGAGACGTACCATAGCCGTAGGTTTTTCCCCTGCTGTTGCTGCCTGATATTCCGAAACACAGCTGGAGTGGAGAAATTAAACGGCGAGAAGACAACGTACCAACGTCCGCTTCTTCGCCATGTCGACAGGGATTGTTTCCTACGCGGACCCTCAGCTCCTACATCTCATAGCCACACACTCACGCACCGGATCAATTACAACAGACGTATAGTTTGTTTCATCTACCCGCAAGAGCCCATGGACGCATTGTGGCACACTCGGAGGAAGCGCAAAGCCCTCATGATCATGATGCATAGACGAGCTGATCTCGTGCGGGCTGAGCTGGATGCGGGTCTGTGACATTTTCGGGGTTGTTGAGATACGAAAGGAACGAGGTACACCCCTCTGTGAACCCGACCCGCTGGTAGCTGCAATATTGCATGTCCTGTACGTCGACGTGCCTTCTCTTGTCAATAGTAGGTTTTGTGCTTTCTGTGGAGCTTTAGTGTTGGATGTGGGCTAGGGCACAATATGACATTAGCGGTCTGCTGTAAGTAAATGAATAAAAGGTAAACCACCATCTCCAATTGAGCGACGGGGCGCGGGATAGTCGGGGGCCCTTCATGGGAGTCATGACCAGGGTTCACATGTGAGGTCGTCATCCTCGCGCCGGGGACCTTGTGCTTGATAGAGACCTGAAGGTGTGATGTTCCGCTGTCCCTCAATGGTCCTGGAGCTCCTGAGCTGACGGGTACCTTCGTCGCATAGCTCTGCATGATATGCAATGGTTCCTGTTCTTCCCGTCCTTGAGGTTGAGCCTCTGTGATCTCCGAGAAGACACATTTTCGAACTTCTCCCGTTCGCCGACTTTCGACTTTGGCACCCGCCTTGTACGAATTGGGATGTTACGAAAACATACATAGGCCGCATTGATTATCCTCTTCAGTCTATGAGAGAGTGGTGATAGTGCAGTTGTTAGTAGTTTCCCCAGAGGAAACAGAATTGTTGAGCAAAGGACATCATACATTGAGCAAGGGACATATTTTGCGCCCGCCTCGGAGCGAGCGCTGTTGATGCCAATGTGGGTAGATGGTGAGAGCAATTGATGATAGAACAGAAGGTGGTCGAATCCAAGATGGCACAATGTGAGACGGGAATGTATCGGGATGTAATGGGGCTAAAAAGAATGGCTTGAAAATTGAGAAATCTGGGAGCTCCTGGTGGGGCTAACACAATAGTTAGTGGCAATATATATGTCATATTCAATGATGATACTGACCTGCAGGCCAGTCAGAGTCTCGAATAACCCCATCACAAGCTCAAACTCGTCCTCGCTGATGAATATCCGGCCGCATATCTCTTGTGTGTCTGCCGACCGTGGCTCTTGAGCAACTCGCTTTTCAACGCGACACTGATAGTTTTTGTTATCGAGCCACATCTTGTCGGACTCGTCCATGTAATATGTATAGTCGTGGTTGAGCAGGGCTGCAGAACATGCTTCGGAGATGGTTTTGTGTCGAGTGAAGGTATGTCATGGTGTCCATCCATCTATTGTTGGGATACAGCTCCGTGTAATTCTCAACGAGCCGAACTGAGCCAGGTATCGGGATCTGTACTGTATTGGCAGCCAATGCCGCCTGCAGGTGATGCTCCTCAATGCCCTTCGAGTTAGCTGGGTCAGAAAATGTAGCCAGCTGGTACTCACAGATCTCTCGTTTCTATTGATGTTTCCAACAACCGAAACTTGAAGCAAGGCTTGCCCATTGGCATCTCTTCGGTTTTCCAAAAGACCCTTGTGTATTTCAGCAGGGTGTTTCGTCCTGGGGGACGAGGCTGTCTGTTTCGTGGCCAAATCGGGGTTGCCATGAAAGTGGGAGGAAAACTGCTATTTAGTGACCGAAGTGTAACAGTGTTTCAACCGAACCGAACTTCTCGATAAATGGGGATGCTTTTGGTGACAAAGAGAACGAGATTGGCCGGTATATCGCTCTTGAGTCTTTCCAACCCCCACGTGGCCACCACTGACGGGGAAAGCGAGGTGGTGAGTCACTCCAGTTTACGGACTTGGCGCAACCATCGTAGAGGTGGAGGATTGATGGCCATTGAGAAATGTGAAAACATGTGCGTTCGGCGTCCGATCGCCTTCCTAATCGGGATATGTTTGTGGTGCAGGGGGCTTCGTGATTTTTTTCCCAGAGCTCTTACTCTGCTTCCGTTCATCAAATGATTGACCTCCGCTGATATCACCCCTTTTACGCCGCCAAATAAGTAACCGTTGCGTGTGGCGACTACGATGGCCGTATGCTTCAAAGCGAGGTACGAGCTTTTATGTTGAAACGTCAGTCTAGGAGAGACTATTACCGAATGGGGACCCGGGACGAGCCTACAGTATCCCAATTTTTTGCGTAGACATTGGGCTCTCACAGTGCAGTTGAGAATTAGTGTTGTCAGAGTGCTTTCGAACGATCAGCAGGGAGTCTTTTATACCCGTAACCGATCTGTTGCTGAAGATAATTGCTTATAGAGAGACAACCCCAGTTTAGTCTCTAAAGTTTGGTTGTTGTTCTTGTGCTGGAGATCTACAGCCGTGAAAGCGGTGAGCTAATCAATGGTTATGAGGCAGCAGCGTAGCGCAGTGTATTTTTAAGCTGGTTCAAGTCTCGTTCTATCTTATTATTACTATTCACACTCTCGGGCCATAAAGTCTATAAAAAGAGCTTGAAGGGCTCCGGACGGGCAACCGTTATTTTATAAAAGAGAGATTATTATTATTTATTCACCTTTGCCACATCAATGTTTGTGAATTCAAACTCAACCCCTGGCCCTCAGGTTGCCCACTGCATTTTGGTAAAATTACCATTGCCAGCAGCCACAAATCTTCCACCATCTGGCCTCCCCTCTCCCCCTGAAAATATTCACCAACACAGTCTACATCATTTGTTTGGGCTGCAGACCCAGCCACGCATTCTATACGATGTGAACTACAGATCCCAGTCCAAAAACCCATGAAGAGTCCCGCCATCTGCCATGAGTGGAGTTTATGCCTGTACGTGGAGCGTGTCCAAAAAGAACGGCGGGAGATGCCGTTGGATGCCGGTTCTGTCGCGTTCACGTGGTCTAGAATCTTTCTTTTTGCAATCCCTAAGTTGCGTTTGCAATGGACTCACTGGACGAAGCTTCGACTGCACCATTCTCAGAGCTCCACTATGCTTTGTATTCACCCCTGAAATCGTGTACTCTTGTCCAACGCTTGTCACACAATCGTCATTCGTTTCAAACTTTGGCTGTACTTTGACGGATTGCCTCCTCGTCGATTGGCTGCGGGAATGGTCCTGGGATACTCCACCGCTTTCTTTCAACGTGTCAGACACCACTTCCTCACCTTGAAAATCTCGGAATACACTTGTAATTAGTATGTGTAATGCCGGTGTAGTCCA
>JARKIC010001651.1:0-104860 GCA_029378375.1 Mycena olivaceomarginata | reverse complement strand
GCATTAATGCGAGTAAGTAGGAATTGATGAATATTAGGGGGTTGTGTGGTGAAGTGCGACGGGACATCGCGGGCTGTGTCCGGCAGGAATCTGCTCAGTCTCCACCGGCTATGTCGTCTACTGTGATCCTGGGGAGCTCTCCGAAGACGCTGCGGCACCGTCCCGTCCCGACCAGGCAATGAACTGGAATAGTAGCGGCAGGAGTTTCGGGCGGGAGAGCAATTTCATTATGTCTCTGCTCGGCCGCCCGCCCACGCGGTGTAGCTCGGCGCATGTGTTAGTGTGAGCTGGGCAGTGTATGAGATAGTGAAGAACAGTCTCTCCTCCCTGCGGCAACAGGGGCAAACAGGCGAGTCGGCCCGCTTGATAGATGTTTGTTCAGAATGGTGTATCTAATCCTCTATATCTCGCACTGAGCTCGCGTCAAGTCAGCTAACAACAAGGTCCCGTTACGGCGACACTTCAAGGAGAGCTTTGCGGACAACTTTCAAAGTTACTCCATTCACACACCATCTCCCCTGCTTCAGCATGTCAAATCCAGGTTCAGCTTCCTCATTCCCTCATGCAGGATCAAGCTCGTGCCGGCGAGCGCCAGAATAACGCCAAGTCCCCGAAATCCAGCGGCGGTCTGGAAGATTGGCTGTGAACTGCGCGGGCTGCGCGATGGCCGATATCGAAAACGTTGCAATCCGTGGAATGTCCGGCGTATTACATCGGTATTTATCATACCCTAGTCTTCATCGCCGCCCCATATACTCTGTCATCATCCAGGTTCTCCGCGTCGATGTGCTGGCCGTCATCCGCATCCCCGCCGTTCTGACCACCATCATCCTCTTCATACCCGGTCGCTCGGTGGGTCGCATCTCCATCGTCTTCCTCTCCGATGTGTTGGCTGTCATCCGCATCCCCGCCGTTCTGATCACCATCATCCTCTTCATGCCCGGTCGCTCGGTGGGTCGCATCTCCATCGTCTTCCTCTCCACGCTGAGTCCTGTTGTTGGCATCGGTGCTATTCGGGTTTCTGTGTGCGTGGGGCTCCTCCTGTGAGGGTCTTTCGAGTCCCATGCTCAAGATCCGCTTCAACATCGACTCGATCGTGTCGAGTCGCGCATCCAGTGCCGTCACACGTTGAGATAGTTGATCCATCTGCGCCGAGAAAAAACGTGAGTCTACATCTCGTTGACGGATGGTTCTTTACCTTGGCATCCATGGAGACGACGGGCGGGCTTGACGTGCTTTCTGGCTCAGTTGGCTGCTCTGAGTCGTCGTCGTCGTCGTCGTCATTTTCTAGGAACCGGACGATCAGACTGCCTTCTTTGATATACTGTGCCTCGTTATCCTCGACACTCCTCGCTCAATAGAAGATTGACTCGCCTCCTTATACCATCCATTGAACAACCCACCCGCATAACACTGCACCTGTAATTCAATATCCTGCTTCTGCGAGCGCCAACTGCGACGGAGGGATTTGAACCGCCAGTGGAACTGCCAAACCAAAGTAGACAGCGTCGCGTCCATGTCCTGCCATTTCGAGGCGAATTGCTGTGCGGTCATGTTCTCCATGCCCGCCGAAATGATTTCGTCATGCTTGCGGAGTATCAAGAATAACAGCACCGTGATGCTCTGCAATCTCTCGTGTCAGGCAGATTCGGATGTAGGTCTTAGGCATACCTGTTCGATGCGGAAGGCCGCTTGGTTCGTCAGACTGGGAAGACTAGACTGGTCCACGCGATACCCGACGGCGTTTAGATTTCCCTCAATGAGGGCCTCCTTCGTCTGGGACAGCGTCGTCGCCACGTCCAGGAGATCCTGCCCCGTCTCGTCGTCCAATTCCTCCAGGCCACTCGCACCGGCATCCCACGCCATCCATTCGGTATGCAATTCACGAGATTCAAGGTGTCGAGGTAACTATCGATGCACATACTTAAATCTTGGTCATCGGTTTTTAGTTTGCGGCAGCGCTCTTCCAGGTGCGCGGTAATTTCATCAATTTTAATTGTATAGCTGTCGGCATTGGAGTGAGTACTTGGTGAATCAAATAGCTAAAAAATATCCACTCGATGTCTAGATACTGTGGGCCGACAGCCCAGCTTGGAATCCAGTCAGGAAGGTATAACACGGTGATTAGAGGTATTGAACACTCACAAAGCAAACCAGACAGGCGTGGATAATCCCTGGTTCTTCTTGAGGAAGTGGTTGATCTCGTGGACCGAAATGAAGCCGCTTGCATCCTCGTCAATCGCTTCTCCGACGGCAGGGTAATCTAGGTGATAATGAAGCATGCGTAGCGCTGGGTGAGTTCACGCACTGATTACTTTGCCCAAGATTTTGAGTGTCCAGCTGTCTTCGCTCGCCGACTTCAAGAATTTCTCGGTGTAGTGATTGCAGAGTGCTACATTGGAGATTCAGTGAAGGGGATATATTCGCATTATATGCCTCACCGTCGACGAAAACGCGGCATTTGACGCTGACCTTCCACTCATTTCCTAATTTTGCGTCGTGAGCAGTTATGCAAGGACCAACAAGAAAACGTACCTTTCCAGATCTCCTTGATATCGGGCTCGTCGATCAAATCGTGAGGTCCCGATTCCATCTTCAGTCGAATAAGTACCAGACAGCATCTGCGGACATCTCACTCACCCGGTTCAGAATTTTCGCAGTCGATCTGTCAATTGCCTCGCTGAGCTCCATCGTCGCGCCCTTGAGCTTAAACTCGAATAGAGTACTGTCTCGCAACTGAATTCTCTGCCAAAGCGTGAGCACCGTGGACGGACAGACCTGTTCTGCTCGAGGAGGTCCTCAAAGGCATCGTTGATCGCTTCAATTGTACTGGACGTGACCGAATCGTGCAGCTTTCGAGCGACCTCCGTGAGGCCTTGTGTACTCTAATGAAGCGTCAATAATTTTGTGCGTGCGCCATATTTAAATCACAAACCTCGAGGATTTGCTCGCCTTGCGACTTGATGTACTCGAACGCCTGTTTTTCTCGATCTGAAGCCGGCGCGCCGACGCGGTCGATTAGGGTTGAGATACTAGTATTCACGGCTGCGAGCTCGTGGGCCATTTTCACTTGACCGCCGGCCATCTGCGTTACCAGAATAAATTCGATCCTTTCTTGATGTCGTTGAAAGGTGTTCGCGAAGTCTTGGATTTTGGTTTTGAATTCTCTGGCTCGGGCGAATCGAACTGGGGACACGTAACTCAGATGATTGTCGGTCAGAGATGAGACAGGAATCTCCGCACCATCCATGATTTGCATTTCGTGTAGTAGACATCCGCGAAAGCACCTGGGAAGTCGGAATCAGCAAAAAGAATACGGAGGTGTGCTTCGAAAACGAACCAAAGTCTTTGATCGCCTCACTCATGTTGCCCAGTTCCTCAACAAGTTGGTCCGACAGGTCTTCGGGCGTGGCGGCATCTTGGTTCAGATAACGCAGGACGTGGATCATCGAGGTCTGTACATGTGCCCTGAGCTACCAGTGGAAAAATGCAAGGGCTATGCATACCATGGAGTAGCAGACGGCGACAATCTCTATGTCATTATCGCGTCTATCAATTTCCAGCTGAAGCACGCTCTGTATAATGGCGCCAAGAATCAGCACAACGTTACTCTTACGTCCGGACCGTACCATGAACAGGGACACAGCGACCTGTGGGGTACTTTAGCTTCACCACATTCAAACTAATATCCCGAGCGCGCACTTTTGCCTTGTTATCATACTCCGCAGCCCCACCCAAAACACTCGTTATCTGTTGGATGGTACTCAAGATCTTGCGGATCTGCGCCTTGTTTTGTTTCTTCGAAGCACCTTTAACAAAGTAACTTGTCAGAATACGGAGAATAAAAACCCAGCAAAGCACGTACTGCCAGCTGCCTTCTGGATGAGCATCCCCGCGTCCTTCAAGGCCTTATCCGCGCGCTCGATCTTGGCGTCCATGGTGTTCTGGGGTATGGAGGTATGTATGAGATGGATCCAAGTGAGCGTCTGCATCCAGCCCTCTTATATAAGTATATGGCACTTATAATATACTTCTCAGGGCAAGCGGCGATCAGTTGCCGCAGCCGAACTCGAGGTCGGCGTTTTTCTTCATGCATAAGTTCGCTTGACAAGGTCCCGTTACGGCGACACTTCAAGGAGAGCTTTGCGGACAACTTTTAAAGTTACTCCATTCACATCGTCTCTCCTGCTTCAGCCCACGTCAAATCCAGGTTCAGCTTCCTCTCATACCTCCGCCTTCCCTCATGCAGGATAAAGCTCGTGCCGGCGAGCGCCAGAATAACGCCTAAGTCCCCGAGATCCAGCGCGACTGGAAGATTGGCTGCGAATGCACGTACACCAGCGCGGGCTGCGCGATGGCCGATATCGAAAACGTTATAATCCACGAGTATCCCGGAACAATCTGTACCCGATGCGGTTTTGCGGCGGGGAGACAACGTCCAGGAAGACGATGGATGTGAATGTCTGCAAAGGTGAGGTGAGACGGGACGACGAAGGTGAAACGGAGATAAGTACATACTATGGTCGGCTCGAAATTTACAGCCATAGAGTCAAGTGCAAGAGAGTGGGCTCTGAGCGAATGCGAGACAAGTAGCTTCGAGCCGCCAAATATGGTAATGCGAGACGAGCTGACCCTGGGCTCAAGCTACCTCGACTGCGGGCGCGACGATTCTCCCCCAGAATTGAAGAGCGCAGATGGAGAAATCCCTACAGATTTCACAGGGAAACGAGTATTCCGTCAACAAAACCCGGCGGCCAGCGAGGCTCTGAGGGTGACGCATCTAGATCGCGGGGACGCCGAGCTGGCGTGCAGCTCCAGATCGCGGAGTAGGCTGTTCGAGACGAGGCACCGCTGCTGGCGGAATGCCCAAGGCGTCGTGATACTTCAGTGGCGGATCGAAAGCCGCCGAATCAGGTCGGTACGCGTGTGAACCGTCTGAGGTGAATACCTGGAAAATACGGCGCGAGGGCGGAAAAAGAAGAGGATTGGCAAAGGATGTCGTGAGTGGCGTCGGATAAGGCGACTAGGTGGCATATTCCGGGCTTCAGGTTCTGGAGGCACCAAACCGCTCCATCGTACAGGGCCAGGTGGAGATGGACGAAGCGAACAAGGATGCCGCGTCCTCCACTGCAGGGAGCCCCAGACGTATCGTCATCTTTGCGTGGGCTGGGCGAGTAGGGCGCACAGGATTGCGTTTCTTCACGGCGATTTCGCTTTCGAGATAGAATGCGAGCGCTTCACGTCGATTCAATCGATGGGGAGACCGAGCTAGAAGAGGCTGCAGAGCGTCAAATATCCTGGACTCATTGTCCTGTACTGCGATCAGCGATGTAGCTTGATACTTGATTAAAGGCGTACGATGAGAGTCCCGTATACGTCAAAGTACAAGACTGGCAGGTCAAAATGGAGTTGGGGTCACAACGCCGGTTTATACCCGAACCGAGATAGCATTCATCCTCGAAGGCCCAACAGTCATCCTCCTCGGGGTCACATTCGGTTGGATGCCGTCCTCCTTGTCGGGAGTATCCGGTCTGTCGAATGAAGTGGAGAATTCGATGGTGAATGGGTTAAATCTGTAACGAGCTGTTCTATAGTGTCCAGACCTCCAGAAGCCGCCTGTGCGTCAGACAACAATTCTACAGCCGGTGTAAATGGCACCTGGTTCATGGTCCAGACGATCGTTCTCCGTCGCCGGCGGGAAAAACGAGTTCTTAATCTGAAGCTAATGAGCAGTTGCCGCGTTTGGAAGGAGAACACCTGCCGCTGGATTTCTCGCTCATCTTCGAAGAAAAGACCGGCCGATGGGACTTCCACGAGCGAGCGATGCCATAGTCAACATGTACGGAGACGAGGGAAGGGGGGAATTTTACCGGGCGGTGCTGGAACATAGGTGCTCTTGACGCTGAAGGTGGTACAGCACGAAACATCGTCTGGGACGCCGTCGGCATCCCGTTCTGCTTTTTTCCGAGCTAACCGACGGTCTCGCTCCAAGAAGCCCTGGTCACGGCGATCATCGTAGAAATCGAAAGAAAAGCGCGAGCTTCTTTATTCAAGTCGTGGCGGCTCGCAACTGTATGGGATTTGTCCGGGACGCCCTGAAATCCGATTTTTTTTGCCTGTGTTTATGAGACAATCTTTGAATGGCTGGTCGAAACCAGGCATGAAGGGCTCGCGCGACCCAATCTTGCACGGGTGAAATGGGAAGAAAAATATCTGGGAGCAGCCGCGAGGATACCGGATGGACTAGATACCCTACAGCCATCCAGTCTTGTTGAGCTGGAAATGATCGCTTGCCGCAAGGCACACGCTTGCGAGCCGAAATGGCGAGTGGTGATTGCAGATATAGGACGGAATGCTGGAGAGACGCGGCTGCACGACTTGCCCAGGAGTATCGGTATGACATGGTCAATGGTTTATCGCGCAAGGATCAACCCCTATCTACATATCCCTTTCTCGCAGCACGGTCGGGCTCAAAACTGCCTCAAACTTCGCAGGTTACGGGCGGGTTGTGACCCGCGTCTAACGTATATGTAGCGAAATCTGGACGAGATCAACGCCAAGATGTCGACTTGTTGAGAAACTCAGCTGAAACCGCGTTGCCGGATAAATGAGCCAACTGGGAGTCCTCTTAACTCTGTCCTTCAAGTTGTCTCGGTCGTATCTGGCGTTTTCGCAATGGGCATCTTCGGTTCGCCCGCATACCCTGTGGTCCTCGGTCAAGCAGGCTGGATCGCCATTCGAAGAATCCGCAAAGCAGGCCTATCGAGACGAAAACGTACGACTATGTTATCGTCGGAGGTGAGCTCGATTGCCCTCTGTACCTGTGTTGTAGGCTGACAACACAGGCGGGACGGCCGGATGTTGCCTTGCGTCGCGTCTCAGCGAGGACCCATCGGTGTCTGTCCTCGTTCTCGAGCGGGGGGCCCGTGCACGACGCGTGGTTTTTCGCGAATCCCAATGGTCTCCAGCAACCTGTACGACAAGGCGACACCCGTTTTGAGGTCACCGTCTATGCCAGTTGCAGGCGCGCAGGGGAAGATTGTCGACGTTATACATACGGAGGCCCTCGGTGGTGCGAGCTGCGTCAACCAGATGTTAGTGACGCGCGGTCCTCCCGGGGATTTCGACCACTGGGCTGCACCTCGGCCATCCCTCATGGAACTACAAGACCATGCAGCGTACTTCCTCAAATCCGAAAAAGCCTCAGCCAAACGCATTCTACTTGGCGTGGACATTCTGGTCTGTATTGTTTTTTTTTCTGGCCCACCGCTTTTCCTCGAACAGCATTGTCTTTTCAGGTCCTTTGGTTAACAAGACTTCGACCCTTTTATTCGACATCCACCGCAAGTACGTCGGCTTGGGAAAGAGAAGCAACACTCCCTCCTTACGTTTTCAGCGTCCGTACGGCCGCGTCTGCTCTAGGATTCACGGATACCAGCGACTTCAATGCGCCCGACGTTCCGTCGATGTGTGTGCCATACTGGATGAGGCAATCGACGACAGCCTGCGCCGCGTTTCGTCGTACAACGCATTTTTACCGGCCGAACTCGCGTATGACCGACATCAGCGCCTGAAATATGTACCAAGGCGGTTTGCTACGCGGATTGAGTTTGAGGACGGCGTCGCGGTGGGAGTGGTGTTCGAGTCGAGCGATAAATCTATTCCAGGCACGTTCTATGCTCGCGCAAGGAAGGAGATTGTTGTTTGCTCCGGAGCTATCGGCTCGCCTCAGCTGCTACTCCTGAGGTATGACTTTTCATCGTTTCACATCACGATCTACCTTAACAACTCGACTTCAGTGGTATCGGACCAAAGGAGCACCTTGAAGAGCATGGCATTGCCCCTCTGGTTGATCTTCCTGGAGTCGGGGCCCATTTGGTGAAAAAATATTCAGCAGACTCTGATGCAGGCTACATCTGTTTCAACGTTTAGCAAGACCACATCGGCATCCCACTCATGTATGAGATTCCTCTCTGGGACTCCGTTCACCACGCCGCAGGCAGCGCCTGGAAAGGTGTGTGGGAATTTCGGGAAGTACATGCTTGGGTTCAAAGGCATCATGGGAAGTACGATCTCGCCAATGTCGATCTTCGCGCATTCGACCCACCTCGACGACAAACCGCGCGCGTTCTCGACCCCGTGCCTTCTCTTGGCGACCGCCCCGACCTCGAAATCATGACCATCGCGTACGGCACGTCCGATGCACCCGTCCCACCCGGAATGGGTATCTTCTCCTTCCTCCTGTGCAACATGCAGCCCAAGTCCCTCGGATCCGTCCGTCTCGCCTCCTCCGATCCCCACGCGCGCCCCGACGTCGACCTGGGGTTCCTCTCAAACGCGGAGGACTACGCCCCGCTCCGAAGAGGGATACACCTCACGCGCCGCCTGGCCGCGCAGGTCGCCGCGCAGGGGTACCCCATAAAAGACTTCCAGCTCCCCGCCTCCGATGCGGACGCGGACTTGGATGCGTTCGTCCGGGCGCAGTTCCGGACATGCTACCACTATTCGGCGAGCTGCAGGATGGCGCGGAGGGAGGAGGGTGGGGTGGTGGATGACGAGCTGCGGGTGTATGGTGTAAGTGGGCTGAGGGTGTGCGATGCGTCGGTGTTTCCGTGCATCCCGTCGGCGCATACGATGGTCCCAGTTATTATGTTTGCGGAGCGGTGTGCGGATCTCGTGAAGGCGGCGGCGGCGAAAACGTATTAGAGCGTTGTAATATTTCTTCGGCGGGTTTTAGGTCGTTGGCAAATTTCTGTTGGCGACTCAGCGTGAAATTTGGCGAAGCTGTAAATTGAACACAAAATTGCCACGGTTGAATTCCGGGTTGAAGTTTTGAACACGTGGCGCGTTCAATTTCGGTGTCGCTTGGCTGATATGAATCCAGGTAAGTTCGAGGTTCTTCCTGGCTGAATACGAGTCAGCTGTGTCTGATCAAGCTCTTGTTAAGTACCTCCGTTGAACCTTCGCTCGCCTTTGGCTACATACAAAGTCACATGCCGAAGTCCGGCCCGCCTGAGCCGAGGGTGACCGGTCGGCCCAGTCGGACCCGTCGGACCGCAGACGCAATATAAGAGAAGGATCGCTGCAAGAGGCACTTTCCTTGTCTGCTCAGCTCACCATGTCCCTTCGGAAAGTTCGTCACCCTCTCCAGCGGCACGCCCATTCCCCAAATCGGCCTCGGGACGTGGCAGTCGAAGCCCAAGGAGGTCGAGAACGCGGTATGTACTTGTGAATGAAACTCGGAACAACAGTTGAACGAGATGAGATGAGATAAGTGCTGATCTCCCTCGATCAGGTCGAAACGGCCGTCCGGAATGGCTACCGCCACCTCGACCTCGCGATGATATACGAGAATCAGGACGAGGTCGGCGCGGCGCTGAAGAAGGTCATCCCGTCCGTCGTGAAAGCGCGAGGAGCTCTTCATCACGTCGAAGCTGTGGAACAAGGGCCACCAGCCCGCGGAGGTCGAGAAGGAGCTCGACGAGACGCTCAAGCAGCTCGGGCTCGACTATGTGGATCTTTACCGTGCGTTATCGCGTTGTTCGCATGAAGATGTGGAATTTTTGGTTAACACAAAGTACTGATTGCAGTTATCCACTGGCCCGCTGCGTTTGTGCCCGGTAAAGAAATGTACCCCCCGCACCCAGAGAAACCCGGCGAGGTCGCGCTCGACCTCGAGACCTCCCTCGTCGACACCTGGAAAGCCATGATCGCGCTCCCGAAGTCCAAGGTTTGTTTGAGAGATTTCGCGTATATGACGCGTTTCTGACCGCGCTCCAGGCCAAAAACATCGGTGTGTCCAACTTCACCATCGCGTACATCGAGGGCATCATCGCCGCCACGGGTGTTGTCCCCGTCGCGAACCAGATCGAGGGGCACCCGCTGCTGCCGCAGCACGAGCTCGTCGCGTACTGCAAGGAGAAGAACATCCACATCACGGCGTACAGCCCGCTCGGGAACAACTGTGCGTTTGCCTTTTCGATTCGCTGATGAGGCGCTGATTTGGCTTGCAGCGATCGGCATAAAGAAGCTGACTGAGGAGCCGGTGGTGGAGGAGATCGCCAAGAAGCTCGGCGCGACGACGGCGCAGGTGCTTGTTGCGTGGGGCGCGCCACCGCGGGCAGTCGGTGATCCCGAAGAGCGTGCAGGAGGAGCGGATCATCTCGAACTTCAAGCAGGTCACGCTGAGCGAGGAGGACTTTGAGAAGATCAGCGCGTTGGGCAAGGGGCGGCATCTCCGGTGCGTTGTGACTTTTGTGAGCGACGTCGCGCTGACTTGGGCAGATACAACATCCCGTACCGCTACTCGCCGAAGTGGGACATCTCGCTCTTCGACGAGGAGGCGGAGGCAAAGGCGGCGAACAAGGTCAAGATTGCGTGAAGAGGTTGAGAAAAGCAAGAATGTAGCACAGCAGTTGTTTGTAATCATTATTCGTTAAGCATTTTGTAAAAGTCCATCCGTCATTTCGGACATGCGATAGATCAACAATTCAAACCAGAGTCTGCCAGAAAATCGTTCTAGTTTGTTTCTTGGAACATTGAACGCAGCCACACAATTTCTTGGTCCTGTTTTCATCAATGTTGAATCTGCGAGATGGTGGTCGGAGGCAAGAGTATTTGGCTGTAGCGTGTTTGACCCGAGCATTAGTCTCTCGTAGACAAACGCTACAAACAATTGAACGTGCGACTTACATACTGTATCACTATCAGCTACTTATCACAAAATTGCGATTTGACATAAAGCAATGTCCGCAACCATACGCATCGACTGCGCATCAGGTCATGATTCACTCTCTGCGTTCTCCGACCATGACAATGAGGCGACTTGTTACCTGCTGCCTTGCCTTCTTCGCTATTTGGTTCTTTCTTTTCGGAGGATTCACCCTATGCGAAGCACAGGCTCCATGGGGGAACATACCACTCAAGCGCCGAGCGCGTTTACCGCGCTCGCGAAAGACAACTTTTCTTGGGAATCCGTGCGCGCCATCTTACTTGCTTCGAATACGCTCCAACACGGGCGCACAGATTTCACCCACTGAAGAGCTCATTTGGACTGACTGCTACTCTGACAATCAGTGCGCGCGATTGAAGGTAATGGGTGACCCGCGCCCTCAGGCTTCACCTCAGATGAACTCTTTCGCACAGGTACCTCTGGACTATGCTCATCCTGACGGGGCCTCTGCTGCCATTGCGATGGTACGGATACATTCGGCTGTACCTCACGACTCGCCCAGTTACCGCGGGCCCATCCTGATCAACCCCGGCGGGCCTGGCGGGTCGGGGGTGGATCTAGCCATTAGTGCTATGGGCGCACTGATATCCACAGTGGTTGGTCCCGAATTCGATGTCATAGGCTTTGATCCTCGAGGTGCGTCGGGCCATTAGATGACCTCGATTTATTTGAAACGACGCGAAAGGCATCGGCCGCTCCACGCCGCGCGTCTCGTTCTTTGCCAGTCGTGCTGAGCGCGCGATCTGGTCTGGCGAGTTTAAAAAGCAGTCACTGAATTCCTCTGCGGACGCTCTACCCCGCGCGTATGCGCAAGGGATTGTGGAAGGGCGATTGGCTGGCGAGCGAGACGATGGAAGTCTGCGTTTCATCAACACCGACCACACAGCCCGCGACATGCTCCGAATCGTGCAGGCCCATGGCCTTGAAAAAATTCAATACTGGGGATTTTCGTACGTTTTCCAGCTGCGCCGAAGCTAAGGGGATGCTCAAAGAACAACAGTTATGGAAGTGTCTTAGGGGCCACGTTCGCCTCGATGTTTCCGGTATGTCATTTTGCTTCGAAGCTTTCGAGCATGCCTGATTATCGTTCGTAGGACAATGTCGGTCGGCTGGTTATTGACGGTGTAGTGGACTCGGAAAATTACTTTGCCAGTAGGTTCTTTGTTTTCGATGATGGCAGTCACTGACCGCACACCAGCCGAGTGGAACAACAATTTGATGGACACAGACAAAGCGTGGATGGCATTCGTCGACGGCTGTGTTGCCGCCGGGCCAAATGGGTGTGCCTTCTACGCCCCGACCGCCGCAGAACTTTCAGCCAATCTCGACAAGCTATACGCGTCTCTGCGTGCACGGCCGATTCCCGTTCGGACCGACACCTCGTTCGGCGTTGTGGATTACTCCACGCTCCGGGGCGCGATATTCCAAGCCCTATATAGGCCATATCAGCTATTCCCGACGTTGGCAGGGGCCCTAGCCGATTTGACGAAAGGGAATGCGACGGCACTCTTTAACATGCTGGAAACGCCTGCGTTCGAATGTGCGTGCGATCCGTCGCAGTACCGGTTCGAGTCCGTGGGGGAGGCGGGGCGCGCGGTGCTCTGCAACGACGGCAAGCGGATCTCCCCGGACTACGAGGACGTCCTGGCGCACTATCAAGGTTTGAGCAATAGTTCCGGTTGGGCGGACGTTTGGGAACACATTCGACTGCCATGCTTGTAAGTGCCATTCAACTTTTCGACATTCAAACTACGCATGCACGACTGAAACCCCAGGGCCTGGCCGGAGTTCCCGAAGAACCATTTCCAAGGTCCTTGTCGTCTATTTTTCCATATCCTTATCTTTATCTGAACCGCCACGGTTAGGAACCGTTTGTTGCGAATACCAGTTTCCCCCTGCTCTTGGTCGGGAACACCGCGGGTGCGTCGCTTGCTATCTCGATGGTTTTGTTGTTTCCCACTCAAAATCCGAACGTTCTCAGACCCGGTGACTCCTCTGTGGGCGTACGTCGTGTCCCACCGAGTAGACATTACCCGCTTTAATCTAATCTAATCTGAACTCAGCGCCAACAAGATGTCGCACGGATTCAACGGATCCGTCGTCCTGACCCAGGATTCAGCCGGGGTGCGGTTCGCATCGCATGGATATGCACAGTTACTTACTTACTCCTCTGTTTCACGGCGCAGCACTGCTCCCTCTCCGGCCCGTCCATCTGCACGCAAAAGTACATCCGGCAGTACTTTTTGAACGGGACGCTTCCTGCGCCTGGGACCGTATGCGCCGTCGACGCACCGCCGTTCCCCGTCCCTGGCTCCGATGCGGGTGGCGCCGTACACGCGCAAGCCGTCCTCGGTGTCCCTGCAGAAGACCGCGAGCTCGCGGAGGCGGTTTGGGAAGCTCGCGGAAAACGGTTGAGTTCCGTTTTCCTACTGGGATTTGAGCGGTGTGGTCGGCGGACTGTATCTTGGAGATATTTTCATTCACGTTGAGTCTCTTGGAATTTGCGCGTGACGATAACCTCAAATTCTTACGGCGGCTGTTTCCACCCCGTCTCTCTCCCTCTCTCTGATCGAGGTATACGCGTTAGAAAATGGTTCTGCACTGCTAAATGGCCAGGGAGTCTCTCAGCATGCTGCTTTCCGACCTCTTTTTAGTGTCCAATTGCCCCAAATTGCCCAGATTCTGGTGCAGCGATCACAGATGAAAAGACCCCGAAAATAATTGGCTTGGCTATAGATCTCCCAACGTACTTCCAGACCTTCGGAACCAACTCCCAACCAATGAGATACAATTCGGGTGGTGTGTCGAATTTCTTCAGGGTGTCACCGTTCCCCGACGGTTGTCCAAATGGTTTTCTTGGTCGTATCTTGGTTCTTTTTTTTCTTGGGGATCTTCGGGCAGGGTTATCTTTATCTGGTCTCTCTGTCTCTTTCTCAACGGAATTCGGTCGTGATTGCTCGTTGGATTCCTTCCACTTGGACGTCCTTCAGAGTTGGGAATTAGTCTCTCGTAGACAGACGCTATAAACAATTGAACCTTGATTGCCGCTGCTCTTATCACCGATCACTGAATTTTTCAACCACTGAAGACGGTTTAAAAACGGGTTTGTCAACGATTTGAGGATGCATTTGGATTTATTGGTTCGAAAACATCAAGTTCTCCCGCGGAGTCGCAATGGGAGAGATAACGAACATGGATGCCGACGATCAAGAAGGTCGGCTTGGAATCGGCACAGCAACTATTAATACAGACCACTTGAGGATACTGACGTGGAGATTGGCGCGCCCAGAATTCGACATATGCCTCCGCAGACTCGCCCCAACTCATCTGGCATGGGATACGAGCGAAAGCGCGTAATATCAGACACAACCGCCGCCTCTAGCTCCTCGTCCTTCGTCCGCCACCACGCCTTTGCTCCCATGCACGACCAGCAGCGCTCGGCGTCGCCTCCTGCGTCCACCTACTTTCCCCTTCTCTCGGGCGACAGCGGCGCGCGCTTACGCCCCCACTGCGGACGCGGAGTCGCATTTCGCCTATAGCACCACACTTAGACGGCACGGCGCGGACGGGTCGCCCATTTCGCCGATAGACATAGCGCATGCTGTCAATGCCGAGGCGTCGAGCTTGTGGACCAGGGCGGTCAGCGTGGTCACTGGCCAGCCGCTAGAAACGAACCTGGAGAATGGACGGGTGACACCGCCGCCGGTGCAGGAACAGCTCCGGGATACCATGTCGGCGCGGTTCGCGCATTGCTCTATTGAAGTGAGTGACGGAACAAATATTGGGTGCCCGTCTTGGTGGAGAGCTGGGCGACCGATCCTAGGCCCAAAGAGCTCGTCGAAGCAGAACACGGTGTTTGTCTTTGGCGTGGATATTTCTCAATTCCGTGCTTTCCACCACAGAATCTATTTGATTACAACATATCTACTTGAAACTGACGCAACGCTAGGAAACAGTGGCCCATTTCAGAACTTCTGTAGCCTCTGGTCTTCTCCGCTCCGACATCCCCAACCTCCTCTCCGACCACGGATACAACGAGTTCTCCGTCTCGACTCCGGAGCACGTCCTTATCAAATTTGCTAAAACCATCTACGAGTCTCCACTAATTCTCCTGCTCTGCGCCAGCGCGACCGTAAGCGCACTCATGGGCAACGTCGACGACGCCGTCAGCATCGCCGTCGCCGTTCTCATCGTGCTCACCGGTGAGCGCCAACCCTCCTTGCCCTTTGGTCATGCGACTCACCAGACGCAGTCGGCTTCGTGCAGGAACAGCGCTCCGAACAGAGCCTGCAGGCGCTCAACAAGCTCGTCCCGCACCACTGCCACGTCCTGCGGGAGGGGCAGACATTCCACATCCTCGCAAACGAGCTCGTGCCCGGCGACATCGTCACCTTCGCAACGGGCGACCGCATCCCCGCCGACATCCGCGTCGTCGCCGCGGTGGATCTGGAGGTCGACGAGAGCAGCCTCACGGGCGAGACGGAGGCGCGCAAGAAGGGCGTCGAGACGTGTGTGTACGGCGGGGGCGGCGCCCGGGGGCGCGCGGGAGCCCGTCGCGCTCGCGGAGCGCGCGTCCGTTGCGCACATGGGCTCGCTCGTCCGCAACGGGCGCGGCACGGGGATCGTTATTGCGACGGGGACCGCGACCGAGCTCGGCGTCGTGTTCTCGATGGTGCAGGATGTACGTCCCGTGTCTCTGCGCGTGTATTTGCTGACAGGATTTCGTGCAGGTCGAGGAGAAACGGACACCGCTGCAGTTGAGCATGGACGAGCTCGCGAAGAAGCTCTCGATAATCTCGTTCGGTATCATTGCCGTCATTTGCATCATCGGGGTGCTGCAGCACCGCTCGTGGCTCGACATGTTTACCATCGGAGGTACGCTGCTCGCTGCAGCTTGAACTGTCGTTGATATTATGCCCAGTCTCCCTTGCGGTGGCGGCGATCCCCGAGGGCCTGCCTATCGTAACAACCGTGACGCTTGCGCTGGGTGTCCTGCGCATGGCAAAACGGAAAGCGATCGTCAAGAGACTGCACTCCGTCGAGTCTCTCGGCAGCGTCTCCGTTATCTGCTCAGACAAGACCGGTAAGCCCAGCTCGTGCTGTCTTCGCTGCGATAGCTAGCTAAATTGACGATGCTTGACCAGGTACGCTGACGAAGAACGAGCAGACCGTGATCGAGGCATACTCCGTGGACGAGGTGGAGCACCTCGACCCCCCGCCGGCGGCGCTCTCCGCCCCGATCCGCAAGACGCTCGAGATTGGCGCAATCTGCAATAATGCGTCGATAGTGCGGAACGAAGAGGGGATATTCGTGGGGCAGTCGACGGACGTCGCACTTCTCAACATTCTCCACGCCTGCGGCCTCTCTGACCAACGGACGGTACGCTCCGCCCGCACTCACCGCTTCTTGACCACTCACGACGTGCGCAACACAGACCTTCAAGCGCCTCTCCGAGCGCCCGTTCAACTCGGAGCAAAAGTACATGTCCGTCAGCGGCGTGCACCCGGACGGCACGGGGCTGTCCGCCATCGGCGGGGCGCAGCGCGAGATGTACTACATCAAGGGCGCGATCGAGACCGTGCTCGAGCGGTGCAAGTTCTACTACGTCACGGACGAGAGCACGCCCGCGCTCGACGCCACGACGCGGCGCGTGATTCTCGGCAAGGCGCAGGGGATCGCGGCGCGCGGGCTGCGCGTCGTCGCGATGGCGTTTGGGGTCGCGCCCGGCGCGGCGGGGGGGACGCCGGTGCGGAGCCGCAGCCCGTCGGCGGCGCGCGACGAGGGGGGCGAGAGGGAGAACTGGAACCTCGTCTTTGCGGGGTTCCAGGCGATGCACGACCCGCCAAGGAAGGAGGTGGCGGCGTCGATCGAGCTGCTGCAGAAGGGCGGGGTGCAGGTGGTGATGATCACGGGCGACGCGGAGGAGACGGCGCTGGCGATTGCGCGCCAGCTGGGGCTCCGCGTCGGCGGGCATGGGCATGGGCGCGGGCAGAGTGTGAGCGGGGTGGCGGGGAGCGATCTGGGGAGCAGCGCGCTGGCGGGCGGTGCGGCGGGCAACAGCTGGGTGTTGACGGGCAAGGCGATCGACCAGATGAGCAAGGCGCAGCTGAAGGAGCGGGTGGGGACCGTCAGTGTGTTTGCGCGGACGACGCCGCGGCACAAGATGGCGATCGTGGAGGCGTACCAGGCGCGCGGCGCTATCGTTGCGATGACGGGAGATGGCGGTACGCGGTCTGTCTACTTTTTAAATCTCGTTGCTGATGCCCTTTTTAGTCAACGATGCGCCTGCGCTCAAAATGGCCGATATTGGCGTGTCGATGGGCAAGAGTGGGACGGATGTCGCAAAAGAGGCTGCAGATGTTATTCTTGTTGATGACAACTTCAGTACGATTCTTCCTGCAGTAGAAGAGGGTAAGTTTATGCGTACTCTCCATGCGTATTTTTGTTGCTGATTCGGCATTTCAGGCAAATCGATATTTCACAATATCCAAAATTTCCTGTCGTTCCAGCTCAGTACGGCTGCGGCGGCTCTCACGCTCATCACCCTCAGCACGATGCTGGGGTTGAACAATCCCCTCAATGCCATGCAGATATTATTTATCAATATTCTGATGGACGGTAGGCGTTTTCATTTCGCTCGCCGTCCCTCGTTCTCATCGTGATGCAGGTCCTCCAAGCCAAAGTCTCGGCGTTGATCCTGTAGACCCCGCAGTGATGCGGCGACCCCCGCGAAAGAAGGATGCGCCCATCATCACCCGCCGCTTGTTATACCGTGTGCTCTTCTCCGCCTCGATCATCGTCGTCGGCACGCTCTTCGTGTACATGTTCGCGCTGGAAGACGAAAAGATGTCGCGCCGGGAGCAGACCATGGTGTGTACCTCCCTGTCACATCCCACCTCACCTCACCTCACCCTTGCCTTGCAGACATTCACATCCTTCGTCTGCCTGGACCTCGTCTCCGCGGTGCAGAACCGCGGCATCGGGTGCGGGCTGTTCCAGAACAAGATGCTCGTCACGACCGTCTCGATCTCGGCCATCACGCAGCTCGCGCTGGTGTACGTGCCGTTCATGCAGGCGATCTTCCAGACCGCCGCGCTGGACTTTGGGGACTTGGGCGTTATCCTGGCGCTCGCCGGCACGAGTTTTGCGCTGCATGAGGGGCGGCGGAGGTATGAGCGGAAGCTGAACCTGGATATAACGTGGAATGAGGTGGGGGAGATGGTGTAGGTGAGGTATTTAAGGTACTATCTATGTATACGTATATTATTGTTTGGAGGAATAATCTAGTTAACTTTGGAAGTTTTGTGGCAGAGCTAGGGGCGTTTGCGAGTGTGACGAGCGTCACGGAGAAAAGCTTCACCCGTCGATCATGCCATTGCCAGACCAATATCGACACTCTTGGGTGGTGGTGCAGCCCTCTCCCCAGCATTCTGTCCGATATCTGAAATCCCCGCTCGCTACTTCAGCTGGCAAGCGTGTCCCTTGTGGCAAATATCTGGCAATCATTTCCGGCTTCAGCAAAAACTGGGCTGCAGGCTGCTGCAGGGTATCTAGTCCATCCGGCATCCTCGTGACCACTCCCAGATAATTTTCTTCCCATCTTGCCGTGTAGCTTGAACAGCTCGGCTGTACCAATTGGCAGCTCGGAGCTACTTGTCCCGCATTGGCTCAGAGCCCACTTGACTCCCTATAGCTGTAAATCACCCCCAACCCATCCCGTCTCACCGCGCCCTTGCCTTGCAGACATTCACCTCCGTCGTCTTCCTGAACCGCCGTGAAAAACCGCGGCATCGGGTGCGGGCTGCGTACTACGTGTCGTGCCGTTCGCTGCGCTAGATTTCGGCGACTTGGACGTTATTCTGGCGCTCGCTGGGATGAGCTTTGCGCTGCATGAGGGGTGGCCCAAGTATGAGAGGAAGCTGAACCAGGATTTGACGTAGGGGAAATGGTATGAAGTATTTAGAGTACTATATAGACGCATATCAATATTTGAAGCAATAATTTGGTTGATTTGGAGAGGCTGATCTTGGGGTTTCCGCGCCTCGAGTCAAGACAATTCATTCAAGAAGCAGATATTCAAGTCGATAGTTGATACAGTGACAAAAGTCCGAAGCGCGCCAGGTTAGTATGTTTGCCAGTCGCCAACCATTGTGCTGCAACGACGGGAGTCAGTTTGATCATCCAACCATGAAGACAGAGATGGACCTACTTTACAGCAGCCATAGACGGGTAGACTGATCTGTATGTACCAAATTTGATGCTGAGGGGAATCATTAATCGAGCCTGTTCCTGGTGCCGAGAAGATGCAATGCTTACTAGCCGCCGTCTTTACCCAAACCGCTTGTCCGAGTATAACTGATAATAATGTTTCCGCTTGGGCCAGTGACGACGTAGGTTAGACTTCCCGATGGTCCAAACTTGCCGCTGCATTTTATTATATTCAATCTCCATTCCCAGATCTCAACGAAAGCTATGACTTACGAAATGGTGTGCGTCGTATATTTCCCGAAGTAATTGGAGAGCGGAGTAGAAGGGCATGGCAACGACCCGCATGATCTGTTGCTGTTGGAAAAGTCGACGATCTTCAGGTTGCCACTGAGAGCGTCAAGGGCTACAATCGGATTGCTCTCTGAGAGGCCAAACACCTGCATGAGGTGGAAAAAGTTGTTGGACGACGTGGTCGAGTCGAGATATTGCTTCCACGAATACGAGAATGATTGGCCGGAGGCGACGGTGGGGAAGTGCCATTCGTTTCGCTGGCGAGGAGAGTCAAGGTGGTCTGTGTCGAGCATTGCAGACCCATTGGAGGTAAGGTACATCCCGTAGCAGTTCGAGATGGTCGACGAGGTGCATCCTTTGGTGAGAATGCCTGGAAAATGTAAGACGAAGAGCCGGTTACCCATGCCTCGTTTAGACTTACCTGACGCGCACCAGGTCATGGTGCCGACCTTTCCACAAACAATACTGCTGCCTTTGGTCATCGTCGTGGTAGCCGCGCGAGGTTCGACGGCCGAATCTTTCTGACACGGCGCGTCGGCGTTCCTGGAATCAGGCAACCAGGTCGCCGAGGCCAAAGTCAGGAGGCCAAGGAACGAGAGAGTATTTGCTAGACACATGCTACCGACCATCCAAGCACAAGACTGGTTAAATAGAGATATTATGCTGCTTAAGGGGATCGTAGACATCTAGAGCGGCCCTTCAACCATTTTCAGGCAGCCCCTCCTCCTAACGCGGCCGGCCCGAGAGTCGCTTCCGCAGTCTCAGGACAGATTCAGCCAGTGAGACAGCTCCCTTGGTGTACTGTGGCGGCGTTGACCAAGAAATGGAACCTTCAAATACTGTTGATAGGCCACCCCATTAAGAGACAATCAGCGGAAGCAGGCTCAAGGCAGACTAAAAATGTCCCGCGTTTAGCCAGAGCATCTAAGGAACGGATCCAAGACAGTGCAGCGTGTAGGGTGTCTCAAAGAGGGTGCAGGCGATGGTCATTGAGAGAGGCGGCGGACGGGGAGGCCGGCGGCACTGTGGGGTACATCGAGGAACGGCGCCAAATAGTATTTCGGGCAAGGCGCCTGAAGGAAAGGGTCAGGGACGCGAAGATAAGAGAAGGAGGATGGAGAGGGGAAGGGGCACTCACGGAGGCGCCACCAGACTTGCTGGAGCTGTTGGGGGAGGGGATGGATATAATGAATCGCAGGCGGGATAAGCAGACATCCATGAACACGTCGATGGGCGTAGAGAAGAGCTCGTCGGCCATGTTCCTCAAGCACCCCTCGTCGACGAGAAAGAGATCTTTCTTGACGCGTTCGAGTTCGGCGCGGGACTGTGCGACCGAGGCCTCGGAGTAGTTGACGTCGAGAAGTGGCTTGGATGGGAAAGGGACGAGGGGGACGTCGAACGTGGTTTGGAACGCCACAGGAGGATGAGCAGCATAGAAGGGGCTGTCGGAGGAGATGGAGATGTATTGCGAGTCGTCAGACTCCAGGTCGAGTTCTGAATCCGATTCCAAATCCGAGTCGTCGCTCCACTCAGACATCTCGCGAAGAGGCGACGACTTGCAGGGAGGTTTGGGGAAGTCGAAACAAAGGGTCAAGGGAGAAGGGGTGTCGACGTCAGAGTCAGTATCCAGCAGGAGGTGGAATGGGTCCCGAGATTTACTTCAAGAGTGCCTCGCGGCTAACATACATGAGTCCATGAGCCATGGACAGTGGACTGCAGACGACCTTAATACCCTTTGACTTTAGGCCGCCGGACTGGAATTCACTACACGCACTCTCATTCAGGATGCCAAACATCGGTATCAGGGCCTTGGCTACGACATAAACTCGACGACGACGGGGATGTAGTAGCTCATAACGCCCTTGAGGACGGATAAGAAAGGAAGGGAGAAAGACGAAGAGAGATGAGCCGGCAGCGCAAGTCAGCTGAAGCATGGTGGGTACCCGCGAGAGCGGGTAATGTCTCGCACCAGGCGCTGCATGAAGCTGCCCACACGCAGCCTCGAGCAGCGGAGTGAAGCCCCCGAGCAGGTAACGTCGCTCTCGCGCAGCGGCTCCCGTCCACGCCGCTCCTGTCCACCTTCTTCCTCTTGCTTGCGCTCCTCTCCTCCTCCTCGCGTCTGGGCTCTCCCATGCGCAAGCCAATCTCCTCCAGAGGAAAAGAGGAAAAGAGAGGACAGAGCAACGGCACACCACTCACCAGTCTGTGACCCAGCGCCGTGTGTAGGTCGAGCCGGACAAGGATCCTACAGTAGACTTCCGCGCCCAGCCGAAGAAGCGGACGATGTAACTAGGGAGAGGGCATGTCAGCGTGAAGCCCTGGGGTATACACGCCATTAATGACGGGATGATGAGGGGGATGGCCGAGCAGAGGTAAGGAGGGGGGTAAGAAGATAGGATGGGCGAGCGAGAGTGGCGCTACATGCTACGTCCGTCCTCGTCTACCCGACGCTGCCCTGCGCACCGAGGCTCCGCCACGCTCGCCGCACAATCAAATCTCCACGCCCAAAAATCCAAAGCACAAAAAACAAAATGCCGTCCCTCCCGTCCCAGTCGCAAAACAGCTCCATGGATAGAAATGAAGGAAAGACGGACGCACTTCATCACCCACAACGGACAGTTGAGCCCCGCCCCCCCACGATGGTGGCAATGTCTTGCTCGGTGGTTACACTACGGAGAATAGGAAAACAAGAGAGAAAGGAGGGGGGAGGAATTCCGATGGGTACGGCAACGTCCCCGTCGGCGAGTCGCTAGCCTCAGGGGTAGGGCAAGAAAGCGAGCATGTTCCGCCTGCACGTCTGTTACTTTCGAAATAGAAGTGTTTCGGCTACCCTGAGTGACTCTGAGACGCGAACACGATCCGTGCGGAGGTTGTCGGTGGGAAAGGACTTGCAGGGATGCGGCGGCGTCGCACGGAGTGGTGGATGGAGCAAAGAGCGGCTCGGATGTGGCTGTGTTAGATCGGCGAACCAACGCCGCTGGTTTCGCCAAGGTTTCGCGCAGTCTCATCTCGAGGAAATGTCGTACACCGGTGTGACGTTGAACATGATATATGCAGCCAAGACCAAGACCGATCGGAAAGCTATCTTGAAGCACAGAGATTGTGAATGCTGTTTCGGACGCCAAATTGGGTCAACTACGGAAACCGCGTTCGTTATTCGGACCATGCTGTGTAATTCTGACTACCTACTAAGTTACCTACCTACCAGATTTCTTGTCTGCTAGCTCCAAGGGCTACACAGGAGTCCTGGCGTCCTCGACTGGGAGCCGAATTGCGGACGTATTGGCCAACAGCGAACTACTAGTTGAATTCCAACATGCAATTCAGTGACACAGGGGTCATGCGGCGGTGTTCTCCAAGTTGACGTTCGACATCGAAGGGTTCGGTAAGATGTTGGATTAATATTCGTCTTGTCAGTCTTGTCATTGAATGAAATATACGCGGCGGCGTTTTTTGTCTTTCGACGTTGCGCCAGCATCCTTCCGAAGTTTCTACCACCATGGCCGTCGACTGCCTCCCTTCGAACCCAGATGTCTCCGGCATTGGTGTTCGCGCAGCCATCTACGCTCAAAATCTTACATGCTTCTTGCCCGTCATCGTACATCTCTGGGATGGAAAGATTACTAGGGACGAACTGAAGGGTATTAAAGACCAATCAATCGGCATGCTAGCAGTCGCCTTTGCCATCCTCTTTACCACCATCATCCTGGCCAAAGGTGCTGGAGGTGACCAAATGATCACTAGCTACCACGCCGCTGTCGTCCTGGATCTTAGCTGGATGAATAACACCAGCACGTGGATTTGGTTTATTCTCTATGCCCACCATCGAAGCAAGCACGATGACCACCCCACTGGAGCTAACTGGAGCGAATGGCGCAATGCTCTCCTTGAGCCTATCCGGGAGTTGTTGGGGCAGAATGATAAACCTGGCCCCAGCCCAAAAGTGACCAGTACCTTGCCACACCGTCGGGGCATTGTCCAGCACATCTGGGGCATCACCCAGCGCATCTGGGGCATTGCCCGGAGCATCACCTGGGGCATTGCCTGGGGCACCGCCCAGCGCATTGCCCAGCGCATCTGGTGCATCGCCCAACGCATCTGGGGCTTTGTCTCCGAGCAGCCTGTCCTTACTCTTGGTTCCATCCACCTCTCACTCCTGGCTGCTGTTGGAATATGGCTGTGGAGTGATCCATCGAAATTCGGCCAGCCTCTTGCTCCCAGCTGCGATCCCATGCTCACAGTTATCGGAGTGCCTGCACGATTCTCATCAAAGCCATTGCGCATTGCATCATTGGCAATGTATTCCCTTGTTCTTATTCCCGGCCTCAACCTCATTCCTCCCTTTGCTTTCTTCCTCATGCTTCATATCTCGTATAACTGGTGCCGGGGACACCACCAATCACCCTCACCAGATTTTGAGCTTCAGCCCTCCTACTCTTTCCCAGGTAAGTGTTGTAGCCGGGATGGCATTACTACAGTTCACCTGTCCTCCATTCCAGCGGTCTCTAGGGCCAATACCCAACCTGGCACCACACCAGATACTAAACAAGGCGGCTCTTCTCAACACTCTGCAGGTAATTTTCATACCATTCTGACGTCAGGACAGCTTACCTACCTTGTGTTTCAGTGGTCTCTAGTGGTGTTGCCCAACCCAAACAACCTGGAACCCCTCACACTGCCTTTCTTATTGTTGGGCTAGTGCTCCTTGTCGCCATCAATATCCTCTTCATTGTCGACATTGAACTCACCCTTCGTCATAACAAGGGTGATCAAACTGGCAATGAAGCCACATGGGGTTTTGGACAAGTTCTTGCCCTCCTGCTCCTCATCATTCCGCTCCGTGATGCATGGGGTGCATTGCAAGACATTCGGGAAAAGCTGAAAAGTGCTCAGCAGCAGTTTGATGAGTTGCTTCTACGCGAGTGTCAGGCGAGCCCGGGTTTGGAGGAATTTAAACATTTAATCCAGAAAGGGGCCAATCCTAACTTGTGGGCTGACAGTAGATTTGGCAACTCTCTCCAGCTGGGTGCATACTATGGGAAGGTAGAACTGGTGCAATTCCTTCTAAAGGAGGGAATTGAAGACAGGCCTGGTACGATTGCAATCCCTGATCACATACATAATTCCAATGATCTCAAGGTGGCCATTTTGAAACGGCACTCCAATCTGCATCGGCAGGGGGCCATGTCCCCATGGTACAATTCCTTCTGAACCAGGGATTCAAGGACAAGTCCAGTATGATCACAACCCCCAAGCACATGTATAGCCCTAATTGTTTCAAGGTGGATACTTTCAAACAGCACTCCAAGCTGCAGCAATAGGGGGGCATGTCTCCACAGTAGAATTACTTCTGGAAGTGGGATTCAAGGACAAGCCTGGTACGATGACAACTTCTAAGCACATATATAACCCTAATTATTTCACGGTAAACATTTTCAAACAGTGCTCCAAGTGGCAGCAGCAGGGGGGTATTTTCTCCTGGTACAACTCCTCCTTCAAAATAACAATTATGTGGGACGTCTCAATGAAGTGGGTGAGTGTTTCCATGCTAATGGCCCGAATATTTGATGAGTTGTAATTAGGCGGAGACTACGGGACCGCACTTTGCGCCGCTTGTGCAAATGGAAAGGTTGAAGTGGTTGAAGCTTTGCTTCAGGCAGGAGCGAGGCGGAATGATGATGGTGAGCAAACAAGTCCTCAGAAGCAGTGTAGATGCTGAGCTGGAGTCAGGGAAACACTTTGGAGCCCCCCTTCATGTTGCTATACTGATGGAAAACATGGAAATAGTAGAGCTCCTAATTGGTAATACCCCAAATGATGCCGATTGTACATGTGAGTGAGCACATTTTAAAATGATTAAGGCACTGAGAGGAAATTCTAGGGGAGAATGTTGGAAGAGCGGTTGATGTCACTGGGCTCTTACAAAATTGAGATATGTTTAACCTGCTACAGAAAAAGGGTTTAAGATCAGTTAGTACTACTGCATCCTTGCACACATTGAATGCTGACTGATCCCTCCCTCTGTTGTCGATGATCAGTCTGTAAGTACTGCCATGTTGCTCACCCATGCTGAATACTGACCAATCCCTCCCTCCATTGTCGATGATCAGCTTGTAAGTGCTGCTGCATCACTCGCCCATGCTGAACATTGACCAACCCCTCCCTCTGTCATTGACAATCAGGAAGTAAGTGTTGCCATGTCGCTCGCCCACACTGAACACTGACCGATCCCTCCCTCCATCATCGATGATCAGTATGTAAGTGCTGCCACGTCACTCGCCTATGCTGAACACTGACCAATCCCTCCCTCGGTCATCAATGATCAGTATGTAAGTGCTGCCATGTTGCTTGCCTACGCTGAACGCTGACTGATCCCTCCCTCCATTGTTGACGATCAGTATGTAAGTGCCGCTGTGTCGCTCACCCACACTGAACACTGCTGACTGATCCCTCCCTCTGTCGTCAATGATCAGTATGTAAGTGCTGCTGTGTTGCTCACCCATGCTGAATGCTGACAGATCCCTCCCTCTGTCATAAAAAATCAGGATGTAAGTGCTACTGCATCGCTCACCCACACTGAATGCTGATTGATCCCTCCCTCCATTGTCGACAATCAGGATGTAAGTGCTGCTGCATTGCTTGCCCATGCTGAACACTGACTGATCACTCCTTCTGTTGTTGACAATCAGTATGTAAGTGCCGCTGTGTTGCTTGCCCATGCTGAACACTGACTGATCCCTCCCTCCGTCATCAACAATCAGCGCGTAAGTGCTGCCGTATCCCTCACCCACACTGAATGCTGACCAATCCCTCCATTTGTTGTCAACAATCAGTATGTAAGTGCCACTGTGTTGCTCACCCACACTGAACACTGACTGATCCCTCCCTCTGTTGTTGATGATCAGGATGTAAGTGCTGCCACGTCACTCGCCCACACTGAACACTGAACACTGACCGATCCCTCCCTCCGTCGTTGATGATCAGGATGTAAGTGCTGCTGCATTGCTTGCCCACACTGAACACTGACTGATCATTCCCTCTGTCGTCAACAATCAGTATGTAAGTGCTGCTGCATCACTCACCCATGCTAAATGCTGACCAATCCCTCCCTCCCTTGTTGGTGATCAGGAAGTAAGTGCTGCTGCTTTGCTCACCCACACTGAACACTGACTGATCCCTCCTCCATCGTTGACAATCAGCGCGTAAGTGCTGCTGCATTGCTCACCCATGCTGAATGTTGACTGGTCCCTCCCTCTGTTGTTGACAATCAGCACGTAAGTGCTGCTGTGTCGCTCGCCCATGCTGAACACTGACCAATCCCTCCCTCTGTTGTTGACAATCAGCACGTAAGTGCCGCCATGTCGCTCGCCCATGCTAAATGCTGACCAATCCCTCCCTCTGTTGTCGACAATCAGGTTGTAAGTGCCCCTGCAATCTCACTCACACTAAATGCTGACCAATCCCTCCCTCTGTTGTTCACAATCAGCATGTAAGTGCCACCACATCACTCTCACATGATACTGAAGAAACCACCCCCCCCCTCACCCAATCCCTTCATCAGGCAGTAAGTACTTTTGCTGCATGTGGGTACTTGGGTTAATTCCACCACTGTAGAAGCAGGATATCCTCCGTGGATATGTACAGAGGGATAGAGTTGAGGAATAGCCGAGGCAGTGGCTGTCCATGAAAGGGGTGTTAATCTGGTCTCAGACAGTGAGGATGAATCTATAGGCAACCCCATCAGCCCATTGATCTTTTGGAAAGTGACTGGATCTGAACAAACTTCATCTCTTTTCTGTTGAAATCATTTCCCCTCAGACATTTGGAACCGACAAGTGTTTTGACATTTGAATGAGCCCTTCTCTGCATTCCAATTCCAGATAATGTTGGCATATCACTAGCACATCTCTTGGGTGCCATCACCTAGTGACCACTGAGAGCTACAGCATTTGGAATCCCCTACTCTGTTTACAGAGAAGGGTTCTGTGTTGCTGAACGCGACTTCCTCTCGCAAGGGATCCATCTGAGGTTTTGCCAAAATCAGTCATCTGATTGATCATGATCATCTTCCACTGAGGTTCAAGTCCAGTGCCTGCACAGCTCTGGCCTAGTTTCACTCCGGATCCTAAACATGTGTGATTTCTACTCCACTTTGCTCCATCTCTGCTCCACAACCACTTCACATAAGCTGAAGCTGCACCCGCTCTCTTTCTACTACCAGTATCTGGCCCTCACCCTCAATTCTAGTCTCTCCCTAGTATGAATGAGCAGCACCCGCTTAATACTTCAGCACCTGCTGATCATCTTAATACTCAGCCCCCGCTGACATATTTGGACTCCACTACAAAAACTATACAGCACCTACTGATTAATTTGGCACTCACCACCTTGAATGTGAATGAGCTTCACCCAGTGCATATCCAGGCACAAGCCACTATCAATATCAAGCTGTTATGGCTAGATTTCCCAATACAGTCGCAAACCGCGAAGCGAAACACAACACGGAAGCGAAATGGTGCATTGTCCACCACATAGGGCCACATAAAAAAGCCTGGATTTCAGGACATGAATCTACATTCTATGAAGTCCAATTGCACAACAGGAATTGGCTCAACACCTCCTGTAGAGCCTGCATATCCCTTAAAACCTGGCTTTCAATGTCCTTCATTTGTTACTGTTAGGCATGCCAATCAATATTGCAGGTGCACATGCCAGGCCCAGGGTGAACCAGATTCTGAGAGGGGGTTTTGGAGGTTGTAGATTAAGAATATTGTTATCGTGGATGGTCAAGTGCCATGGCTGCTATGCACGAGCTTCTTTGGAACTGTTTCGCTTCTATATTATTTACTCACATTTGTCTTCCGGGAAAAATCAATGTCGCTCTCCACAACCACTGCACCAAATCACAGAAAGTTTTGTTTGGTTGGAAGCTAGGATGCCCTCTGTCCCACCCATAACAAGAAATCATAGAATTGAGGCAATGCTGCATTTGTAATTACGGGTCGAACCTGAACGTTTCGCTTCGCGATTTGCAACTGTACATCATATGAAAGCTTCTCTGTCATTGTTGTCTGTGAAAGAACTGAGCCAAGCAGCATGCAAATCTCTGAGTCTCCGCCAACTAAACAGAAAATGTAAAGAATTTCAGATTGACACCATCTTGATTCACTTTCATATTCTTTCTATGCAATATGAGTTGCTTGATAATACACATGACTCATTTTGGGGTTTAGGAGATATTTACATGTTCAACTTTTTCTCAGAAGCCCTGACTGAAACTGTAACAAAGTGTCTGATGATTCCACCTTGTCTTATCTCTGACTTCCGCAGTCCACTTGAGGACAAATTTCTTATTCCTATTACACCCAGTAAATATTACAACAAGAAATTGTTGACAACCGTGCTGAAAAAACTGCACCCTTTCCATCAATCAACCAAAACACCTGGTTCCTATTCATTTCAGGACCTTTCAGACTTCACAATCCAGAGTATCTGTGAGCATATCCAAAACTTGGCTCATCCTTCCATAGATGTCATTTCCTTTATTCAGTGCTTTGATCCACATTATATTGCAGATCAACTAACAGAAGATGATCTAATCATCGCATTTTTGGAGAGGGAATATGACGCAGACCTTCTCATACATTTATTTCGATTTTATTCTAAATTTAAAACACACCGCCAAGATGTTGATGATGAAGCTCTACCAAACTCTGCACTTTTGCTATTTTTTTTTTTTTTTTATAGATGCAGCACTCATAGCTACCTTCTCACTCAGCCAGATCAAAGGTCCCCATATCTGACCCTCATCGCACACAAAAATTACAATTTTATTCTAAATTTAAAACACACTGCCAAGATGTTGATGATGAAGCTCTACTAAACCCTGTGCTTTTGCTATTGTTTTTTTTTTGTAGATGCAGCACTCATAGCTACCTTCTCACTTAGCAAGATCAGAGGTCCCCATATCCGATTTTCAGTGCACACCAAATTTCTGATACTGTCACTCATGAATTATGCCCTTTTGTGATTGCTCGACAGCCAATAAAGCTTGTAGTCATATGTATTATTTCATAATGATTTTTCACCGCTAGTGACTGTTTACCCCAAGGTTCTGAACATCACTGCTGAGCTGGTCAACATCCATCCGTGGCCGGGTTGTGCAAGCAAACAGTGCAGGCAGGGATCACTTTCCAAGTGGCTGATCACTGCTCCGACCTTCTGTGCTACGAACAGCTGCAGCTTTTTCATCAACACAACAAAGGCTCTACTAGTATTGAGCAAATTTTCAATATAAAACATGTGAATGCACTGAAGTGGCTTCACTGCTAATTTTCAGCACTCGGTGAAGATGGCATTGGACCTTTTTAACACCTTTGGCAAAAGGTGCAACACGAAAAGAGACAATAATCTCAACAAGATTTCCAGGCTTTTATGATAACCAAAACACACTGATCATTCCTGCTTCAACAGGAACTCTTCCGTTGCACTGCTGCTTTCAGTCAAGAATACACGCCCTCTCTACCACCTCTAGTTGTACCACGACAATGTCGGGTTTTAAAAATCAATTTTGCAGTTTGGTTTGGTTTGAGAAGCATACCTCTTGGTTGAAGTGAATCTTGTCTTGAAGGCACTGAATTTACAGACGAGAATGGCAGTGATAGCAACATCAATGGTGGCGTATTCGGGATTGTCACTGTACCCGTCCAGGACGGTTGGATGGACAGACGGACAGATGGACAACCGTCCCGTCCCATCCATAGGCTACTGGTCTCCCCAGCATGCTGTCCTGTTGCCAGACGGCAGTGAGAACAGCCATCCTGTCCACTGGAAGATGGAAGATGGATGATATGATGGTGAGCTGGATGCAGGAATGGTTGCCATGGTTGTCTTCACCCTTGGATGCTATTCTGGGGCAGATGGTGAAAAGCGGTCACTCAATGTGCAGGCTGCTGTAGCCATGCACAATGCAGTGCCTGAAGAGGACTGCCCAGCCGAGACAGTCATTGATGCAAGAATGCCTCTTCTTATCAATTAAAGCACATTTGTAACAACAATTATAAATGAAATTATGACCACATGCGAAGGTAGAGTAGGGGACCGGTGCTTGCTGGAAATGGGGTTGAAAACGAATTTGGGAGATTGAAACTCCTCCTTGCGAGCATTAATGATATCCATGATTCTGTTCTGTGCAAGGAATCTCAATGGAGTCTGCGCAAACCCATTGGTCCAGGAAAAGAAGAGGTCATAGTTGGTCGGAATTGCAGATTTTGAAGGAGGTATTGGATCTGAGGGAGGCGCAGCAGGCCTTCTGCGATGATGGGACCGCTTTGGCAGAGCAGAAAGCGGTTGACTCGTAGAATCATATGGGGTGGTGGCAACAACTTGGCTTGAAGAGGGAATGTTTTGGGTCGGAGTATTGCCATAGTCCATAGCTGGTGGAGAAAACAAGAGTTCGGTGCTGCAACCGGATTGTGGACGCAAAGACGAGGATGCGCAAAGGACGCGACGCGCTTGGGCTGACCGGAGCTAACGAAAGAGCCGAGTGATTGAGCATCAAGGCAGACTGTAAAAATGTACCCGCGTTTAGACAGAGCATCTAAGGAACGGATAGGGATTCCCCCCATCCACCACCGTGGTTAGGTAGAGGATGGGTTCGGAACGTGTAAAATAATTTCAAGTTGGAATTACATCCACCCACTGCTTTGCTTTAATTCTTCGATGGTTCCCTTATATTCCAACAAATGCCGCTCCTTCTTATTGACCTGCTCCACCACCACGCTGGTTCTCCACGGTGTATTTGTGGCCGCCTTGAACTCTGCAGTGTCGAATGCATCGCGGTTTTCCCACTCGTGCAGAGCCAGGTACCGCGGAGGGCTCGTTGATGCAGACAACAGGCGGAAGCGAACTGACGACCGCCAGCCCGGCACGACACTGAGCATCGGGATGTGCTCTTGGGCGTACCAATCGTTGAATGTTTGTTCAGCAGCGTCGTTGGGGGTCATCCCATTCAAGACCAAATAGTGTTTACCGCGTGAGGTCGGTACCAGTATCTGATTACTGGCGGGGAGGGGCTCGTAGATGCGAATGTCGAGGTTCTGTCCAAGAGCTGGCTGGAGCAGGAGTTCAATCTCGGGTAGACGGTTTTGTGAATCGACGACACAGAAGATTGCCAGGACGCGTGGCCCAGCAGTATCGTCACCAGCAGTGCGATACACGACGGGATCAGCAGATCCAGGGAGCTGTCTGAGAGTTTCGGCGACACCTAAATGTCAGTTGTTCAGATGGTAAATACCGAAGGTCAGGAATAAGGCTGACGCTGCCAATCCACTTTGATATGTTCACCTGACTCTGCAGACGCAAGAATAACGAGAAGATGCTCTGCCATGGCGCAGAACGAGTTAACAATGTTGTGGTTATGGTCAGGAAGCACCGGCGGCCCGGGCCGCCGCCATCTAATCTTTGGCCCGGGCCGTTTCAACATTTCAACCACAGGATTCCAGTAATAGCAAAGGAACACATCTGCAGGTGTTAGAGCGCCCGCCTACACCAAGGTTGCTGGAAAGATCAAGCTGCAATGAATGGCAGTGGTATACGCTGGAATAATTGATACAATGGTACAAACAACATGGACGTTCAGCGCTTCAGCAGTTCTGTTGCCCAGCAGCGATAAGAGCTCCAAGAGCCGACGCTTGGCTGGAGGCCGTCCAGGTGGCTGCGCCGGCGTTGGAATCGTACCACAGATTGGAGTAGAAACCAGCGGGGCCGACTGAGAACTGCAGAACTTTGTCTGCCTGCGCGCGAAGGAAGTCGGAGTACTTCGAGCCGTTGTCGCGGCCAGAAACGCTGAGGAACCACGAGCTAATCGTCCGAGCGTCAGAAGGAGAAGGTTGGGTTGGAAGAATTAAATGATAGTCACATGTAGTGGACAGTGATCCCCTTGAAGGTTTGCTGGTCGGCGTTGCAAAAGTTTTGGGTCGTGGACTCGCAGGACTCGCGGAGGCCGTTGTTGATGGTCATTCCCATGATTATCGAGTCAATGATGCCCCAGGCGGAAGTTATAGCGGACTCGTCGCCAGCGTCTACATCAGACACTTAATTGCGAACAATGTTCAACTAAACGTTAACTCACACTTGTAGAGATACGCCAACCCAGGAAGCAGAGCACCCTGGTTATATGTCCTGCGGATTCTCAGAACATGTAAGAGGAACGAAAAAAAAACTTAGACAGACCATTGAGTTCCCTGGTTGTTGCTGCACACCCCATTGACGTTGCTCAACCCGTCATTGAATACTAAAAATCAATCATTATCAACTCTCGCTGAACCCGACCCAGCATTGCGAGAACGCACACCCGTTGGATCCCATCATGCCAGAGGCCTTGAGCCACGACCAAGCTGTTTGAACAACGTTTTAGCTGCACCGCTGAATGGTTACCTCCGGGACGTGACTTACTGGTTTGGAGATTGGTCAAGTATTGCCCATTCTTGGTGACGTCGTACAGATATCCCGAGGTGGTAATGTACAACTCGTTGGTCTGTGTCCGGCGGGTTAGGCAGTCTCTTTGAAGGGCAGAGGCAGCAGACGCACAATAGCGTTCTTGTAATCGTGATTGCCATTCCAAAATACTGCGCGGGCTCGCGTGAGCCAAATGGCATGAGTGGGTAATTAAATAGGACGTACATCCGCCTCCACAATAATCAGTAGTAACAGCAGTGCTAGAAAGTGTGAGCCAACAATGTTCAGGGATGTAAGGTAAGTCCATGTGTACTACTAACCTGGCGATGTCGTAGTACTTCTGCGCCTGTGCCAAATTTCCTGCACGGAGATAGGCGATTGAGACCCATTGCACGTCGTCATAGGAATTCCCGTTGTCGAGTTGCCCCTCCCATGCCGTGAACACGGTGTTAATGACGTCGGAGTAAGTCGAAACGCCGGCGAGGTCGTCGACTGGCGCGGCGAGCGTTCAATGGTAGGAAAGTCGTGCGTGCAAGAATACGCACGTTCAGAAAGGTGGAAGCTGTCTACGGCCCCAATCCAGGGTTGTTGGCTGCCGTAGCCGCCGTTGACAAAGTAGGTGGATTGGAGGTTGGCAGCGGCGGTTACAGCTGCGTCAACATATTGCTGACCTATAAAGCAAGCAATGGTCATTCAGCTTGGGAGCGCGCCAGGAATTAGGGTTGTCGAAAATATATTACATTTCGCTGAGACCAGGGGAGAGGAAGCCAGGAGGGCCAACGACGCGGCTGAAAGAGTCGAAAACATCAGGGAAAGGACTTGAGGAAATGAATGTGTAGTGGCGAAAATGAGAATTCGTGGAGGGAGGAGGGAGAAGGGTAATGAATTTCACCGCTGTGAGGAGCTCCATTATAAAATGGTGCGGATCGCCCCGCGTGAGATCAGCCAACGAGTAGCAACGCTGATCCTGGCTGGGGCTTCCACAGAAAATCCATGAGGATAAGAAGTATGCTGATGTCGTCGTGATCGTCGGGCAACAGCGCTGGGTTGGATGGCGACGACTCAGTGTCAACATGCCGAATTGCCAATCAATAATTGAATTAACCATTATAGCGGAGGCAAGCCGAAGGAGGTTAGGAACTGGAAGAATCTTGCAACCTTCGAAGTAGTAGATTTACGAGCTTGAGCTTGGCTGCATAGCTCGGAAATTCCAAGTGAAGTCGAAGTGAATTTCCAGTTGAACTATTGCTGCTCACCGGGCCCCCGACCTGTTTGCGTGTACTAATTCCGGCGGGGACTTGCAGGCTTGCTCTAATGTCTGTCCCCAGTGTGGCCGCGGATTTGTGGAGCGCTGGATCGGGTTGCCACCTCCACTCCATCATGCATATGGTTTCCCGGTTCCAATTGGATGGGAGCAGTGAAAAATCCCCAGCGGATTCTGAATCTAAACGAACTTACAACTGCACTTACGCCGAAATTGCATAGAATCATTCGTTACGATAGACTTGCATATGGACTGGAAAACGAACTTGATGGGAAGCGCAGAGATGGTTCGTTCGGCACTTTCCGGCCGTAGCCACAATAACGCGTCAATACCCGTCAACAACCGTCAACGTCGCGTGTTCCACCCTCTCCTCCTGCGCTCGAAAACATGCGCTCGAAGGCGTCTGTCTACACGTGGAAACATATCCCTCAAGTTCTGGACGAGATTTATGAATGGAAATACCCAGCAACACGTCTTCTGTCGCCCCGTTGACGCCGAAAAGCGGGCTTTCCTTTTCGGAGACACGGCGCTCCGCTAGTTGTGTAGGTCCATTATATGCGTTTGAATACTTGAAAGCGATTCAGTACACTGGCAAGAAACTGGTGAGTAGTGTACAACAGCAATTATACATACGAGAATAGTAAATACTCTAGCAAGATTATAGCGAGATAACACAACACGACAACTACGAAAGCCAAGAAACCAATATAAGATAGGTGACCACCATGACCCAGTGCGAGTTACAGTCTACGCAACCCGGGGCACGGCGTACGGCAGCAGCGTCAAAACCAGGCGCCACGTCCCGTCCTGCATCACCACCGGCCTGGCCCCGCCCCAGCACCGAAACGCGCCGAGGACATCGATGCGGCGGAACAGCTGCTTCGAGACCTCGGGCAGCTCGTATGCGTCCTCGATGCGCCTGACCGCCGCCATCCGCAGGGGGAGCAGCGGCGTCGGGTTGAGCGGCGAGCGCCCGCGGCGGATGAGGCGGAAGTCCTGCCGCGTGAGGGGCTTGCCGAAGTATGCATTGACCCCGTCGAGGAGGTCGCGTATCTTGATGCCCTTCTTCGCCTCGACGACGATGGGCCCCCAGATCTGCATCCAGTACGCGAGGATCGGGCAGTTCACGTCGTCAGGCACGATCCAGACCTTGTCCGCGACGGGGAAGACCGCGTCGTCCTTGAGGTCGAGTTTTTTGAGGATGCCGCGGCCGGTGTACAGCCGCGCTAGCTCGGGCGCGTGGAGGAGGTCCCACTGCAGCTGCGGAATGGTGGGGTTGATGGGGTTGGGGATGAGCGCGGGGTGGATGTGCAGCGGGACGGGGGTGCCGAACGGCAGCGCGGGGAACGTCCCGGGTGTCCAGTGCAGCGTGTCCGCGGGGACCGCGACGACGCCTTCCTCGAGGGGGACGGGAGGGTGCGCGGGCCAGGCGGGGGGTGTTCGCGAAGGTGGGTGGGGGCGTCGGTATAAAGTGGGTGGCCAGGTGCTGCTGCCATGCAAGCGCCGATGGGGTGTTCAGATTCACGCCGGATGAAGGCACTGGTACTGTGGGCATGAGAGGCGTGCCGACGAACCACGGGGGCCCCGAAAAAAAGGGGGGAGGTCGTATCGGATAGACTGGGCAAAATTCAGCAAGTTAGTACGTAAATTGAAAAGTTATGCTCACCAAAGCCATTATCAGTGTACTGCGGTGCCGAGCAGGGACTTGGCAAAGGACGTCTGGCGCGTCTTTGTCGCTGCATCGTTCGCCAGAGGAAAGGTGCGTAAAGGAACTGGGGAGGGGGACGCTGAGATACGTCAATGGACTCTTATCGATGCTAGATCCGTCCACAAGAGGTGCAAGCAACACGTTTTAGCAAGAGAAGATGGGAAATGAGTCGGGACGAGTCGGGACTGGCGAGAAAACACAAGACCCAAATTTATAACGGGAGAACAATAGCATTTCGCAGACAGGTGGGTCATAGAACAAGGCTGAACGCCGTCGCGGCAAGATCACAGTGATGCAGGACTGGGAAACGGAGAACAAGGCCGTCACGGCATCACAGTCTCGTGATGTGATTTTACGCGTCTTGTCTCATTCCCTCTATGACCGACATTGAAAGCTCAAATCCATCCCAATCTGAAGGCTTTGGAAACCAAACGTGTCTCAAATTCAAATGGCTTTTACTTCCTCGATTTCAACGCGTAACATAAGGACGCGCCCACAGTGACACATACATGCGCCCACAAACGATGTCTATTGTTTTTCTGCCGAACGAGGGGTGTTTCTTGTTTCACTCTGTAGAAATCCAAGTCGCACATAAGGTGAGCTGCGGAAGAGTATATTCGTGGCGCGCGGGGGAATACAGAGGACTACTGAAATATGGTGATACAGGAGACGAAGGGCAACAGATAGGGGGTAACAGACAGTACTGTTCCGGTGCGGTCTCATTCCCAACGAAAGGGGACCTAGCTGACAATATATTATCTTGAGTCAATTGGCTTGTCACAATACTCCATGAAGCTCTTACACCAAACGCAACGCACGTTCTCACCCTGGGCCAGTCTTGCTTGTTCCGCTGTATTCTGAGCCTTATAATCTGGTTGGCCTGATGCATCCCGCATCGCACTTTCGTCCTAGTCTACGCCCAACGGTGCCCATCGCCAACACGCCGCTATGTCGGGATGTCTGTCGACACTTTTTCGTCGGCGTACTGGCTCACCATGGCTTCGCAACAGTAGGAGCTGACCAGCGCTTTAGGATCTCGAAAAGGGCCCGAACATCAACCCCTCCTGTCAGAGTACCGTTATGTTCGGCCCTCCAATTATACGGCGACCGGCGCGTACGTGCATGAGCCCCGCGACGCTGCCCGAGACCACCGTCGTGCTGCGCCTTCAAATTATGCCACCTACCTGCAAGATCCTCGCGACGCGTTCAACACAGACGTCCGCTCCCCGTCTCTGCCGGACAACAGAAGGACTGGAGGGTGAACAACGCTGCTCCAGGTCCAGGTACGGCGCCTCTCGCACCCCCCCTCCCGAGCGTCATTTGGAGGACCCGACCGCCAGAGAACTGGACACGCGCCGCCGCCCCTCCGCCTCCCCTGTTCGCACCCACCCAGCCTCCACCGCCGCGGACCACCCAGGGCCACAACTGGTCGACGCGCGCTAATTCGGAATATTCGTCGCAGACGACGCCTCTGAGGCCGGAATTTCCGGAGAATAGGGAAATATATCGCGCGTACCGACAGTTAGGCTGGTTGCTTGGCTTTGACCCCCAAGGTCCCGTTCATCCTCCTCTTCCTCTACCGAGCTCGCCGGCAGCTGCCGCTCCTGCAAGGAGGCAGGGCCTTTTTAGTTGCTGTATTCAAAAAATATTTCCACCGCGAGCGCAGCCACCGATGCCTCCCGACTGGGCCCCACGCACGACCCACCACGAAGACACGACTCGGCCCCCGATGGGGCGGCGACCCGCAGCTCGAGTGGGAACGGTCCCGACGGTGCCGCGAACGTCTGCAGCTCAGGTGCCGCCCCAGTCGGCCCGGCCTCGACCAGCGACCCTCCCTCCGAGGCGAGAATCGGCCCACGCTAATACCAATACTAGGCCTAGGCGGACAAACAGACCTCGGGTTGTCCGATTCGCTTCGCCCCCTCAGCCCCCGCCCCCGGCGCCCACTCCAAAACGCGCCCGTCCGAGTCGCAGGACACCGAAAACGACTGTGGCTAGCCCTGCTCCTACTCCTACTCCTAATCCTAACGTCGACGAAGGGCAGCACCCGCACCATGGATGTGCCGCGCGCGACCTATGCGCAGCCCACCAGCCCCTCTTCGCCGCCCTGCTGTCTCCCCTACCTCCACGGCAGCAACACGTGCGGCCTGTGCGCAGCCCACCAGCCCCTCCTCGCCGCCCTGCTTTCTCCCCTATCTCCACGGCAGCATACACGCCCGCGCAACTGGCGTGTTTTTCTAGGTTCAATCAGCCCTGGATGAATAGTCGGGCGTGTGTTTACTGAAACAGACTGCTATGGGTGCTGCATTGATGACTTGCAATGATAATGTGTTTAATTTCGATACGATAACGTCCCTTTCGACGAGTTATGTATATATGTATGCGCAGCATCCATTTCCTCCGCATCCTCGCCGCGAAAAGTCAGGCTGGGCGGGTATCCAAAAGGATAACTTGGTCAAGCTCTCGAGTGACTTGGACCCGCAATCCTGCCTCGGCAAGGGCCCTAAGCTCTGGTACCAAGCCAGCAGGGAGAAATGTACCCTCCAGAGATAGTTCGAACAACTCGAGAGGGGCGTGTCTCTGCCTCCATCGCACTATCTCCAGCAGTGGCTGATAACTGGGATTCAGATGGTATCGCATATTTCCAGGTGCGCGTAGTCTCCCAGAGACAGAGTAGAACAATTAATTCCCTTGAGACCTTCATGCCTCAGGGTATTCCGTCAGAACAGGATCCTGAGCTTGCGAAGGTTGGCCCCAGTTCTCCGTCTGCCTCAGGGAGACCGGGTCCGCGAGCGGTGGAAGGATATCCACGTCTTAGAGAATATGGGCGCGGTTGAGCTTCAAGTGCGCGACGGAGCTCCCGGCGCGGAGGAGGGACTGCACTGGGTCTGCAACGGTCTGACCAGCTGAAAAGGAGAGATACTGCAGCTCGCAAGCCGAGCGCGATATCAATGATTCCAAGCCGCGAGTATCGACGATGAGGAGCATTTCGAGCCGTTCGAGACGAGGAGCCGTCAGAAGAGGCAAAAAACGGTAGTCCCGGACCTGCAACGAGCGCAGAGAACGCAGCTCGATGGGCGGAGGTGCGCGCGTGGGCTTTCCTCCCGCATCGGAACAGGATAGGTTCAGCAGATTCGGGCAGCATCGCGAGAAAGCGATGAATTGGGAGACGTCAAGACAGTTGTGAAAATGGAGAACGGTCAACCGCTCCAAGCGAAGATCGACACGGGGAAGGAAGTATACGCTGGCGTAAGTGTTTTGAATAGCAATGGGGGATCTTCGGAAATCCGCCTTTCGGCTCCTATCGTGCACAGTGTGGGCCGCTCCATGCGCGGAAAGCAAAGCAGTTGTCGAAGTACTCGATATGTGAGAACGAAATGGATGTTCTGTAACCGAGAACAGTGGGGCGTTATGGCCTGCATAAGTGTGCAAGCCCTTGATTCGTCCGCAGTTCAGAGGTAGATGGTGAGCGAGTTGCTTGGTGCGCGCGCGAGCCAGAGCTCCAATAATTCCACAGATCCCGTCTCAAAAGCGTTGGATGACCATATGTAGCTCAGGTATACCGACGTCACAGTCCACCGGCGATACATCTGAACAAGAAGTAGAGGAGCTTCCTGGGGTGAGGGACAGACCGACCCCGAAGTGGGAAGACAGTAAACAGATATTCCGGTTGTGATTTGCGTTGGAAGTGATCATGATAGAATCGGGAAGCCGCGGTCGCGACCAGAGGACCCGGGGGAGTTCATTTGTGGGTAGATCTGCCAACGACAGGGTGAGGCTTATAAGAGGCGCCAGGTCTATCTTGGTTTCATCAGTAACAGTGGGTCAGCGCTCAGCAGTGAGGTAGTTTTTTGAAATCTTTTGTCTGAGTCAAACAAATTTAAATGGCCTCAAAGATGCTTACTTTGACTCCGCCGCGCCTTGCCGTAAAATACTCGCCGCGACGCTTGTTGTACATAGACCTTCCCCAAGTTCTCACCATCGCTACAAAGTTACATTATGCTATCGTACAACAGGCGGAGGGCAGTTAGAAAAAAGTGAGAATATATCCCTATTCCGGCAGCGAAAATAAAAGTATTGGACAACGGAGCGCGAACAAATTAACTATGATACACAAGGTAGCGAGGGCGCTGTGTTCGTTCTGGGAGGATTCGACGACAGGATGTCCGGGGCAGAGTTTTCGACGCCCTGCGCGGGCGGCGGCACTGCAGGATATATTACGACAACACCAGAGTGAGCGAGACGACAGGGCGTGGGCGCGCGTGAGACGGAAACCACGGCGGGCGCGGCGGAAGCGTAATGTCCACGGGTTGCGCAGCCGCACGGTGGGTTTCAGAAACCCACGCCCACACAAGCGAAGCTCCGTGAGCCGTGGCAGTGGTCATGAGGCGTCGTCCTCTAGCAGGTCGATGGGTGACGTGAAGTTCATAGCCTGCGCGCGTGTGAGCCAAGACGAAGCCAAGACGAGAAAAAGACACGCACATATGGGTGTACAAGCGGGTACGGCGGCGAGGGGGAAACCTCCTCGACGTAGATGGGCGTGCCGTCGACAAAGAGCGGCATATGCGCCCTGTAGTTATCGTTTCGGCTGAGCTGCGAGGTGGACGCGGTGGGCTTGCGAGTCGAGCCGTCCCACATGGTGTCGTCGGACGGTGAACCCGACGGCAGGCGCGGGCGATGGTGTGAGAGCTCCACAGGGAGTTCCATCTCTGGCACCGTCTCGGGGAAGGTGAAGGCGTGCATGCGCGCGCGGTCGACGGACGTCATGGATTTGGGGGATGGGAGCGGGGTGTCGTGGCGTTCGTAATCAGGGAGTTCGGTCACTGGGGCGGTGTTGGCTTTTGAGTGCTGGCTAAGAGCGTGTGCCTTGTATCCGGCCTCAGATGTCATGGAGCGGGGGAAAAAGACCTTTGCAATGTGTTAGGGTGCGTTTGGCTGGGTGTAAGTATGGGAATGCACTCACGAGCATCGTAATGGCGGAGGAGATAAAGCACCCGATGCCCCCCATCATCAGTAGGATATCTAAAACGCAAATTAGTCGGACAGTTCGCGACAATCCCGATTCCAATGTACCTGACCAAAAGCTGGGAACATAAAGATTAAGCCTAGACCAAACGGTAGAATAGAATAAAACTCACGGGCTGTTGACAACGATGAAAGACTTGTCTATCAGTCCATCCACCGCCAAGACCAACAAAGGAACCGTGAAAAAGAAACGCTGGGCGACGTCAGTCGCCTGATCGGTGGAAAGAGATGAATGCCCACAAATACGACCCGGATACACTGCATGCTCATCAGTTTCTGATTTAAAAGAAATATGCATGAACCTACGTTGTGGTGGTAAAAGGTTGTTAACCTAATGACCACATCGGGCTCGGCCCCCTCAGCCTTAACACTCCGTATGAAACCCGGAAAGTTAGCAAGGACGTAGAGGAAGCAAATCGTCGTGAAAGTGCCGGCCGATGAGCCGCCTAAGAAGATCCAAGCCTCACACTTGGGGAAGATGAGTAAAGGTTGTCGACCGTCGGGGAAAACTCACGGTCTCCAGATTATGTCTTTTCATTAAAGTGGTCAAGGGCATACCCAAAACGGCTGCTAGACTCCCTACAGGCAAAGAAAATTGTGACCACGATCAAGTACCAATATGAAATGACCTACCCAGGTACCATGCCCGGAACTCCCAGCAGTGAAACCATTCTCGTTTCCGGGGCCCTTGATGCAGCAGAAATAGCCAAAACGTCAGTTCTAAGGTCGCCGTTAGCTGTAGTCAAGGATCGATAACTATCATCACCTTCTAGATGTGTTACTCTGGCCAGGTGTCAAAAAGTGCACTAGATCCGAAAAAAGGGGACACACAATTCAAGTGACCAAGCAATGCTCAGTATGAAATAGAGGGGAATGATCCACTCCCGGTGGTCTTTTTGCCAGACGGCGAATGGTCGGGGCATGACTGGATTTCGTAAGGACCCGAAGAAGAACAAAGGAACTCGGAGACTCACCGGTCCCATCCGGCAGCACGAATGAACCTGTAATCCAGCCTGAATAGACGTGCAGCGAGACAGGCGTGTTCAACGTACCTTCTTGGTATTTGAGAGCGGTCATAGCCACGGCAAATACCATCAATAATGGTACCGTAGCGAAATATGAGTAGCTATTGAATCGAGTATCAGACCAGAAAGATGAGATATGACTTCAGAGTACGCACGTCATGACCCGTTTGAAAGCGCCTGGCTGTCGTCCAGAGTCCCATCTGAGGCACTAACAACAAGACTCGTTAAGTTGCAGACTCGTCTCGGGCAAGATCTTGCCCTACCTTGAACTTGTCGTAACTCCATAGATGGATGAGCATAAATGTGAAAAACTGCAAAGCACATCGAGAAATCGAGGGAAGAGCAAACATTGTGTTAGACAAGAACGGAGGCTCCAATGGACATGCTGACGCACAGAGACAGACAACAGGGCCCACAAGAGGTAGGCTGAAGGAGAACCGTTGCTCATGAAGGGTAAGCCCTATCCACACGGGGCGTTAGGGAAGCCAGTTTAGAGACTGGCAAGTTGGAAGCGGAGAGGATAATTGACGTCGGCACCCGCCGACACGTGAGATGCAGATATCATTCCCGATCGAGTATTTTGCTGATGGAAGTGTTTACTCCTTCTGACATTCCAATTCAACTCGTGTGTGCCTGAAAAAAGTCTGTGGGAGATGGTCACCGGATGTTTACGAGTTCGTTTTCCAGAACGTGATCCATTTAGTTTTGTAATTTAAAAATTGGGCTGTTTCTCATCCCACTGGCTGAGAAGGATGTATTCTGCCAAGGAAGGACGGAAGTGGTTTTTTACAGTACACGGATGTTGGAGACGATCAATCATAACCGACAGACAGAGATACACAGACTGCTGTCATTCAGACTCCCATCCTCTGTGGGCCTGTGGCAGTTAATTATGGCCAGAGCGGAAGACTCAACTTCAATACTTAATTCATCATTCAGTGAATCACTGTCAGTGATCTGGATCCGTCTCACTGCAAGAAAGTTCTAGTCGTCGGCCGTCGCCTAGCGATATGACCTAGCCCGTTTACATGCTATAGCGATCCCGCCACACAGAAGATAGATCGGCGTTTTACAGCCCTGCCGGGAGTAAATGAATACGAGGAAACCAAAGCAGAAAGACGACGCGAAACATACCAAAAATAAATTCCACATAATCCCATGCGCAGTTGGAATGGAGGAGGAACTGAGATAGTACCATCAGTTGTACAGCTGAAGCGGAATGCACTTGCTTTCGTTTCTTCCCTGAGAACTACTATTTTAAGTTTTGCGGTTCCAAGAAATATCACCCGCGATTTGCTGGCGGAGTGCCTTAACGCCACCAACGATATGGCCTAAGTCCGCACAACGTCCTACACCGTCCAAGTCCGTTAGGCTCACCTCAGAGACTTAGTGTCGCCGATGGATAATTTTGGTACTCGCAATTGACGTTAACTGAGGTCTGTTGGGGATATAACGGACGCCGGAAGCAGACCGCAGTAATTGTCTGCCACGTTACTCAGTACTGAGTTGCATCGGGTGAACGCCAGGCAGTGCTTCAGCGAACGTTTCAGGAAGATGATGTATAGAGTAGAACTGCATATAGATTTTTACCTAGGTACAAGGCTAGGACGGGAGCCGCCCACCTTGATGGGAATTCGAAAGTTGCCTCCAAAAGACGGTGGGTTAACGTTCGTCGCAGGCCTCTGGGGTCACCGGTGCCGTCGACGACTCTAATCCAAGAAAGCCCACTGTCTGATGCTCGCCGACGGCGAAGAACTCACCGCGGCCCCTCGACATTAGTCCTTGGGACGCTGCGGCACTAGATTTGGACAAACAAAGTTCATCAGACCGAGAAACGGACGACGTGTTCGCTGACCGGAGAACGACCTCGCCGCCGGTCTTGTTGGCCGAATGATGTGGCTGGGATGGGCTTGGGACTTATTAGGAACATGGGGGAAGGCAAAGTCAACCGCATTCCATTCAACATGAGTATGAAACCAAAAGAAACCGGTTGATAATGACACGAAAGGAAGTGCAATGCTCCACGAAGAGTTTGCTGGGCAGATGGCTTGCTCGGAAGAATGTCTAGCTGAAGAATCGGGCCAAACGAGAGCTTCCCACCAACAGGCTGGCTTCGAGAATGACGGGGCCTAGGAAGGCAACGGTCAAGAATCGTCAGACCCTTCAACCTCGTCATCCTCGAAGAAATCGTCCTCAGGATCAGCTTCCACTTCAGGTCTCGCCGTTCCGTCCGACTTGCTCTTTTTCTTTTTCTTCTCCCCGCCCCAGTCAGCTGTTCCCCCGCTTCCCCTCGAGTCCAGATGAAGTTCTGGCTCTGCGGACAACTCCCCGCTCTCCATCTGAGACCGTATCCAGGTGCGGACTTGCTCTCTACCAGCGTCGGCAGTGGGTTCCTGTGTTTCCCCGGCGCGTAGCTCTGGGGGAAATAGCGATATGTATTTTTTGGTTTTTGGATAATGCTGCCGCAAAGTAAAATTAGACCGAATGGCCTCAATGCAATGAAAATTTCGCCCGACCAGAATGTAGTTCAGATCCACACGCAGCTCCTGCAGCGCTGACTGCAAGTCTGGCGTATCGGACGCGGAGATTTTCTTCTTCGCTTGATTCAGCTTTCGCACGACTTTTTGTCGTTCTGCAAGCCGTCAGCAACATGGACGTGCCAAAAAAATGAAAAAGTCCGCACCAAAGAACTTGACTTTGTGATACCGAACCGCAAGCGTACGCTCCTTCTTTCCAAGCTCGGCGGCCTCGAGATCCGCCTCCAGTGCCTTCAGCCGCCGTTCTGTCTCAACGCGGACGTCTGCAGCAAGGTTATCCTGCCACCACGGGTCAGAATGTGTGGCAAAGCCAAGAGACACAGCAGAACTTTAGCGAGCAGCCGGCGCGTCTGTCTGAGGGAGGATTTTATCTTTTGGACTCCAGATGTGCTGCTCGATTCCTGGGCTGGTTTCGGGCGTCTTGGTTTCGGTTTTGAAGGACCGGCGACAGAGCTAGAGCCCTCATTTGCCTCTTTCCGTGGTTGTCTGGTTCTTGTAGGACCCATATCGTGGACGAGCGAGGAAAAGTTGAATATATTGGCCGTGACTTGGCTCTGGTCACTGATGGGAATCAAATAATGGTGAATCAAGTAATTCTCGCTTAGACTCTGACCGCGACCTGGACGCGATGTGGAATCTTTCACTCGCCACAGAGCTTATAACTGGCATACCGGATTTGTCTGTGTCGGGAACGGCCATCGATTTAGATGAAAATGTGCTCTATGCTGCCTCGGAGAGCCAAAACTCAGATGGAGAGGTTGAGGTGAAGATATGGAGCATCCCGCAAGCAAACGAAGCCGGTACATCGACGGTAGGACCCAATCGAATGGAGGGGCGGAGTCTGAGCATATTCTAGGGTAACCCACCCATGAATACAACTATGTTCACGACGAATGCTTCAACTGGTCCCGCAAACCAGGTAGTGAGCCTGCGATTCCTGCCAGACTCGCGGCGCCTAGCTGCTCTCATGCGCGGCGGTGATATTACCATGATCTCGATCGATGAAGATGAAATGGTACGTATGGTCTCGACTGTCCAGTGCTTTTAATAAGTTGTTGGAGATAGCCTGAGGTTGAGGGTACTATCGAGTCCGGAATTCTTGCAGCGGCTTGGAGCCCCGATGACTCCCTCTTGGCTATCGTGACCGGTCAAACAATTTTATCAGCACCTTTTCCTTGTTTTAACTTTGCTGGGTAGGCGAGGGGAAACTGACGCTCATGACCTCCACTTTCGATATCATCTCCGATGCTCAGTTATTCACCACCGATTTTGGAGAAGGTCTTCGACTTTTCCTTTCGATTTTTGCGCATGCCTAACTGAATCTCAGACGCCCCCATCAACGTGGGCTGGGGCTCGAAGCAAACGCAGTTCCACGGATCGCTGGGCAAGGCGGCGGCTCAGGCACCGACCCTCAAAACTGTCGGCACGAGCCCAGACGACGACGAGATGCCCCGAATCAGCTGGAGAGGCGACGGCGCGTTCTTCGTCGTGTCGTCGCTCTCTCCCGTCTCCGACTCTTCGCGGCATCGCACTCTACGCGTCTACGACCGTCAGGCCGCGCTGCAGTCCACGTCCGAGGCGGTCCCGGGCCTGGAACACGCGATGACATGGCGGCCGTCCGGCAACCTCATCGTTGGCACGCAGCGGTTCGGATTCGAGGGCGGCGGTGCCGGGAAGGAGGGTCGGCACGATGTCGTGTTCTTCGAGCGCAATGGACTGCGGCACGGGGAATTTGGAGTGAGAGTCGAAGATCTGGCGATCCCGCCAGGTGCTCGAGCGGAAGAGCGGAAGTGGGGATACAAAGTTAAAGAGCTCAGTTGGAGCTCGGACTCCAATGTCTTGGGCCTGTGGATTGAGAAAGACGAGGGCGATATCTGTAAGGCTGCTCGACTACTCGCTATTCCGTTTATCTGAGGTATTGTTGTCAGTTCAGCTCTGGACGACCGGAAACTACCATTGGTAGGTTTAAAGTCTCTTTTATCGTTGAGCTCCGGAAATTCAATAATATGCAGGTATCTTAAGCATGAAATAGCCGCACCGAAGTCCTCTGGCCCCGGCAGATTCACTTCTGTCGAATGGCATCCGGAACAGTCTCTGCATGTTGTGTTAACCACCTCATGTGCGTTGGCACGGAATACATATTCTCTACCAATCTGATCTCAATCCAGCCCAGATCATACAAAGAACATATGCATGGGAGACTTCTGTATCTACCACACGCCCGCCGGATGACTCCGGCACTGTCGCAGTGCTCGATGGATGTATGTGTTGCTCTATACGGTTGTAGTCGTCCACTAATGTTCTACAGCCAAAATCCTGCTGACTCCCTTCCGTTCGCAAAATGTCCCTCCGCCGATGTCGTCTTACCAGCTGGTGCAATCATCCGCGCAGCAGCCACATTCTCCGCCAGTCCACGCCAGTCTCTCGTCATCGTCAGATACACTCTCGTTACTTTGGGAGTCCGGGTATCTTGAGCTCTGGTCTCTTCAAACACGACTTCTTCCCGGACCTAGGAAGATCATGGATCCCTCTCGGACATTCGCTGGTGTCGTCGGGAAGGATGGTCTCCGTCACCGCCAAGTTATGCTACCGATAGCTGCCGGCACTGTGTACTTGCTGGGGACATCTCCAGAAGGGCACGATGTCGTCAGCATAGCTCGCCTTGACAAGGATGACACGACAAGCAGCACCGAAGTCGCGTTCCCTTCCCAGAATGGGCGGTTGGTCCAGAGTGCGGGGACTCCGATCTGGCAGTCCGCTTCAGGCGGCTTATTTGAGGGTCTGTTTGTTCTTTTTTGCCGACTCCATCCACTGAGGCACACTCCAAGTCGACTCTCAGGCCGCATCGGCTACTGAAATTGTCGCCTTCCCCGAGTTCTGCTTCCTTGCGCAATGTGTAGAGGTTTCCAACGATGCCGTGTCTTTGTATATCGGACTCGGCAGTTCGGGGAAGCTGTTCGTGGCAGCGCCATCCGCTCCATCCCGCGCCTTGGCCTCGAACGCCACCTCTTTCACTGTCGCCTCAGGGTTCCTTATCTTCACAACGAGCGCGCACGAGGCCACATTCGCACCGCTTTCCTCTCTGGGCGCTCTCCTGATTCCCAGCGACAACGGAGATCTCCCAGCCATTCCAAGCACCTGGGAAAAGCGACGCGTCGAACGAGGGTCGCGGATCGTCGTCGCGGTGCCGAGTGCGATGAGCCTGGTCCTCCAGATGCCGCGCGGGAATCTCGAGACCATCAATCCGCGGCCGTTGGTCATGGAGGTCGTGCGGCAAGATTTAGACGCGTAAGTCAAATTCCGAGTGGCTCATCCGGAAGACAAGTGCTGATGGTGACGTGCCTCAGGCGGCAGTATCGAAAGGCGTTTTTGTCTTGCAGGAAGCACCGGATAGATCTGAATGCGTTGGTGGAGCATGACCCTGCGACGTTCTTGGAAAATCTCCCTCTGTTCATCGAGCAGGTCCATGAAGTCGATCACATCAGTCTCTTTTTGACTGGCATTGGGTGCGCGGAGTCTGTCGTTTCTTTTCGTGTCCACCAACCTTTTTACCAGACAAGGGAAGCTGAGTCCCGAGCGAATCGCACAGCTCTGCGATGCTCTTCGTGCGGAACTGGAATGCAAGGACTTGACGAAATATATCAATTCCATTTTGACAGCATATATGGTCAAGACCCCACCAGATCCAGAAGCCGGACTCTCGCTTTTGCTGCGACTAAGGGGTAATCATCCGTCCCCTGTCGCTTTTCTCTCGGGATTCTGACGACCCGACAGAGTCGGACCCAGACCTCGTCGAGGACGCCGTCAAATACATCATCTTCTTGGTTGATGCCGACAGGCTCTTCGATATCGCTCTCGGAATGTACGACTTTTCGCTGGTGCTCATTATTGCACAGTACGCTCAAAAGGTCGGGCCCTTCAATCGATACGAGGTCTGTCTGACTTGTCTCTTAGGATCCTCGGGAGTACCTTCCGTTCCTCCGAGAACTCCGCTCGCTGGACAAGTACTACCAACGATTCCGGATAGATGATCATCTGAAACGACACGACCGAGCTCTTACGAACCTCAGCCTTGCCGGTAAGTGTTTGTGGCGCGTGTGTGGATTATCGAGCTGACCTTCTGTAGGACCAAGTTATTTTCCTGAGGCTTTGACCTATGTTGAGCATCATCGGCTATATGAGCTGGCGATTTCAATATGGAAGGGCACGGACCAGTACAATGTGGGTCATTTTTTTTCTTGATAATATTATGCTTATTTCGAGCTCACGACTTCCCAGAATATATTGGAGATCTATGGCGACTGGCTCTTTGAACATCGGGATTTCCGCCAGGCCGCATCGGGTGGGTTCCCTTCACTCTTTGTAATTCATTCACGGGCTTACTTTCCCTTCAGTTTTTATCCGGGCCGGAGCTCTTTCGAAGGCCATGGTGGTGCACGAGAAAGCGCTAGATTGGCAAGAACTATTTGACCTCGCTGGCCGTACTGGGGCATCTCAGGACGATATCACGGCCATGGGCTACCGTGTTGCAGGTGTGTCTCGTATGGGCGCATATCATTACACCACTAATATTTTGCCAGAGGATCTTGCGTCCAAGAAACGGTATTCTGAAGCTGGACGGGTTCTCTTAGATTACGCAAAAGACGTGCGGGAAGTCGTCATAGCACTTGTACAGGGAAACCGCTTCTCCGAAGCCCGCAGAATAGTGAGTCGGCATTTCAAAGCGGGCCACTCACTTATTTTGTACCAGGTCACCCTCACCGATTCTCAACCATTCTTGACGGAGATCATTCATCCTGGCGCATTAGAGAGTCGAGCTCAGATATCCGAAGACATTGGCGAGATGAGGGAACAGCTGAGAAAGCAGCTCCAGCGTATCCGCGAGCTTCGGGTGAAAAAGGCCGAGGAGCCTGGTGAGGCCCTAGCCACGAATTTGGGAACGTGTCTGACTCGTTCCCAGACGCCTTCTATGGGATGGAAGACGACCCCAACCTCCACAATGTCGATGTTATGACAGATTTGTCGATGCCGGCCACTGCTTTTACTCGATATACGGTAGCTCCGACGTCGATGTCTAAATCATCGAAGTGGGTATTATCTTTCTTTGGTCGAGAACGGACCTCAATATCTTTCCAGGCGGTCTTCCCGCTCCAAGCGGAAGATAGAGCGCAATGCTGGTCGCAAGGGCACTGCAGATGAGGAAGAGTACTTGCTAAAATCTGTAACTAAGCTCGTTGGGCGGTTCAATGCAACACAAGGTAAGATCTTTGTCTTGATAATGGACTGATTGCTCAGTGTGTATCTCGACTTCTTCAGGCGATGCGCGAGAGCTGTTACCGCACCTCTCTCAATTCACCCCGGAGCACGACGACGAAGGGTTTTCCTTGCAAGCTGAGATGGCAGAATTCGAGCAGGAGTTCTCTGAGGCGGTCGAGGAGATCTGGAAGAAATCAGTCGAAGAAGAAACCAGTGTCCAGGATTCCTGGGCTCAACGGATGGAGGACAAAGCAAAGCAAAGGCAGACCGATCCGATAGACAGGGTGGCTAAACCGGGGATAAAAGAGAATGAAGAGTGGCGGATGAAGATGTTTGCAACGCAATAGAAGTTTGAATATTTAATCGTATACTGTGTATTTCCGATGATTTGTCTGTTGTTTTGGCTGTTCCCTGATGGAAATTGTTGTCTGTGGCTTACGGCATACGCTTCTCCTTTCCCTGCGTCCAAGTTACAAAAATGGGTACTCGCGGATACAGGTCCAGCTTTTCCCTCCTGCCGATTCTGGGGTTTATTCGTATTTCCACAGAGTTTATAGGCACAAAGGATATTATCACGTCCATTATAATCATTTCGACAGCTATCCTGAGGGTTGGACCTTCGCTGTATATATATCTAGAGGCTCACTCTTTTGTCCAAGGTCTTGGAGTCCAAGTGGCGGCAGAGGTGCCGCGTGACCCAGAGGCATACAAGGAGTGGCTCGAAAGGCTTCGCAAGTCATTGGACGCAGATTTTGAGGAAAACAAGTCTCAAGTCGACTCCTTGGACTACTTTATCACCAAGGAACAACCTTTAGGCGACGTCTTTATCGAGTGGGTGTACGAAATCGATCTGGATCACGAAGTTTTCCTCGGCAGGTGTCTCGCCTTCGTCTTCTAGACGGCCATACTCACTTGCAAATAGTGGATTCCAACCCACTTTTCGCCTTGAACAACATGCCTCCATCCTCAGAATTATTCGTAGAGTGGATCGGGGTCGATTCATATGAACACCGCAGCTATGACCGATCCACTCCCATGGAGCACGTATACGACTGGAAGGCTGTTCCTCCCCAAGTCGACGATAGCATTATTGACGACTACACGGCTCGCCAACCAAGCCTACAAAGCTATTCGTTGTCTGAAGTACTTGGTACTACAGGGAGCATTGGGAACTGTGAAGCCGTCAGAATTGCGCTTTACGAGGCTATCGTTGGCAGAATGATGCTGGTTTGGGAGATTGGCCACCACATCCGACATTTAGAGGCCATCTCTGACCCCGCCGACATTTCGGGTGATCTGCTTTCAATTGGCGTAGATTTGGTCCAAGTCACAGTCGGGCGGATGTTCTTTGGCAACAGCGATAAAAAGGTCAAATACGCGACGTCCTACAAGGGTTTGGCATTTTTTTGGCTGGCGGCAGACATTTGTCTGCGCATCACCGCCCACCTTGATGATGAACCCCATCTGAAAAAGAGTATTCTCGAGCTCGTCGACGAAGTTGCTCTCAATCGCCAGCCCGGGATTGTGACATATGGCATCCTTTTTTCGTTCTTCCACTGTGTAATCGTCCGCGTTGGCTTGAACAACGAATTCAAGTCGACCACAGCCCTGCAGTTCCTCCCTTCATTCTACGCCACTTCTTCTTTCACCCCTGGAATCGCTGCTATCGGGAGCCTTGCTCACCACTGTCTCGACATAGCGACCAAGGCCAGCGCGATGGATACCCGAGAGCCAGCTCACTTCCTGCACCAAGTGCCTCTCGACGTGCTGGAGCTCATTACCGGACATCTCAGTCTATCCGATCTACATCATTTATGTGCTGCCTCGCCGCTGTTTGCGCCAGCGGCGGAGAGCCTCCTCCGATTTCCGCACATAGAAGATTACCGCCTTATCGAGGTGTCAGAGGTGTCAGAGGCAGGAGGGAAGAAGACTGGGGGTAAAATGTCAAAGGCAGGCTCTTCCCTGACGAGCAAGACCTTTTCCACCATGGTGCAAAGTTCGTTTGGACCCCTGTTGGTTGTTGGAGACTCTGGGACGAATTCTTTCGGTGTTTCTGTCGGGAACAGTGGTGTCAAACAGGTGAGATGGAAGAAAGAGGATCGACCGGTGTAGTTGGGTAAAACAGTACTTTGATACAAATTGAATAATAAGCATGTATGAGTACGAATGATACACAGTATTGACGAAATCAGACTGGGCTCAGACCAAAACACCTCCAACCAAAATTGACATTCCTCTTTCAACGAGTCCCGCCAACGCAGCAGTCTGCGATTCGTCGACGGACAACGTGATATCCACCCGAAATGATCTGAGAACGGACGATTCTTCGTCTGCGATGCATCGCGAGGAGAGTGCCTGGAATAACAAAGGTGCGTCTACATCTAAGGCGCAATCCCGAAATGTAAGGCTCTGCAGGTGCGGGAGGAACCCTCTATACTGAGCGCGATCCAATTTTTGGAAAAATCCTCGCAGAAATGCCGGGGACGGATCGCTGAGGTCGACCTCTGTGAGGAACGGCATGCAAGTGGAGAACCAATCAGTAGTCATCGAGGGTGTGTAGATCCCTGTGGAAAAGCGTCGCAGGGAAGCAGATGACTGGACGAGGAACGGAAGAAGATCGTGGGATCTGGCGGACGTGATCTCCGTTGCAAGATGAATACTTTGAAGGGTGGGTAGGCGAAGAAGTCGAAGGAAATGCACAGAACTGCCACGAGAGAGATGCAGAGATTGGAGATGCTGGTGGGTTACAACATCAATGTGACGGACCGCTGCTTCCTCCCGCACACAACCCGTGAAATCTTCAAGTGAGGGGGCGCATAGCAAAACGTCGAAAAGACGATCGGGGGAAAGGCTTGCGCAAGTCAGCGTGGATAACCCTTCGTATGAAAAGCGAAACGCCGAAGGCCCTGCAGCTCCATTGCAAAGGAGATTTCGCAGCCGAGGGGCAGCACCTAATAGTCCCAACTTGTCTGGAAAAGAAGAGGCGTCCACCGTCAGAGTTTCGAGAACCGGAAATGGGCCGATATCCAGGAGGTGACGAAGCTGTTCGGTTGGTAACTTGAGCGATACGCTCTGCAGTTGGGGAGCAAAACGACAAAGAACGGCGCGGATTGCTTCTGCCCCGAATTTCCCCATGTAAGCAGGACTGTCTGCACCGAAGGAGAGTGCACATGCCCCAGCTCGAAGGAGCCAGCCAGCTATAATTTTTTCCAGCTCAGACTCCCCAACCCGGTCGGAAATATCAAAAAGATTCAACTGGAAAGAGGCCCATAAACGCGGTGTCGATAGTGCAATGTCTCTCCAGGTCCTGCAGACCGGTAACAGGAGGAGAGGGGCCCGTGTCGAATTAGGACCCTTCTTCGCGGCGCTGTTGGTATCTGCAGGTAGGCAGTGGAGGAAGATACTGGACGTGATGTCGGGCGGAAGGGTGAGGACGGGATATACCACGCCATCCAGCTGGCGCAGAATGGACTTCCTGGTATCCTCGAGCACCTTTAAACGCAACTTAAGCTCGAGAATGGACTCGTCCACTTGAGCGAGGCGAGCACGGAGGTCCGCGTTGACTGAGGACATGGCAGTCGGAGTCAAACGATATATCTCATCATGATTTAGTTACATAATTATCAAGACTTGCGGTCAACCATAATGACTCTTATCTTGGTCTGACCGCATTCACTGCTCAAGAAGGCGCAGGGGTTTCAATTCGACTCAGACAAAAAAATCGCCGTGATTGTGTCAGACTTGACCCCACTTGGACTTGACTTGGATGTCAACTTGGATTCACGATTCGGTTACGTGCGTGAAGCTCAGGCTGTTGGTACAACAGCATCACACCTCTCATCTTGTGTAACCGCTGGTCCAAGCCCGCCGACCACGCTATACATTGTATATGGAAACGTTGAACGACATCTTGGCGCAGTGTGATAAAAACAATCCAAGCAGTGTACAAGCTTTTACCATCTGGGGACGTTCCTCTGGTATACCTTGGCCCAGGACCGCCGAGACCACAGCTCTGGGGCACTGCAAATCTTACAATGGTGATCAACAGGACCTCACTATGACGTTCTGCCAGACTGTCCACCAGAATCAGTCACTCCATAAAATGTTCAATGGACGTTTCTCCGATCCTGGTTGTCTATGAAGGGACCGACTCTTCGATTTACTGGTAGCGGCGTATACGCAATGTCGGCCGTAGGCTCTACGCTGTCAATCTTGATCACTCTTGTTCGAATCATCATTGTCCACGTCAAGGCATGGGCTTACTTCCACCGCTCGTCCTGTCAGCGTCTACTACAGTCCCTCCACATGGGTATCAGAGGCGAGTCTTGACCGGATGCACTTGAACGCCAAGGAAGTAGAAGCCATCGCATTCAAGTCTGATATCTAAGACGCTGACCAACGGCGACCATTGATACAACGCAACAACGCCGACGAGTTCGAACGCGTCGCATCTTAATTGAGACGCCGTCTCCCGTTTCATCCTCCCCGCTATACGCCGTCTTGACCATGGCCGGTCAACATATACAGTTATCTGGCTGAACAAAGCCATCCTCGTCCTGTATTAGAGCACAACAACGCATAAATTATATCGTGATACTTATGTATGGTACATTCGAGAGAGCCTTAGCCTGCTCTGGAGGTTGTCATGTCAGTCCGATATGAAGCCATGAGACGAGGTGCCCTCCTCGATTTGCCCGGGTATGATATGATATGTATTAGTTAGATCTCCCCAGCCCATTTTCGCCGCACCGCCGGAGGCTGGAGCCGCGGTGACCAGCCAGCAGCCCGCAGTCCGCCCGCCCAGAATCGAAACACCGTCCCCGCCACACCAACTCGTACACCCACCAAGGCAGCCCTAAAACAAGCACACGAAATTGCTCGGGAACACATGTCGCCCCTCCTCCCTCCGCGCCTCGTCTAGCAGCTCCCCGCTCCACCACCCATCGTCCGGTGTCGCCGTCACAGCGATCACGTCTCCGGCCTGGAAGTCGAACTCCTCCCCAATCGTCGCGGTGTAGTCGTACAGGGCTTTCACTGTAACCAGGCCCCGTCAGCTTTGGTCGTAAGATACACGGATGAGGAGATAGGACGCACCATAGAACAATATCCGCCCGCCCTCGTCTGGCGGCGGCGTCGGCGCGCGGTTCGGGGGGTTATCCTGGTACGGCGTCTGCGTCTGCGGCATCGGCGGCAGCGGTGCCGACAGTCGCTTTGGCGCGGCCTGCTCAGGCTCGGGCTGCCACGTCGACGGCGGCGGCTGCTGAACCGTCCTCGTCGTATTATTCACCCCGTTGCTGCCCGCAGCGTACCCATTCCCGTTCCCGTTGACGCTGGCGACGCTCGCGTTGACGACATGCGTCCCGTTCGGCCCGCGCCCGACGGCGGGGTCGACCTGCCCGCGCTCCACGTAGTCCGCGCCGCCCCCACCCCGGAGGCTGCCCGCGTCCGCGTCCAGCTGCGACTGCGACTGCGCCGAATCCATCCGCTCGGGCGTGCCCCGCGTCGGCGCCGGCTGGGCCGGAGCCTGCGCTTGGACCTCGGGCGACTGCACCAGCCCGTCCTGGTCCGTCTGGTACGCCGGCGCCGGGCGCGCGGACGCACGCACGAACTGCGCGGGGCGCGAGCCCGGCGTCGTTTTGGAGTTGGAGTTGGAGGTGTTGGAGTGCGAGGAGGCCGAGTCGGGTTGCTGCCCGGGGTAGGGCACGAAGACGGGCGGGTCCGGGATGGAGTTGCCTGTGCCGTATTCCAGCACGAAGTTCTCGACGTCCTTGTCCGGCTCCAGTTGGTCGAGGACCGTGCGGATCCGTTCGCAGGACTGCGGAAATACGCGTCAGCAGTAGAAAAACTCGAGGGAAAGCGACGCACCTGGTCATCGGAGACGCATAGCGTGGAGACGGCATTAGCGTACATCCATATAATATCCTTCATGAAATCCAGTCGGTCCTCTTCGAGATCCTGGCTGGCGTCGCAGAAGTCCTTCCAGTCCTTCTCCCACGCCGGCATCATATCCAGCACGGTCTTGGTGAAGCTGGCAAAGTCCTTTTCGTTCGCCTGGACCGTCTGCTGGGCTCTCCGCAGCTTCAGCTGGAGACGCTCTACATCCTTGCCCGGATTGACCGCAATCTGCTGTGTGTACGACGCGATGCGAAGGCAATCGCTCTCGTACTTCTCGCGCGCCTTCAGGACATACGATTCCTGCGTCTGCTTGGTCTTGAATCTCTTCTCCAGCGGAGTCTGCAGATTCTTTCGATGAGCGATTTGTTTGTTGAGGAGGGTCGTTGTTTGGGACTCGAGCTCGGAGCGGATCTGGGACGCAAGCTGCAGGTGTGTCGTGCCCTGCTTCTCCGTCTCCAGCCGCAGGGTGTCGAATGAATTGCGGAGCTCGCTGGTGCGTAGAAATCATCAGCAGTGGACACCAGAAAAAGCGTTGGCTGCTCACCCAATTTCATCCTTTCCCAGCGTAGCTTTGGCAAGGCTGATAAGGCGATTCGAGTACTCCTCCTCGATCGCTGCTCTGGACACTAGTGTGAGTCCTTCTGCCAAGCCATTGCTTGCTCTGACCAGCTCACCTCTCCTTCCAGAAGTTTCGGAGTTCATCGGTCGTGCGAGCAGCCCCGCGCATGCGCGCGAACAGAATATTCACGCCGGCATCACCCACGCCCCAGAACGAGTTACAAAAGTCCCTTGAGGTGCTGCCATTGTACAAGTCGACTCCAGGGGATTTGGCGGTAGCATAACGCGACAACGAGGTCGTTGAAGGCTGGCGGCGAACAGCCATGGCTTGGACGATGGTGGTAGTGTCAGTGCAAGGGCTTGTGCGGCGACAGATTTGATGATCTCCGAGAGTCTCAAATTGGCTGTGTTGACGCCGTCAGAAATCCTCCCGCATCAGTGTCTCGACCGGAGGTTTGAAACACCGTTTCACTCACAATATTCGCCGTCAACTTGTTAGGAAACTTAGAAGGAAACCGGAGAGTCGACACGTGAGGCAGCCCGAAACATCTAGATTGTCTAGTAGACTTAGTCTAAGACTAAGACTTTTGGAATTCGACAGAACAAATGATCAAGATTGAACAGAACAAATGATCAAGTTCAAAAAAAAGGGTCTTTACAGCTAGAAGCTCGTGAATTGTCCAACAAAGGACATGTTTTATGTAGCTCGAGTGATTGGCTGAAAAATATGTAAAGATCGTGCAAGGAATAAATGTAATGAGGTTGAACAATACGAGAGTTACCCTAGAATTCAACCAGCGAGTCCACAGTGGATTGGAAGACTCACGTCGGGGATGGTATCTCGGAAAATACAGCTTTTTCGTCCGAAACCCTCCGAAACGGAATGCCGCGTGGTCCAGCTTCACGCTTATCAGATTATTTGTGAGACTATCTGATAAGATCACACTTACATGCAGATCTCGGAAGCGTTAACGCTTAAAAGTGGCCCATCCACACAATCTCTCCCAATGGCTCCTCAAACCGCAATGGCTGCCAACCCCATACCCCCCACCGAAGCGCCTGTACCTGGGCCCACAGACGTAGAATTGACGGCTCTCCCCGCCGCCACCAAGGACAAGCTGGACGAGGATCCATACGACGTCGCCTTCATCCAGCCTGTCGACGCCTCCAACCCCAAAGACTGGACGCGGTCCCGCAAACTCCTCGTCACCGACGTGCTTTCCGCCACCGGCTTCTGCCGCATCATGGTCAGCACCATCATCGCGCCCGCCCTCCCCACCATCAAGACCCAGCTGAACATGAACAACACCGAGGCCGCCATGGCGCTGTCCATCTACCTACTCGCGACGGCCTTCGGGCCCCTCATCATCGGTCCGCTGTCCGAGATTTATGGGAGGAAGAATATTCTGCATGCATGTAATGCGTGGTTCCTGCTCTGGAACGTGGTCTGTGGGTTCGCGCATACAAAAGAGTTGTTGATCGCGTCGAGGTTTTTGGCTGGCTTTGGGGCGAGCTCAATTTATGCGCTTGCCGGAGGGGTGTTAGGGGATGTGAGTATCGAAGAGCCTGGCGGATAAATTTTTGACGCTGTTGTTAGGTCTGGCGGACTGAGGAGCGTGGTCAGTCCTTGCGGGTGTACTCGCTTATCCAATTGCTAGGTGCTGCTGTTGGTATGTCAAAATATCTTCACAGCGATTGTTCACTGACGGAAGTTACCCATAGGCCCGATAATCGGCGGCTTCATGACCGCACGCACTACCTGGCGATGGATGTTCTGGTCAACCTCCATCTTCCAAGCCGTCATGCTCCTCGTCGAAATCACCACCTTCCATGAAACCTACGCTCCCGTCATCCTCCGCAAGCGCGCTGAGCGGCTCCGCCGCTCGACTGGCGACCCGCAATACCGCACCGCATACGAGCGCTTGGAGAGCACCAAGTCTGTCCCCGCCGTCCTCTCCCGCGCCCTCACGCGCCCCCTGCGCCTCCTCGCATTCAACCCCATCATCCAAGTCACCGCGCTCATTCAAGCCTGGAGCTACGGCATGCTATACATCGTCCTCTCCTCCTTTGCCGCCCTCTGGACCGCGCAGTACGCGCAGCCCACCGAGCTCAGCGGTCTGCACTACATCGCCTGCGCCTTCGGCGAGATCGCCGGTGCCCAAGTCGGCGGGCCCCTCATGGATCTCCTCTATCGGCGCACACGCGCGCGCACCGCAGACGGCGGCCCGCCCACACCTGAGTCCCGCGTCCTCCTCACCTTCCCCGGCGCGCTCCTCGCGGGGCTTGGCATCCTCGCGTACGGCTGGGCCGCGCAGTTCCGCGTACACTGGGCCGCAGTCGACGTCGCGGTGTTCGTCTACATGTTCGGCGGGCAGATCGCGGGCATGCCGCTGCAGGCGTATGTGATGGATGTGTTCCCGGACCATACGAGCAGCGCGCTGGCCGCGAGCCAGTTCCTGCGGAGCTTGACGGCGTTTCTGTTCCCGTTGTTTGCGCCGGCAATGTACAAGGCGATGGGGTATGGGTGGGGAAACACGATGCTGGCGCTGTGTGGGCTGTTCATTGGGTTGCCGGCGCCGGTGATTATTTGGTTCTTTGGGGAGAGGCTGAGAAGGAGGGCGAGGGAGAGTTATTGAAACGATATCGTGATTTGCTACTCATAATTTGAAGACTATACATTTGGGAACGAAAACTACGTCTGAGAGATTTCGATAAGCAAAAAATCAATAGGAAATCTGATACGGACCTAAATTGAGTCAAGACTCGGTGCAAAGTCGAGCCAAGCAGTGAGATAAGAACGCTAGGACAAGCGTTCCAGGAAGCAGGCCGCGCCTCGCGGTGGTGGAAGAGAGGCCCCAAGTCATGTATCGTCTACGGGCCTTGGGCGCAAGCAGGTACGGATAGAAGAGACATCCGTGGTGGAGAATGAGTCCCTGGAAGCTGACATATTCGGAATCATGTTGGTGAATAAAAGGTGGTTCAAAACCAAGGCAAAGACAAAACGGCGGGCACGGCAAATCGAATTGAAACAGGTGGAATTGAAGCTCGCAGATCTCCAGTCTTGAGCGCTCGAGCTTCAGGCTTTCAGAGGTGGATGCGCTAGGATGCTAACATGCTAAAACGGTTGTAACTTTAAGAGGCGAGGCGCGATGATTACATAATCAAATAATCCTCTTTCGGGCTGCCGCCATGTCGCCAACACCCTTCCACACGAAATCATGTCCGAAATCTTTCTCGACTGCCTTCCATCTCCCGATGTCGGCAGTGCCGAGGATACTGATATGACGAAGGCTCCTCTCCTCCTACTTATTACAAATATGCAGAACTTGGAGGGACATTGCATTATCGACGACGCCACATCTATGGGTGCACTTGTGCTTGAATATCCAGTGGATTCCCGACGAGGTTGGGGTACATGGTTTGGAAAGGGTGATAGCGGACTGGTTCCTTCGCTCAATTCTGGGCAGAAGCAATCCGCGCCGTTCTTCTTCGTTATGCTCCCCGACTTCAGAGCATATCCCTCGGCCTCCCAAGATTGGATTTCCAACTTGGCGCCTTTCCGATCCTCGAAACCTTCGCGGTGGCTTTTCCTTCTGACGGTGACGAGCTCGAGGAAATATTGGGCACTGCACCTCGGCTGCGAAACCTCCTTTGTAGTGAAGATACAGGACCCTGCACGTTTCTCATTCCCTACGAAGGGTTATTCACGGTGACTTGTGAAAGTTTTTTGTAAACCCGACTCATACTTACATCGGATTTCCTACGCATCACGGACACTTACATCACCTGACCTTACTTTTCTTTTCTCTTACATTCATCACTCTCGAGCTCGAATACGATATCGCGTTCATATTCTGCCTGGCCCGCTCTCTCGCTTTTTGGTGTTTCTCCCCCTGAGGATCTTGAAGACCTCCAGGTGAGTTTCCACTTTCTTTTGAATATCAAACGCCGTCGTCGCCAATCAACGGGAGCAATTTTTTGCTCCCGTTCTGGCTCCTCCGTCCCCGCCAACGATCGCGTATCACCCTAACGGGTTTACCGACACCTCTGTCCACCGTCCACTGTCCACCGTCCACCGTCCACCGCCCCAGAGCAGTCTCTGACTGACGCCACGTCACAGGCACAGCCACCCGTGTCGTACGATTCTGAAATCTTTTTTGCGCTTTCAAACTGTCGCGCATACCAACGACCCCGACCCCGCTCCAGACCAGGAGCCGTTCCGTCGCTGTCCCTACCCCCACCGTGTCTTCTCCAGCCGCACCGCAAGAAGAGGACTCTCCGCTTACGACTCCACCCGAGACGCCCGCCTCGCCCCGCCCCACGCGAACACGCCGTGTGGTAGACTCCTCGGACTCGGACTCCTCCTCGCCCCCACGCGCTCCCGATGGCCCCGTCCGACATTGCCGTCCTCGAGACGCATTCCAACAAGCTCCCCACGCTCCACGCCGGTGCCGTCACACCGCTCTTGCTGAAGAACTTCGAGAGCGCTTGCAAGGGTTACTTCGACGTCAAAGAAACCGCTCCCGACCGCAAGGTCGCCACCATCCTCGGATGCCTCCAGGACGACCATGTGAAGAACTGGGTCGCTGATGATACGGAACGCGAGCGCGTCACAAAACTCAGCTTCCCCGCTTTCATGCTTGAACTCAAGGACCTCCTCCTGGACTCCGACTGGCAGGTACAGACACGTAACCTAGATCCTCGCCCTCAGGATGTCGGAAGATGACACGTTCGACCTTTTCGTCACCCGTTTCACCGCGCACGCGTCCCTCCTGCTCAACACCAAATACGCCCTCGATCCTACCCGTATCCGGTACCAACTTGAGGCTGCCATGGCCGACGACCTCCGCTTCCAGTACACGCACCACGAGACCCTGCCGTCCATGCCTGACACCAACGCTGTCGAGTTGACGGCTTGGATCAAGGCTGTCACGAAGCTCGACGTTTCTCGCCTGCCACGACCTCGCTACCACTCAGCGCCGCTTCGAGCGCATGGAGAAGGAGAACAAGCGTAAGGCGAAGGACGAGGGAGACCGCGACAGCGGCTCCAAGCGCCACAACGGCGGTTCCTCGTCCAAGCAGAACGTCAAACCCCCTTCGTCCACCGCCCAAGGCCCCCGCCGTTTCCCACCGCCGCTCACGGCGCCCGAGCGCGCGCTCCTCAACGAGCACGATGGCTGCACCAAATGCCGTCGCTTTTTTGCTAATCACCGTGCCGCACAATGCAACAATGACCCGCCCGCCGCCGAAGGCTACAAGGAACTGTCCCAAGCCGATGTGGACGCAGCCCGCCGTGTCCCCAAAGGCAAGGCGCCTGTGGTCGCTGCGGTCATGCCATCCTACAACGACTCCGACGACAGCGCAGATGACGGCGACATCACTGAATCTTCCGAAGTGAGTCCCGCATCCTCCCCCGATGACGACTTCGCGCACCTCATCTGGAGATGTCTCCTTGAGGGGCCGAAAGTCGGCGCTCCCCGTCGCCGTTAACGCTCTTATTGACAATGGGTCCCATTTAGTAATCATCAATGACTCTCTCGCCGATTCGCTTCGGACTCCGACGCTTCACCTTACATCGCCCAAAAGAAATCACGCTAGCGTTATCCGACGACTCGTTACCTACGGTACAATCCTTGACCCAATATGTAAAACTACGCACTGTCTCGACCGATCAATCTTGGACTTCGAATTCCTGTATGCGCGTTCATTGCGCCGGGCCTTTGTGCCCCTCTCATATTAGGTCTACCTTGGCTCGTGCAAAATAGAATTGTTATAGACCATCATGCCAGCACTGTGGTTGATAAACGGGTGAACATTGATCTTTTGCACCTCCCCGAGCCCCTCCCACCTGCCTGTCCCAAAAATGAAACTTCGTGAAAAGTTCAAGAAGATAACCAAAGACCGCAAGGCTGTCGCCGCCGAACTAAAGGCTGTCTGCGCAGTCCGCCGCGCACGTCTCGAAGCCGAGAACCTTTTCGAACCCGTCAAGCCGGTCGACGTTGTCGCTGCTGTCCGTGAACGGGTTGAGGTTTTGGCGCACTGGGACGAGCTAAACAAACGAGGCGACCGTCTGAAGTCGGAGTTCCCCCAACTCTTCGAACAGATGCCCCATGTAGACGAACTCCCCACTGACGTTCTCTGTGAAATCAAAGTGAAGGATGCGGATGCTCAATTTCAAGCCCGCTCGTACAAGAGCCCGCGGAAATACAAGGATGCGTGGCAAACATTGATACAGGCCCATCTTGATGCCGGCCGCATTCGCCCCTCCTCGTCACCACATGCCAGCCCCGCTTTCCTAATCCCTAAGGCAAATAAGGACGCACTACCACGCTGGGTCAACGATTTCAGACCCCTCAACGCAAACACCGTCCGGGACTCTTTCCCTCTACGGCGTGTCGATGACATCCTAGCCGACTGCGCTAAAGGAAAGATCTGGAGTACGATTGACTTCACAGATAGTTTTTTTCCAAACCCGCATGCATCCAGACTCGATTAAGTACACTGCTGTTAACACACCATTGGGACTCTATGAATGGCTCGTGATGCCACAGGGTCTACGAAATGCCCCGTCCGTGCAACAACGCCGAGTAACCGCGGCACTACGTAGCCTCATAGGAAAGATTTGCCACGTATACCTAGACGATATTATCATCTGGTCGGAGAATGTCGAGGAGCATGAAAAACACATACGTGAAGTGTTCGAGACGCTCCGCAAGAATTCCCTGTTCTGCAACCCCAACAAGACAAAACTCTTCCAATACAGTGTCGACTTTCTGGGACACCGCATCTCCGCACGCGGAATCGAGGCAGACCCCAAGAAAGTTGAAAGAATTGTGCACTGGCCGCAACCAAAATCAGCAACAAATGTCCGCGCCTTTCTTGGCCTCGTTCGTTACCTCTCCAATTTCCTCCCCATGCTAGCCGAACATACCATGATCCTTGAAAAATTGACCACCAAGGAGTGTGACAAGAAATTTCCCCAGTGGACCAATGACCACCAAACGGCTTTCGACGCTGTTAAGCAAATTGTGCTCGGTGTTGACTGCTTGACCACGATTAACCATGATGAACCGGGTGACAACAAAATATTTGTCACTGCGGATGCTAGCGACAAGCGCTCCGGTGCAATGCTATCATTTGGTCCCACCTGGGAGACCGCACGGCCTGTTGCCTTCGAATCTATGTCGTTCAAAGCCGCGGAATTAAACTATCCTGTGCACGAAAAAGAAATGTTAGCCATCATCAGGGCCCTAAAGAAATGGCGAGTAGACCTTATTGGTTCTGAGTTCACAGTTTACACGGATCACTGAACACTTGAGAACTTCGACACCCAGAAAGATCTCTCGCGCCGTCAGGCCCGATGGATGGAATTCATGTCTCAGTACGACTGTAAAATACTGTATATCAAAGGCGAGGACAACAGTGTCGCCGATGCTCTATCCCGCACAGATTTCGATGGAGAACCGACCGGGGCTGAACCCTGGTCATGCGACCCCACTGCCATCGCATCCGTTACAGTCCCGACGAACTCACCTTTCCATGCCGCCAAGTCCCTCGCATATACACGGATCAAGACCGACAGATCTGCTCCCGCAACGATTGCCTCCGTGTTACGCGTTACAAGCGACACGAAGATCCTTGATCAGATCAGAGACGGGTACAACACGGACCCATGGTGCGCAAAACTGCTCTCCGCCTCCAAGGGGTGTGTCGGCCTGGAATTCCGTGAACCTGAACGCTTGTGGTACGTCGGCGACCGGCTGATTATACCCCGCTCTGGTACCCTACGCGAGACGCTGTTCCAACTCGCTCATGATTCTCTCGGCCACTTTGGCTTCGACAAGTCCTACAAGTCCCTCCGCGACGCATACTACTGGCCCAACATGTGTTCTGACCTCGAGAAAGCTTACATTCCTGGCTGCCACGACTGCCAGAAAAATAAGTCCCGCACGAAACCAAAGGCTGGACCTCTCCATCCTCTACCTATCCCTGACCAACGAGGCGACTCAGTTGCTATTGACTTCATCGGGCCTCTCCCCAAGGACCAGGGACACGACTGTATCGTCACCTTCACAGACCGCCTTGGCTCAGACATACAGATCATTGAAACGCACATGAAGATCACCGCCCCCGAACTGGCCCTACTGTTTTTCAAGCACTGGTACTGCGAGAACGGACTGCCTCTTGAAATCATCTCCGACCGTGACAAGCTTTTCGTCTCCACATTCTGGAAGTCCCTCCACAAACTCACCGGTGTTAAACTAAAAATGTCTACCGCTTTTCACCCTCAAACCGATGGCTCCAGCGAACGAACGAACAAGACGGTTAACCAGGCCGTCCGCTTCCACGTAGCACGGAACCAACGCGGATGGGTCCGTGCCCTACCTCGGGTGCGCTTCGACATGATGAACACCGTGAACGCATCGACCGGCTTCTCTGGCTTTCAGCTCCGTATGGGACGCTCCCCTCGAATCATCCCACCACTTGTACATGCTCCCGCACCCAACGCCTCGGACGAGGACATCTTGGCCGCCGAAATCATTGAACGGCTCCAACTCGACGTCGCTGAAGCTCAGGACAACCTCCTCACCGCTAAGCTCTGCCAAGCGGAACAAGCTAACAAATCACGTCGATTGGACCACAACCTCGACGTGGGCGACATGTGCAAGCTCTCGACTTCAAACCGCCGTCGCGCGTACATGTCGAAGAAGAGCGGCCGTGTAGGGAAATACATGCCCCGCTTCGATGGACCTTACAAGATTATTGCGAAACACGCTGAGTGCTCCACTTATACCCTTGAGCTCCCCAACGAACCCAACATTTTCCCTACGTTCCACGCCTCTGAAATCGAACCTTACATAGAGAACGACGATGAATTGTTCCCCGCACGCAAGAAAACTATCGAACCGACACCGATCACAAATGAACACGGCGAAGAAGAGCATTTCATCGACAGGATCATCGACGAACGCACGCGCGGACGGGGTCGACAATACCTTGTTCGTTTCATCGGAGGCGACGAGCGCTGGCTCCCTGGCCGCGAAGTCGCCAACTGCGCCGCCCTCGACTTATGGCTGGCACGTTCGATGGATTGAAGGATGGCTTGGTTGCGCATGTCCTGTTCTCTTTCGCAATGTGCCTGCCCCGGTAGCTTTTCCCCAAGGGGTTTTTAACGCACCCGTGGAGCAGTTTTTAAGTAGCTTTTCCACATCTCCTCATACGTACTCTCCTGCTCTCTTTTGCTGACGGGGTTTTCTCTGGAGGGGGAGGGTGTAAACCCGACTCATACTTACATCGGATTTCCTACGCATCACGGACACTTACATCACCTGACCTTACTTTTCTTTTCTCTTACATTCATCACTCTCGAGCTCGAATACGATATCGCGTTCATATTCTGCCTGGCCCGCTCTCTCGCTTTTTGGTGTTTCTCCCCCTGAGGATCTTGAAGACCTCCAGGTGAGTTTCCATTTTTCCTCCGATGATTTATTCGATCTTCTGCTGTGTGCCCCTTCACTCGAGGATTTCACGGGCTGCGTGAGGGACGACGAGATAACCCGTCCTGGTACTATATATAATCCATGGACGGCTCCAAACTCCGACTATCTATATTTCCTCCGACTTCTTCACCTACCCGCCCTCCAAAATATTCATCTTGCAACGATCATCGGTACTGAAGAGCGTTCCGTTTTTCTTTCGTTCCTCGCTCGCTCATCCGCCTTGCGACGCTTCTCCACGAGTGTCTATAACCTTCCATTGGCCACCGACTATTTCTCCACTTCCATGCCGTACCTCACGGACATCGAGCTGCGTAACCCGCCACAGGAGTTCCTACTCAATTTTATTCAAAAGTTGGATCGCACTCAGGATAAATTGTTCCTCCCACCTCTACAAAACCTTGCTTTGCGGCATTGTATTGTGGATGTGGATGCGCCTTTGTTACGAGCACTTTGATCGCGATGTATCGCGGGCGAAGACTCGTCTATTCTCAGATCGTTTCGGGTCGGTGCCTTGTCGTACAACGACGATTCGCAATCCACTGCATTGAGGGCGCTCATCGAAAGAGGAATGGCGATTTTTGCGGGAAGACGTCGGGTTTGAGCCGGGTTAGTTTCGCCAAAATGTACCATTCGGAATCCTCGCCCACTACTTAACAGCTCCTCATTCCATGCATCATCTCTGCACCCTCTTCCTTGCCCTCTTCTTTTATCACCATCTTCCCCCGATCGTCGTGTTCGGCGTCGCCGGGTTGAAAGCCTTTCGGCTCCCGTACGACTTTCCACCGGAATCTTCAGTTTGTGGGCCACGTACGTTGCGTCAAGCACACTCTCGTGTATAGTCGAAAGAAACAGTCTAGTTTCGGATTGCAGGGCCCTCCCCACGCGGAATTCCGCCCATATACAAGTATGTACATGAGTATACAAATATAATAAGTTAATTGGAAGTGGAGCTGGGACAGCGAGGAGCAAACAACGTAAAAGCATTGTCGAAAGCGTGATGAGATCGTGGGCACATCGTTTCGTCGCGGTCATAACACCTCTACCATCGAGGGCCGCCGGCCCTGTCGGTAGAAGGCATATTGGTGCTGCCGGGCGGCGCGTGCGGTTTTTCTCTCCTCTTTCCTCGCAGCGACACGGCGCTGGATGTCGGCACACATGCCGGCAAGGACAGTGTTCAGGTATCGCTCGTGGAGGCGGTCGAACATCCCCTGCACGCGTGAATGCGAATGTAATCAGAGGAAGCCCTTGTGCGAGGGCGAAGATGAATTGGACACACATTGAATTTCGCAGCCAAGTCCGCCAGCTTCGTCTCGTGTTGCTCCAGAAGCTTGCGGAGTTTGTGGATGCGGTTCACACGAGGGGAGACGCTGCAGAGGGCGTGGAAGCGGGATAGAGTCCTGTCTCGAGGTGGTCAGCGATAATTGGAGAGAGTTAGATAAATCGGCCCACCGTTGGAGTGACATTAGCCGGTGGTCATATTTCCGGCGGCACGACGCGCTGCGGAGCCACCATTGCTCTGCTGGAACAGCGCGATGGCGCCTAACAGCCTCTTGTACCGCGTGTATTGTTTTCCCAACTCGATCGCAGAGCGCGCGGTCGGCGGCGACAGTAGAGCTCGGGAGGGCGCCAAATCTCTGATGGAAATATCAGAATCAAAGAACAAAGAGGCGCCGGTGAAAATCGTACGGCATGTAGAGAAACGATGTCCAGGGACGCTGTCGTGATAGACGCCAAGGCCTTTTGTACGCTCTCGAGTTCTTGGGACAGCGTTGGGATCGTGGGAGATGGGCATGTCGTGCGTGTCGTGTTGCAGGGGTCATTAGACGAGACGTCGTGCAGTCGGGAAGGTGCAGGACCAATGGCCATATTGGATTCGTCACCCAGAGGACGGCGGTCAATGAGGGGAAGGCGGGTCGTGTGGAAGTTGTCGTCGGAAAGGTCGTGTGATTCGGGGGGTGGGCCCATGCGTGTACTGTCTTCGTAGCCCAGGAGGCGGTTAAGATCGGAAAAAGGAATAAGTTCGATGGGTCTCTGGTTGGGACGCGGAGGCGGAGTCACATCGAGCGGGAGTTCGAATGTGCGAGAATCGTCAGCGAGGACGTCGAGATTCTCTTCACCCTCGTCGACCGTCATAATTCCGCCATGGGGAACATATTGGATCCGCCCGCTGGCGTCAAAGGACCACCCGCCCTCGATTTCATAGTCTTCAATTTCCAGGCCAGCGGGTGGGGTCGGTGGCAGGAATCGAGGGGGGCAAATAATGGAAGAGCCCGCCACCGCGGAATATTTTGGGTCGGTTGAGAACAATCCCAAGGAGTTGTCGGCACCCGGAAAGTAAGTGGCACCGTCGACGTATGTCTCGTCCTCCTGTGGCGCAAGTCGGTTCTCCTGGAGAGCACGCCGATCCACCCCCCAGGCCAGAGTACCAGGAATGGGTCGTACGGGCCGGGGCTGAAATATGGGGCCAGACGAAGAGGTGGAGGCGGCTTTGTTTACATGATAGAAGGGATCTGAATCAACTTCCCGGCGTAAAGGATCCCGGGGGAAGCTTTGGGGATACATTTTGGAGTGCGGATGCCGGGACAAGGATGACCGCTAAAATATACCAGGTCGATACTCGGAAGGGAAAATACAAATCCTTTTTGAATACGATAAAATGATAAAGAAAGGCGAATGCTTGGACCGTGACCCAGGTCGGTTGTCGGGTTAAAGAGAGCAGCCGAGGAACAATGGGCGACAGGGTGGACCAGGGAATGGCGCGTGGTTACCACCACAAGACGGCAGTTAGCTGGAAATGAGAGACCTTGTTTCATCGCGTCTTTTGTTCTCGACGGAGGAAAGAAAGGAGAAAGCCTGATGCGCTTTCCTAATTAGGCAATACCACGCCACACTCGCAGATCTCATCACGAAGATCCAAAGCAGTGGTTCGGTCTTATTTGGACCCACATCCGAATCGCCTGGTTGACGGAGGCGATGTTTTTTTTCGAAGATTCGCGGGAGCATGTTCGTATTGGTTTTTTTTTTGTTGCGGAAAATTGCGCAAGACGCAACGATCTGTCTCGTATATATTGCTTTCCGTTAAGTTCGCCGATTCTCAATATCATACACTGGATCTAGAGCGTACAGCAACATCGTGATATGAGAAACACCGGTTTAAAGGATCTGGAGCCTGCAGTACGTCGGCTGACACGCTCCGGGATGCCCCAATGTCCGTTAGTCACTTAGTGATACACCGACGCTCGCCCGAGCCAGTTTGCCTGAGCGCGCGCGATTGTCGGAAGTTTTCCTATGAGAACACGTTCGGTCAGTTTCCTGTTGCACCCACAACGGATCTACGCGGAAGGGTCGTGGTGAGCGAACTTTCAGGAACGTGCCAGTCGATGGGCCCACTCAGAAGTCGCACAATTTCTTCTTTGTTTAATGCTTAAGCGGGTGAGAGATCGAGGGGCCTCACTTTGTGAATCGGATTTGCGTATTCCGTCCATTCGTGAAAGTGGGAAGGCTGGATAGTTTTCTGCGAAAACCGACCGGGATTGATTAGCGGGGATGCTCTCGGATGGAGACTTGTAGAACAGCCCGCCGCAGAGCATCCACATCCCTGCAGGGCCCAATATTTAATGTCGAACATTACTCGGAATTCTGTTCGGATCGGTCATGAGAGTGGCTTTAAAGCAACCCAGTCCCAGAAAGGTTATGTAGGGGTCCCAGGATTGAGAGCATGAGGTATAACATGCCGACGAGAACTGGTATTAGATACCTCCTAAGAGAACGTCTGGGGTTTCGGTAACTTGGGAATTGTAGCTTGCTCAATCGTGAAACCGCATCACTTGCTCGGTACTATCCTCCACCGAGAGGAAGATGCAGAAAGAACCAGGCCCACCAATTTTAAATATCTTGCATGGCCTTCTTGCTGTGATGCTTTGTGACCCAGCGAATAGAAAACATGGACCGCAGGTACGAGAAGAACTTTTTCCAATCCCTCAGCTGTGAGGCATGACAGGCAGCGAATAATCTTCGAAGCGTCGACTGCCCGAGGTATAGGATCCACATTGTTGCATGTATTTTTCGTACGCGTGTCGCTGAAAGACAACTGAAAGATTCAAAAGAAAATCCGGCAGAATCCGCCTCTGGCCATTGAGGAAACTTGAGATGATCTTTCTTTGATCCTTCCGGCCTCGCCCGAAACACACGGCCACAGCAGAAGACAGAGAAAATCGACGCTTCGACTGAACTAGGTAGGCCGCCGCGGTAGAAGCGAAGTAAAGTCGCGTTCGTTCGGGTGACATGTGGTTTGTTTGGTGTATCGGACTGATCGGCCGATCGTTGTTCACCACTTCCGAGAATTCCTTTTCTTTTCTTCGCTGAAGGGCTCATATACTATTTCTCGATGATGACCTCGATCCCCGTTCCCGCTTGACCGCACAGACCACCTCGAATTCAGGTATGGTTGATCGGTGTCGCCCGCTAGCTCGGAAACCTGGTAATTGGCTCTTTTGTGAGTCCGCCACCGGCAGTGCTCCGAGTCAACATAGATTTTCATAGTCTGCACCGCTGGTGTCCCGTCCCGTTGTCACTGTACCTGCCGTCCTGCCTCACAGTATTTCGCTCTCAACGTCCGCGGGAGATTGAATACAGTCTCACCCCTTTGGAACCGCCTCTGGCCTTCTCGGAGTCTTTTGAGAGCCTACTCGACGCTAAATCCAACCAGGCACCGCCGTGGTCCTGCCGAGCTCAACTCTAATGCCATTTATCGGTCGAAATATGGTCGTACAGCCTGAACCCTCATTCTGTCGCGCCCATGAGTGTATGGTCAACAATCTGAGTCTCAGCGGAAAGCCGAGTTTCCACAAACCTCCTCAATTTTCGGTGGATGCCATCGTTTAAAGGTAGAACTACGAGAATCTGCTTGGGATCTGCTATTCAACCCACCGTGCCGTTAGCAGTTTAATTGTCTTTCGTCGGGCTGTCCGGGGCGTCCTTCATCTACCGGTAGGATAATCATACTCAGGCCCGGCATCTGTAAATATCGAGATCACCACCCTTCATCTCCGTTTCGGAGGGCCATCGGGTGTGCTCGACAAGTGTCTTTTTCGTTCACTCCGTGAAATTCCAGGTGTCTGCTCAGACTCCTGGCGACGTAGTCGGAGGCTAGCAGGAACGGCTCGACGTGCAGGATCGCATCGAGACGCTGATCCTGCCTTTTCGGCTGGCGCGCCCTGTATCCGAGTCTTCGCCATGGATGATCGTCCTACAGCTGGAAACACCACATAGGTGCGGTATTTCTCGAAAATTGTTGTGTACCGCAAGGTACCCACCGACGTTCAGCTAAAGCAACGTGCTGCCGGTCCAAACTCGACCGCACAAACGCGGACTTGGGCACTCGGACAACTCTGTTTGAAATGGGTTCAAAAATTGACGCGAGCGCAGTTTATTCACAATTATGCCGTAGATGTTGCCTACACGGTACCTCAAATATCTAAAATTACCAATAATCATATTTGGGTCGCCTATCAAGTTACCTAAGTTGGTATTTCGGCGCCTAATCCTTTGTTATGGGTCTGCGCCTCGTTTTTCCGTGAAAGCTTTGCCGCTGCTTTGGAGAACGCAGCGTCGATAATGGACGGGGCCTCTACCCAATTACACTCTCCTTCGCGATCGGACGATGAGCTGAGCTCACTCGGAGAGCTTGACGGCCTGAATTTTGGGCCGAGCACCACGACCGATGCTCCTCAGGATCCCCGCGATGCAGAAGATAATGACCGTGACGACCTCGATACGCACGAATCTGTATATACTTCCCCCGACCCACGCGAAATTCATGGCCTGGTTAATGATGCCATGGGTCAGACGGGTCGGCTCATTGCGGTATGTATCGATCGTGTCTTTGTTCTTCCCTTTTGGTTGACCTCCTTCCTAGTTTTTTATTGAAGTTTCTGCGATGTGGCGCACACCTGAGATAGCGAAAAATGCTAACGTGTGCATCGCGGTCCGAAGTTTCCTTGAAGCAATTCCTGGAACGACCGAAATCCCGACGGAATATGTGCCGCCGCGAGAATCGTCGTGGAGAACGAAACGACAAGCGCTGGAAGTATCCTTACTCAAGTATGTGGTTGCGTCGAAGAAGCTGTGGAGTTGTTAACCTTCCCTTAGAAATCTCAGAAAGTATATACGTTTTTCGGACCATTTGGTCAGAAAGGCCCCTCGGGTGGAAAAATTTCAAGACGAGATCAACAAGTTGCATTCATTTGCAGATAAATTCTTTGATTTGTCGACGAAATTCGCAGTAAGTAAGATCTCGCCGCCGCTCCCGTTTTGCATGTCGCGTGTCCGGACCAGAAGCTTACTAGTTCTCGCGGCATGACAGGCTTCCAATGAAAAGATCCTGCTCATGGAATTATGCGAAACCCACCATCGAGCGAAGCTGGAACGCCTCGAGGAGCGACGAGTCCGGGCCTCCATCAGGGCAGACAGGGCTGCACGGAAAAACGAGCGGGCAGCGATACGGCAGCAGCGTCGCCCACCGTGAAAGGCGGAATTCCCTCCTGCATCCCGTACGGCATGACTGTCTATCCGCCCAAACGCTCCACCGGCTACGCCGGAAATGAGCACTGTGGGCTCCAGCAGTCGCGGTGCGCTACGATGAAGATCTTGAAGCCGGAGAGCAGCGATGCATCCATGGCTGATAATTTATACGACTTGGTCGGAGACAACAATTTTTTGAAGCCCGGAATGCAGCGTTGCATCTACGGCTAATAATTTATGCGACCTGGTCGGAGACGACAATTTCTTGTTTGCATCGTGGGCCTTTAATATTACGTGCCGCTGCTGTTTACCATTCATGATTGGCCGGTTGTGGAATTCTTTCACGACTCCAGTAGCAAGTGCCGAGTCGTCTATCGACTGGAACACCATCACGGTGTACAGGCGCCGGGGGAACTCGAGATCTGACATCTGCCCAACGCTGAACAGACAAATGCTCGAAGCCACCGACATGTCAGAATTGCAAGTACAGCGTTACGGGGCCCAACACCCGGTACAATAATGCTACCCTCCCCAGGTGCGATGGAGGGACAAGACACTATCCGGGAGGACAGTCCCGTAAATTGGGTGAGATTTGCTGGTAGTACATGTTTCACTCAGATAAAATATCAAGCTTCACACAAACTGTAACAGTATTTAACCCATGGGCCTGAGGCAATTATCGGCGTACAAGGCCAAGAAAACGCGTCGAAAACAGGTTCATCGAGCAGCTGTTTGGTCCCGTGGGCGCGTAAGAGACACGTGAGTGATGGGTTCGGCACAGCCCCAGTCTGTAGATCTAAGTCGACCACCATGTCCACCGCGCATCGACCGACATGGGACCCCGCACAGGCCAAGGATGTCAAGGGAGGCTCGCGGCAGTTCTCCGTGCGGGACATGGCCATGCACACAAAGCTCAAATTCCGGTTCGTAGCCCGGTTTTTTCGATGCGTTCATCGTCAATTAATTATTTCCAGCCAAGTCGGTCAGACGTCAGTGGCAGAGGTGAAGCAACGGGATTTACGGGCGGAACTGGTTGCAGCGGAGCTAGAAGCTAAAAACAAGAAGAGAAAGGCGGAGGGACTACCGCCGTTGGCCGTTGAGGGTGGACCGGCGGCGGACGAAGAGTCAAACAAACGGAGGAAGCTGCTCCAGGAGTCTTTGGACTTGGACAAGGACGATGATGAGGAGAACGAAGCAGAAGGCAGCAAAGCTGCCGACGAGAAGGACAAGGATGCGGATGACAGGTGCGCGGACTTTCGTTATGCGGAAACTTGATTGAACAAGTGGAACAGCGACTCCGACTCGGATTCGGAAGACGATGACGACGAGACTGCAGAACTGCTTCGCGAACTCGAAAAGATTAAGCGGGAGCGAGCAGAGGAAAAGGCACGATTGGAGCGGGAACAGTCGGCCTCCGACGCAGCTTCGCGAGAGGCTGAGATTGCAGGTGGCAATCCACTGCTGAACCTTGCTGCCGCCCTTGGACAGCAAGTACCTTCTGGTGTTAACACAACCGTGCCCGGCACTTTCGCAGTCAAGAAGCGATGGGACGATGGTCAGCTTTGCCCCGTACTTGATATAAAATCCGCTGACTGTGGTATTCCCTTCTAGACTTGATATTCAAGAACCAGGCTATATCTACGAAGGATAAACCCACACATTTCGTCAATGACCTTCTGAGAACAGAGTTCCACAAGTTCGTGTTCCCGTCTTGACTTGATCACACTCGCTCATCGTTTCGCAGGAAATTCATGGCGAAATTCATCAAGGTAAATATTTTGGGTCCATTCATACCTTCTAGACTGACAGGTCCACAGTGATGCCCGGTTCCTCTATTCATGTTAATGCCCGACTGTATCAGTACTGTATTTTGGGGTCGAACGAGATCCAGATCCACACATGTTCCGGCAACCTTGAGCCCGTCGAAGCTTTACTACCGGGGAATTACTCGATCTTCATTCGATACAGTTATGCGTAGACTAGGGAACATGGGGTGGCAATAAAAAAAACAATGGTCATAAGTCGTGATATCAATGAATAGTTATCATGTTGCTCAATCGCAATCCCTAGACGCAACGCTCACCCGCAGCGGGAGCTGCGTCCCTTTCTCCCTCTCGCCCACCACAGTGGGACACATAACAATGCATGCCTCCCTTCGGATGTTCATAGCTTGTGATGTGAGCGCAAACTCAAACTCGCCGACCAGCTCGATCAGAAACGCTTGTAGCTCCAGGACCCTGCCAGAGGGATAAGATTTTTGTTTTAGACAAGTGAGAACGACCTACGCAAATCGCCACCCGATGCAAGTCCTGAGGCCTCCGGCAAATGTGAGGCTGAGGGCGGTTAGAAAATACAGGGCGAAGCTCAAGGTGTGGCTCACAGATTAGCATAAGCCCCCACCGGTGCCTCTGCTTTGCGCATCGAGCCGTCAAGCCAGCGTTCCGGGTTGAACGTGTCTGCATCATGGCCGAAAACGTCCTTGTTCCGATTGTATGCAGCGATAGAAATAATAACTTTCATGCCCTTGGGCACCGGCAGTTCTGTGATTACTTCGCCGGATTGTAGAGTCAACGGCCGGAAGAGGGGCAGCACGTCGTCGGCAGCGCTTTGCCTGAAATTGTTGAAGGATACGGGATGGAAGCGGAGGACTTCCTATTTCGATATTCGATCAGGTTGCGGGCATGCTGAAACGAAGGAGGCAAAACCTTCACAACCGCCAACAGGTAGGGCATGGACTCGATATCACTAGTGGTGAACTCATAACTGCCGCGAGCTTGAACTGTGCGTTCCATGCTGCGTATCTCGCTTCGCAGCCTTGATTGGACTTTGGGCTGCCGTGCGAGCTCGAGGACGGCCCAGCTGAAACTGTTCGCTGTGGCTGCGATTCAAGCTTTGTCCTCAGCACCCGAAGCTGAGGTCAAAATCTCATCACCCACTTTCATGACCCGCCATTATTATCGTCCGCATCTGCGACAGAAGCTCATCCTCGTTGAGCTTCGTCTTTTCATTTTCCGACGCATTTGCTTTTACTGAAGAAAGTACCAACTCAGTCAACGCCAGGGAATCTAAAAATAGGCTCACCCAATAAGCTCATGATGTCCCGACTACCTTTGCCCTGCAGAAGCGCAGCAGACTTCGACGCGACAAGTTCGCGCGCAACGGTTGTTGTGACTTGCGCAGTATATCGAATATGCTCCAAACCCTGAGACGGAACATGATCGACCAAGAATTCGCGGATGGACCGAGGGAGATACTGCAGCAGACTCAGTGCGAGCAAACTCGCTTTGGAAGGGGACCCAAAGGTGTCCATGCTGCAATCGGCGTTATCACGATTTCGCGGGAGACGGGAAAATCATACAAGACATTGCTGTAGGCCGTCCCGACGATATTATCTGCGTTCTCCATGGCGCCGAACCGATAGTCGAAACGCAGCCTGTCCGATGGCGTCCAACGTTGCACGTGAAGCCCATCTGCGTCGAAAAGGTCACAATAGGCCCATTCAAAAAAGGATATTGAGCAGCGTACCTAGTGACGTCGACCACCGCCGACTGGTCCGCGGTGGCGCCGATAATGTCCTTCCACTTCGCGCCGATCTTGAAGAAAGAGGGGCGTTCGTAAAGGTTAACTGAATGATGGGCACGTACCTGAGCAGCATATGAAAAAAAGAGAGGCAGGAGGGCTTTCGCTTCGGGCGTTGTGAAACCCGGAAGCATCACTTTTCTGTGCCGTTTATGGTCCTTTCCTAGGGAGGGTCAAATTCCTGAGACTCAGGATTGCAGCTTACGCACCATCTGCCCATAGAATACCCCTCCCGCTAACACAGGTTTCAGTCGGTGACTTATGCGGAATTATATGGGCGCACCTGATCATCCGGGTGAGTTCAATGCGTTCCGGCTGCTTGTGGAACCGATAGCCTGACGTTTGATATATGTACTGAAGGGCCTTTGGATCGGTAACAAGGAGTCTGTCCTCCTACAGAAGTAGTGAGCAGATGCACGCTATAAACTGATTGGGGACGCACGCCAAACGAAGCCTTGATCCTGACGACGCCACCGTAGATCTCTTGCCATTTGAATTCGGCCTACGGAGTCCCGAGATCGAAGGTCAACTCAAAAACTAGCAAGAAAGTAAGCCAGAGTTTAAATACCTCTCCTACTTGGCCCCCAAACAGTTCGGGCATATTGCCTGGATGAAGCTAAGGACTGACACTGTTAGTAGCAGCGGAGAAACGTACCCAAGAGCCATGAAGACGTTTCCGGACCGCGCACGCCTGCGACGGAAATACGTGTGAAACGTCTATACGTTGTATAGCAGCATAGAAGGAAGATGAAGAGGCAGACGATCAATAATATGAGCTGCATTGGGGGGAGAAGTGAAGACTGTGTGCGGGTCGACTTGTCCAGCAGTTTATATCCGCGGAAGATTCGTCCTGTAAAGGGATAGTGGGGTACTATATCAGAAGCATTCCGGCGTATAATGACAAATTCAGACCTGAAGCTCTTGGACGTAAAGCGTACAAGGGTTATTGGCCGAAAGTTCACCCGGTCCATGTGACGCAAGCGCACGATCTTGCGCCTCCCGCCGAGCGGCGTTAATTTGCAGGGAAAAGTCCTCGACGCATGCCATCGTGATCGCTCAACAGAAGTTCCAGCCGCGGGGAGGGCACGGAATGGGCGAGCACAGACCGCCGGGCGCAAGGTTTTCTAGTCTTGGACAGGATGATCCAGGGAGGGCCTCGGAGAACGCATTGTTTCATGGGAGAGAAAGAGATAGCATGCCATGGTCCTTGACACGCACCGCCGCGAAGAATGAAAATGCGGTCCGCTGAGTAGCTTTGGCGGGAAAAGAGCTAGGTTTGTTTAGGCAACAATCGATATCGTGGTCGTAGCGCGGCCAAGCATACCCCACTTGCCCTCCAAAGGTTGTAATTTCCCGCTGGAAGGTGTAAGCGCCGTTGCGTACACGCGCCGTTGCCGAACGGAGGCCGTCCGCTCGACGCGGATGCATGCAGACGCTAGAGTGGCCTAACCGTTAACGCCATCTTCCTCGGTCGGTGCACTTATTGATGAGCAGTGGTAGTCAATCAATCGAGTGTGCATGTCGAGTGTGCATGTAAATTCACCACACGGGGCATTTTCCTTGTTATCATGTCGTGAGATCTACTAGCACAACGATACCGTAAATACATACACATTGGGAAAGCAAAATGCGTACCCCGAAACTACTCCCGATCCCACTCCCACCCCTCCTGAGCCCACTCTGGCATCGGCGTCTCAAACTTGCCCAAGCTCGTCGTGTACCTCAACGCGTGCAAAAATATGTACAGCTTCTCTGGCTTGGGATCCGGGTGTAGCGGCAGGTAGCACTCGGGGCAATACGAGTTCTCCGACAAAGAAATCGTGTTGGCCTCCGCTTGGGCTTCCATCTCAGATGCACGTTCTACCGCTTCGGCGACCGTGAATTGCGGCGGTTGCGGTGGCTGCGGGGGCGCGGATGGGTCCTCTGAGGCTGGTGGCGTAGGGCCTGCGTGCGCGGAGGCTAGCTGAGAAGCCGGGCCAAAAGATGAAGCCAGCGAAACGCGTTCATCATCCGACACTGTGCCTTCAACGTGCGATGTGGGAGGCTCGATGAGCGCATTGCTCTCAAAAACGGTCGGAGCAGAAGATGAAGCCAGCTGGATGCGATCATCGGTTGAGACCGTTCCTTCTGTGTTCAAGGCAGCCTTCGTCGTCGCAAGGCTCTCAGGCACAGTCTGCACGCCTGGATCTGCAGCATCGAATGACGCAGTTGGTTCGACCATTGCGGAAGTAGAAGCAGGGCTATCGTCGGAAGTAGAAGGTCCCTGGATTCTGGCTCCGGGAAACACCGGAGGAGAGGACGCAATCGTCGTGCTGGTACCTGCGAGAGCCGCCTCGGTGGGCTTTTTCGGATTGGACGGTTCGATGACGAACTCCCCGTTTCCTCGCCTCCGCTGGTTCTGTGGCACCTGCTTTATCTTCATATTGGCGGGTGATAAGGCACCCTTGGCTCGGAAGACGACATCGCGCCAACGACCCCAGTCCTCGTCCTCGTCCTGCATCTCCGTCATTCATCGGCGGCGGCGCAGGGGCAGAGAAGTACTGACCTTCATATTCCGCAGCTGCGTGATAACCCCGACCGCCTCGCTGGACAGTGGCACGGGGGAGCCCAAGCCGATGTCCTCCCCCGTTTCACGAGGAAGCAGCTTGGTGTAAGGGGCCATAGGAGTTTGGCTGGTCGTTTCTGTCTGCGGAATGGCCTTGGTCAACGATTCCGGATTGCCGGTCGCCTCGGTATGTTTCTCTAGATGAGGGGGCGGGGCTGGCGCACTCCGCTCATTGCTGGGAGTGGTGTCGATGCCACCTTTGCCAAGACCTTCACCCTGCAGACTCCAAGGATCAGGAAACGTGCACAGTCAAGAATGGTAAAGCCACGGTACCCAGATCCTCTTCTCCGAGTAAACTGGGTCATTGGCGACGGGATGCCCGAGGAATTGTAAGTGGACCCTGATTTGGTGCGCTAATAATTGAATTGGATTAATTGAAATGACGACGCTAAAGAAAGATCCGCGCGTACAACGTCCTGTAAGTGGTGCGCCTTTCCGGACGTCAGATCAGGGCAACTACCCGTAGGGGACGACTCACATAGAACGACGCTGGTATCTGTGTTAGCATCATACCGGATGCGGTTGAAAACCGTTTTTGCTGGCTAATAAACTTAAAAGCGCGTTGTATGAAGGGTAGTCCAACCTACTTTGCCTTCAGGATGGACAACGTTGAGACCCATCTGACGATCCAGTGTGATGAGCGGTTCCTCGCATATGATCTCCTCTCTATCGACGCGGATAAGTCGACGAAATAATATCCGAAACTTGCTCACTCTGGAAATTTGCCGATGCACCTCGTTACATATTCCTTGTGCACTGTATTTACTTCAAACTCTTTGGCCATGGTCTTTGCGCACTTGGAGGATAGTGGCAGGATCATGAGGCCTGAAGTCAGTCGATCGAGTCTATTAACCGCTGGGTTCGTAGGTCGATAAGCACGCCGCAGGAAAAAGCCGAGAAACGTACGATATGTCTTGAAACCAAACTCATGCTGCAAAATTTCTATGAGGGTGTTTTTAAAGTATCTTCCAGTTCCGTGAATAGGCTATTTGACGCGACTGTGAGATGGCAAAGGGATTGTAGAGCTCGACGGACGAACGATGCTGCCGGGTTTGTCTACTACAATGAATTCACGCTCTACATCGTGATGCAGGATTTTAATGGGTGTTGAAGTCACTGGTGGTTCGTGTCGATGAACGATATTCCTGCAAACGGTTAGTTAGCTTTAGGTTATTATCTTATCTCGAGACTGACTCAATACGGTCGCCGTTCTTGATGATGGTCTCCGGCCGTGCAATTTTGCCGTTCACAGTGGTAACTCCAGATTCAAGAGCGTATCTCTAAGGTCCGGTCAAATGAAGAAAGCCAAACGGCCCTCGCACACACTCACATAGTATTCCATCGATCTGTCTCTAAATTCTGAGGATACAACCTCGAGCAGCTCGCGATTGAGCCAGCGCAATTTGGCCATCGTGGTATATGGATACCAGTAGGGTTCGACCTTCTTGAGCCCAATGCGCGTCGGTACGATCCCCGTTGAGGGGTATTTGTCGGGTTCCATTGTAGTGAGTACGATGCGGGAAAGAACGTGGCTGAATTGCTCCAAGGGTGACAAGGGGATGATTCGAGTGTGTTTCTTGGTTCTTCTAGTGGGCAACGGGTGTCCGGGATGTCCGTTATTCCAGATATGTGCCAGTCTTGCGACGGTCTTTGAGCCTGAACCCAAGGCCTTCAAAGTTGGCCTGAGGTTTACTGGGAAGGCCAGACCGATTCAAAACTTGGCTGGGATGAGCTCGACCAGAGATAGCTTTGACTGCAAATTCTGGCTTCGATTGGGCTTCGAAAGGAAATAGATCGACACGTGACTACGAAAACGCGTCGCGAACCTTTCAGCTTAAAAATTGGCCACCAAGGGCGCGGGTAATTCCTGCGACATCGTAAGCCCCGGAGCTCCTGGGAATAACCCTCGAAATCTCACAAAATCTCAAGCGAATGCAAGACTGCAAGGCTCGGACCCTGAGGGCTCCCGCTGAGGTCTCACGTCGCGAAAGGATCATCCTACTGTTAACTTGGACGTGGCCGACATCCAGTACAACTCCACGATATCATCGGCATTTAAAGTTAGCCGCGGCTGCAAAAACTCTTGTCCGCGTCTTGTTCTCTTGTTCCTTTGTTCTTTCGATGACTACCTTATGTGTCCGTTTCGATGACTACCTTGTGTCCCCACAGGACATCCTCATCATATCCTGTCGTGTCTTCATTTAAAACGCTTCAGTATGGGACTTGACCCTCACTCTTGACTGCGGCTTTGTGTACAAAACAGAAGCAAATGAACGCATCCACCCCGACTCCCCAATCACGACGTGCCTCTACCCAACACGTTCGATTCCGGGTCCAAGTAACGAACACGAACAGCACGAACGGAAGCATCGTCGACGGCCTACTTGATTCTCCCCCGAAAACGGCCGCCGACAACTCAGCTGTGGCGGATACATCTACTGTTCCACCTACCCCACCTCCCAAATTTGGCTTGGCTTCCCTACTACGACGAGGCCGTCCACCGATTCGATTCCAGGGGCACCAAATAAATGACATTACGAATGGAAAGGGCGATGGGCTGCCTCACCACGATTCTCCTTTGAAAAACGGTTCCGACGCGAATTCATTTATTGCTCTTCGTACCCCGCGCCCAAGCAGCGAGAGCTTCGAAACTGCATCAACCGTGACCGCGCCCCTCCACCCCCCTCCCAGTCCATCCAATCTAACGGACTCCACCGAGCCGCCGGTCCCGCCTTTCAGCCCGGATCCGCTCTCAGCCCGTGCAGCCGCCATTGCAGAAAAATGCCGCGAAAAGGTGTTTTCCATGATCCAGGTGAGCCCGGCATGCATCACGTCCTTATTTGAATCCCGAAATAACGTGCCTTCAGTGCCTGGAGTCATGCGAGTCCTTGCTAATGGTAGATGGATCTTCCAAACTCTGCAACAAGCTGGAGGACATCTTCAAAGCGATACATAATCTGCTTATAAGGCCTCCGCCCGGTGTCTGGCACACCTGTGCGTCAGCGGGACCCTGCCTACACGAAAAGTGGCACCAGGAATATGCGACAAAAATCGGGAAGCTTATACGGTATGTCTCGTTTTGTGATATTGCTACTGCGATTCGCAAATGGCTAAGCAGAACTGCAGATTTCTAGACAGCTTCTTGGTAAATTTCAATTCTGACTCCGAGCACTCGAGACCGCGCGGGACGGAGGATCTCGAGGCCCAGCTTCTGGGGTACGTTGACAAGTTTCGGTCCTTCCCAAACAGTATCCAGGTATGCCAGGCTGTCCCGCTGCGAACTGCATCTGATGGGTTGTGATAGCGGTCGTGGATCAGGCTTGAATTGGCTGTCAACAAAGCCGATATTCTAGCGATGCAGGAGATCTCTCTGGCAATGGAACGAAGGTTCTCTGAGCTGTCCGGCAAACAGCAAATGCTGAATAAGCGGTTGAATGGGATCCTATAATTTATTCGCAAATCTTTGTAGAACACCTAGCTAATTACACCACCCTTAATATTCACGACGACGCTTTAAACTGAGAGTATTGCCGGCCAAGGCCGTTATAACCGCCGCAATTCCACCATCGTGTGCACAGATTCGGGAAGAGTCTGAAAATAGCCATTGTGCCACGTGAGATTCGGCGAAGTCTCCGATCCCAATCCGTCTTCCCACCAATTCGTCCGCTGTGGCTCGGTGTATGGCTCTCACTCTTGGTCAGACCTGCTATCCGAATATTCCTCCCCTCCCGGAGCGCCGAGTTGCACTATAAACGCGACAATAACCTTTCTTTTGGACCACAATGACTACCAGGCCGCCCGCTCCACGTTTGACGGCGTCGGACAAGCTGCTTTCATCCACTATTCCGCTTCCAAAGGATGCCTTAATATCCTGCTCCATCTACTCCCCACTGGCAGGACCAAGCTCGCATTCCCGGGCTTACAATGATATTCTGGAGGTCGCTAGGAGGGATGTACTTTCGCGGAACCAGAGTGGATCGGCGACACTCACTCGGTCTATCTTGACGAGTGTGCATGTTCGAGGGATGGACTCATGTATGTACGCCTTTGTTATCGGCAGACAGGGCGAAGATCCCACCGAGCTCTCCGCTTTACACTTCGACGGTTTAATCGGTGAGTATTTTTCTTCCGGCCCGACAGAAATGCTTCCGTTGGGGGGTGACCTCCACGAACCCTAACCTTATGTTTCATGGGTCTGCACTTTATTGCGGCCGCAGCTGCGACCCCGTCGTTCGGTCTGCAAGGCCATTCTATTCCCTTACTGATTTCTATTTCTATTTTCAGTAACATCACAAATATCTTTTACTCCATCCGACATCTATCCTTGCTGCTCATCGTGTTCCGACCTCGAAACACCATGTACGGCTTGCTTGGAACTCTCATCTTCAACACCTCAACAACATCTACCCCGTCGATCTCTCCGACTTGTCTACAGCCACTTCCTGGAAGCTGTTCGCTTACGTCTCATCGCCGATATTTCGGACGCGTCAAACTCTAAACAGTCTGGCCGCAAGAGGCTTGTGAAACGCCTGAAGGGCGGGTTCCTTCTCGGCCCTCCACCGAGCTCCACCGAATGGAGCAAGGGATGGGACACACATGCCTCCTCGAGGCCGCTCATATACTGTCAACTGCAAATTCACCTATCCCCTTCCCCACAACCCCAGCTAATAATCCATCCCCAACTGCATACAACGTCTTTCCTTGTGTTGCCGCATGGCCCGGGACGACCACTTGCTGAAGGAGCACCAATAACGCTCCTTCCGCACGGGACACCCGCGTTCTATCTTGCGCCTTATTCCGGCCCCACGTCTGCGCTCAGACGCCAGTTCCATGACTCTCTCCGGGGCATGGGCGTGAGTGGATGGGATCCAGAAGAGGGTGCCGACGACCATTGGTTTTCGTTGAAGAACCATGCAGAGCGGCAAGAAACCAAATTCATCATCGCATGGATAAGCGTGGAGAACAAGCAGGGCGAAGACAAGGGGATCACTATAATCTACCCTGCCAGTCTCTGTGTTACCTTTGTTCCATGCGCAACATCCGCTTTGTCAGCTATGGCCGGAAGGCGGGAGCCACTCGCGTACATCCCCGAGCTTCCAGCACAGCTACAACCTTCCCCACAGGTAACCGCTGCTGCGCCACCGACATCACTCTTTCCTCCTGCGGTACAATCTCATCTCCAGAGCCCGATCCGGCCGTCATCGTGTCCCGCGACACCGTCACCGCACGCGCTACGTACATTTCGTGCGCTCACTCTGTCTCGTTCCCGAGGTTTACGCCACACTGCGTCGGAAGTGAATGGGTACGTCGACGCCGTCGCACGAGAGCGCGAGAAGGAGCGTGAACGGTTACGGCGCGAGCGCGAGCGAGACGGTGGCTCGCCGCGGCTCGGGCGAGCCAATACATCGGGCACTGTGACGACTACTGCGACGCCGGTCTCAATCCCGCCTGCGACCCCCGCAGTCTGCCTCCGCGTCTGTAGCTGTTCCCACTCCAGTACCTCAGTCCGTTGCTGGTCCCAGCCAGCAGCCAAATCAAGCCCCATCCACTTTTTATCCGTCTCCTCCCCAAGCCGATCCGCCGTTTGTCGTCCCGCTGGACGAAAATCGGACGTCGCCTGTGGTCGCGGATCTCCCACCCATCCCTGACGTTCCTGTTGCCCCTACACCCATCACGCTCCCACCTGCCGTCGTGCCCGCCGAAATGCAAGCTCTGCCCCAGATTCCGCAGCCGCAGAGCTTCGATCCATTTGACTCCCAGTCGTACATGGACATCGACCTGGCGATGAACGACTTCGGAGGGATGGGGGGCATGATCGACATGGGCATGGGGATGAATTTTGGGATGGGCGGTGGCGGGGACGACCGGCAGCGCGCGTCTGCGATGGATTTCGAGACAGACTTCACCGACGATGATTTCAGCTTCTTCGACCGCCCGCCGGACGTCGTGCCTTCTGCGCCGCTCCGCATGCCCGGCGGCGCCCCTTCCACCTCGATGCTCCCGGAGCTGCACCCCGGCGCAGGGCTCACCCCCGCCGCGGGACCCGCGCCGCTCGGCTTCGGCGGGATAACGGGCATGTCGCCGCCGCTGTTCGGGGAGAGCCCGGCGCCGCACCCGCTGCAGGGCGACTGGGCTAACAACGTGTTTACGCCGGGGTCCGAAATGCACCACATGCTGATGGCGCCGGAGCTGCTCCCGCCGTCGCCCGGCGAGACACCCAACAGCCACGTGGCGTCAGCGCCCGCAACCCCGAACGTGCAGCTCGCGGAGGACGACCACACGCTCATCCGGCGCGCGAGCAGCATGGGACTCTCCTACGGCATCTTTGATCCGATTCCGTTTGCGCAGAGCCATCGGGTTGCGGACGGGAAGTACGCGGTGGGCAAGTTCGCGCTGCCCAGTCCGCCGCCTGAGACGGATGAGGAGTTTAGCTTTGACTCCGGCGCGCCGACGCAGGACAGTTGGCGTTTTAAGTATGCTGTGAAGACGGACCCGAGGATTGGGGTGGTGCGGAAGCTGATTGGGGTGAAGAGGAAGACGTCGACGCTTGGGGAGGGAGGGCGGAGTAAGATGTCACCGTCGTGGGTTCGGGAGCACGAGGAGTGGGAGAGGAGACGCGCAGAGGAAGAGGAGGATGATGTCAAGTCGGAACCGGAGTCCGATGAAGACGAACTCGAGGAGGAAGACAGTCCGCTCGTGTCGCGCCCATCGACGCCGCCGCCCGCATATCTTCCACTCGGACCCACTCTCCTTCACACGCATTTCCAGCATTCTTATCTTCTTCCTCTCAGTACACCGCTGCGTCCCCCCGGGGCAGCGGTCGCCCCGACCAACATTACGACCCTTACCTGTCGCTTCGGCGTCTGTACCGACTCCTGTATCACCTGCAGCAACCCTCGGTGCTGCCTCTGAGAAATCCAAGTCTCTTGAGGCCGCCGCCTTTGCGGTTGGAAAGGAGGTTGTGGAAAAATGGCGTCTGGGCTGATGCTTGGCGGACAACTGTAGTTAGCATGGGCTTGAAGCAAGCCGATTCTTCTCGAGATGCGGTCTGGCCTGCTGATGTCAAGACTGTTGCCCAACTGCTCAGCCTCGTTCCCGGGATGCAGGGCCCTCTCGACGTGGAGACGTTGTTCGCGCTCGATGCCACACCTTCCAAAGGTCTTCAGGTATTGGATTCACCGATGATCTCGATTGGAAAGGCAGACGCTGTGATCCAAATTCTTCCGACTGCGTTGAGATTTTGGGAGAAGCTCGGCCTTTCTCCCCGCGGAGGCCGGAAGAATGCTACTGTGTTTGTTCTTTTCGAGGACGACGGAGACGCGCGGCAGCAGCTTGTGGAGAACTGGTTGGCAAAGATTATCGCGATCTACGATGTGGGTGGTTATGCCTACTTTGTTTTCATCTGAGCTGACCGCCATTTAGAGCAAGCATCTGGGTACTCTGACGCCGGGAAGCCACAACCTCTGTTCAAAGGATGGGATCTTTCCTTTACGGTTCGATTCCACGTTTCGTAAGAGTCTAGGTGAGAGCTTCATGATTCATCTCGTTTCCTTTCCTAATGTCCTTTCCAGCCGCATTCGTTGCCAGCCTCACCGCTCCTTCCCGATCTAACATGGTGTTCTATGTCGTCACTCCACTTTCAACGATGTCTCTCGCGTCCCCTCTTCTCCGGCAGGTGTTCTCTGCCGTGAAGAAGGCATTGCAGGCGCACGAAGAGTTCCAAAGCATCTTCCAATTCGTGCCCGAGGCGCTCGTCGCGTGCTCAAGTTGCGCCAATCCCGCCGATCTCGACGCCGTGTGCTACTCGACATACGACAGAATCCTGCAGCCCGTGGACCGAGTCATGTCGCGGCGGTTTTTCGAGCACGGAGAACCTATTCGGAGCTATTTCCAGGATCTTGCATATACGCTTGCCCGTCCGCTCCACCTCGACGGTCAAGTATATTAAACGATCGAAAGCACCGCTGGACGTCGTCGACGCGGGCACTTTCCTCCACGTCGGCTACAGGTTTAGCGAGTGCGGGAAGTGGATCCTGTGTGCCTGTGCAGATCAAAGAGGAGAGGCACACGAGTTGGCGGTGTGGTTGACTCAGACGCAGACCCCAAATCCAGATGCGGACGAGGCGGATGTGGAAACATTCACCAACGAGGAATACGCTGTTAGAAAGGTTTGGGACTTTGCGTGCAAGTTCGCCAAACGAGCGAATGTCGCATGGCGGATTGTGTTCTCCGAAACTCGGGTCGATGACCATTGCCGACCTGGATGGTAAGCTGGATCCTTTACATTCAGACTAGTTTTGCTTATTACATCCTTCTAGCGTGGATGTCGTTCTTGGCCAAGGCGGTTCCTACTTGCACTGCGCTTCCCTATGTGCATGTCACGCTGCTCTCCGTAGAACCGGACGCGCCTTGGACATTCCTTCCGGCTGACGGTCAACCCAAGGCAACGCCAACCCCACCGCCAGTGACTCCTGCGGGTTCAGTCGAAGCTACATCCAAGCCTGCCTCTGAAGCCCATGACGCGCATCCCCTCTTCGTCTTCGTCCACGAAGACGCCGTCCCTGTTCATCGACGTCTCCTCGACTACCTACGCGCTCTACCCAAAGCGAAGTCTTTCCCTCTCCCTCCCACCCACACCTGCGGATCTTGGCCTCTCGCTGTCCTTCGTCCCAGAATCAGGCCCTTCTTCGCCGACGGCTGCAACGCCTCCCCGCGACCTGGAAAGCGCTTCGCCGCTCTCAAACATATCCGGGACGATGCCCAGCACTCCAGAGTACCCACATCCCCTTCCCCTCCGGCCGCTGTCCACAACCCTGCTTGTCCGCGTTCCCGCATCCCTCGATCGCCAGTACCCCGTCGGTATTGCACATCAACCTCCTCGCGGTATTTTCGCAGGACGGGGCCGACGCAACCGACCGTCGCGCAGCTCCACGCAGACATCACGAAGTCATACCACGAGCTCTCTGTCCTCTCCGCCGCGCGATGGAGGCTTGCGCAGATGGGCTCCGCGGATCCCCATCCTCCCGTTTCATCTTGCGGCCTGTTGACGCCATGCGCGCCGCGTTGGAACGCGACGGCACCTCTCTCTAGTCTAGAATTTCTTTCATTTCTGTTCATATTGCGTCCATGCATATTTCTTGCTTGCTCCATTCATCGTACTACATACATATGTATAGTAAATCCACCCGCACGCGCATTGTACCGTATATATCTCGTGCAGCTGTTGTCTGTAATTAATTCACCTGTGAGTCATTGGCCAATGCAGTATTGGGGAATTTGGCCTCGGCCCTAGAGCTTATCAGCTCCAACGAAAACTGTCATTCCTTTTTCGACGAGTGTGCGCAATGCAGTAGTCCTGCGATTCGTCGTCGTATCGTACAACGGCAAGGCATCGACCCGAAATGATCTGAGGATAGAGGAATTCTTCGTCTCCGATGCATCGCGATGTGAGTGCTTGCAACAAAGGCGCATTCACCGTACAATCCCACAACGCAAGGTTTTGCAGCTGTGGAAGGAACAATTTATCCTGAGCACGATCCAACTTCTGAATAAAATCGAGTAGAAACTCCTCGGACGTGCCAACCAGGTCGATGTCCGTGAGGTACGGCATGTAAGTGAAGAACCAGTCCGTGTCCAATGTGTTGTAAGTGCTGGTGGAGAAGCGTCGCAAGGATGAGGATGAGCGAGCGAGGAACGAGAGAAAATCGGGACACTCGTCAGTGACGATGGTCGTTGCAAGATGAATATTTTGGATGGCGGGTAGGTGAAGAAGTCGGAGGAAATACAGATAGCTGCCATTGGAGAGGTGCAAAGTTTGGAGACGTCCATGGGTTACAGCATCAAGACGGACTATCTCTTCGTCCCCCACGCAACCCGTGAAATTCTCGAGTGAAGGGGTGCACAGCAGAAGATCGAAAAAATCATCGGGGGGAAAGACTTTCACAAGTCACCGTGGATAACCCTTCGTTGGAAAGAGAAAAACTGGCAGGGTACTGCAGCTTCCCCTGCAAATCAAGGTTTCGCAGCCGAGGTGCTAGTGCCCAATATTTCCAATCCTTTCTTCCTCGTTCGTATAATTCCGAAGGAATGGCCACTGCGAAGGTTTCGAGGATCGGAAATGAACCAATATTCGCAAGCCGATGGAAATCCGATCTTGGAGAGCCTGAGGGATATGCTCTGAAAGTCGGGGAGCATGATGAAGAAGAGCGGTGCGGATTGCTTCTGCCCAGGATTGACTGCTTCGATCGCAAATACTGAGGGAGAGTGGGCAGGCTCCAGCCCGAAGGAACCAGTCCGCTATCAGCCTTTTCCAATCCAGGTACTCCAACCTCCTCGGGAATCCTCCTGGAGATTCAAGGACAAATGCAACCATAAATGTGGCGTCGATAAAGCAATGTCCCTCCAAGTTCTGCATACTTGCAACAGGAGGAGAGGGGCCTTCATCACAGGAGGACTCTCATCGGCACTGTCTACATCAGGAGATGGAAGGCAGTCGAGAAAGATTTCGGACGTGATTTCGTGCGGAAGGGTGAGGACAGGATAAACGACGCTATCCAGCTGGTCCTGGATGGATTGCCTGTTATCCTCGAGTGATTTCAAACGCAATTTGAGCTCGAGGATCGACGCGTCGACCTGAGCAAGACGAGCGCGGAGGTCCGCGTTGACTGAGGACATGGTGGCAAGATGAAAGAAATATATTCCCGCTTTATTACATATTAATTGTTGCAGCCGTACTCAACTCGCGTCCATTGTCCAGGGGACCTGCGGGTTCTCAATTCGGATTTGGAGAGAGCTGCACTCTTCCCCTCCGGCCGCTGTCCTTGTCCGCGTTCCCGCACCCTCGATCGCCAGCGCCAGTCCAGCGCCCCGTCGGTATTGCACATCAACTTCCTCGCGGCGTTCTCGCCCGGACGGGGCCGATGCAACCGACGTCGCGCAGCTCCACGCGGACATCACGCAGTCGTACTACGAGCTCTGTCCTTTCCGCTGTGCGATGGAGTCTCGTTTCATCTTGCGGCCATGCGCGCGGCGTTGGAACGCGATGGATGGCACGTCTCTCTAGGCTAGAATTTCTTTCTCATTCTTCAGTTCTTCATATCGCGTCCACGCACGTTTCTTTGCTTGCTCATTCATCGTACTACATACATGTACAGTAAATTCACCCCCACGCACATTGTTATCCATTATCTCGTGCAATTTTATCTGTAATTAATTCACCCGGAGTATCGACGAATGAATTGGACTAGGCTCAGAGTTCGAATTCAGCAGCTCCAATAAAAACCAACATTCCTTTTTCCACGAGTGTGCGCAACGCAGCAGTCTGCGATTCGTCGTCGGACAACAAGCCACCAACCCGAAATGATCTGAGGATAGAGGATTCTTCGTCTCCAATGCATCGGGATGCGAGTGCTTGCAACAAAGGCGCATTCGCCACATCCAAGATACAGCCCCGCAACGCAAGGTTTTGCAGGTGTGGGAGGAATCCTTGATCCTGAGCGCGATCCAACTTTTGGAAAAAATCGAGTAGAAAATCTGGGTTCGGGCCCCACAACTCGATGTCCGTGAGGTACGGCATCGGAGTGGAGAACCAGTCTGTGGCCAAGGGAATGTAGGACGCTCGTGGAGAAGCGTCGCAAGGATGCAGAGGAGCGAGTGAGGAACGAGAGAAAATCGGGACACTCGTCAGTGACGATGGTCGTTGCAAGATGAATGTTTTGGACGGCGGGTAGGCGAACAAGTCGGAGAAAATACATATAGCAGCCATCTGAGAGGTGCAAAGTTTGGAGACGTCCATGGTTTACAACATCAAGACGGACTATCTCTTCGTCCCTCACGCAACCCGTGAATTTCTCGAGTGAAGGGGTGCACAGCAGAAGATCGAAAAAATCATCGGGGGAAAGACTGTCACAAGTCACCGTGGACAACCCTCCGTAGGGAATAAGAGACGGGCAGGGTCCTGCACCTTCACCCCAAACGAAGTTTCGCAGCCGAGGTGCAGTGCCCAATATTTCCAACCTTTCTTCCTCGACGTCATTGAAAGGAATGTCCACCGCCAAGGTTTCGAGGATCGGAAATGCACCAATATTCGCAAGCCGTTGGAAATCCGATCTTGGGAGGGAGAGGGATATGCTCTGAAGTTGGGGAGCATGATGAAGAAGGGCGGCGCGGATTGCTTCTGCCCAGAGTGGATTGCCTGCGTTGTAAATACTGAGAGACAGTGGACAGGCTCCAGCCCGAAGGAACCAGTCCGCCATCACCCTTTCCAACCCATGTACTCCAACCTCCTCGGGAATCCTGTGGAGATCCAAGTACAAATGCACCCATAAATGTGGCGTCGATAAAGCAATGTCCCTCCAAGTTCTGCACACATGTAACAAGAGGAGAGGAGCCTCCGTCACATCAACACTGCCGACATCGGGAGATGGAAGGCAGTCGAGAAAGATTTCGGACGTGATTTCGTGCGGAAGGGTGAGGATGGGATAAACGATGCCATCCAGCTGGTCCTGGATGTATTGCCTGTTATCCTCGAGCGATTTCAAACGCAATTTGAGCTCGAGGATCGACATGTCGACCTGAGCGAGACGAACACGGAGGTCCGCGTTGATTGAGGACATGGTGGCAGGACCAAGAATATTATTTGATTATATAATTATCGCGCCTTGCTTCCTACTACCAACCTCCTGTGGTCATCCTGCGCGTTTCACTTGCGGGTGTCAGTTCCACTTGTTACAAGCAAAGGAGCGTCTCTTTTGAATTATTTCTCTCTCTCAGCCCTAAAGTGGACTTCTTCGACGTATCATGCTACCGTACATAGCTCAAGACTCAAGTTAGACTCAGGCTCAGCTCCGGCTACATTTTGAAGCCCAGCCAGCCGGGCTGTCCGGTCATGCAACAGAATTATTGCAGCAGCTCCCTTGTATCTTGTGGAACCGTTCGCCCTGGACCTCAGGACTATGATGGGAACTTGAACTGTGACGACGATTCACCCAAACCGGACGTCAGGTAACAGGCGGCTGCTCGTCTGACTCGTGCTTTCTCCAATATCGACGTTCAACAAGTTGAGGCTGACAGCGAGGAAAGACTATAGATTTTGCGTTGAAATACGTACATAGTACCGCTCTATTTCAGGCTATCCGATGACGACGAAAGGCTTAGACATAACGGCGTTCTAGAGGCGCCCACTGATTGTGACTGGGCGCCAGTTAGAATCTCGCTAATTCAGGAACGACTGCTCTTCTTGTCATATCATGTCGTCCACAGTCAGCGACGAGGAGCTTGCTAACCTCCCTGCATTGCGGAGGAGATTCTATGCCTTGGAGGAGGCTCAAATGAAGACATTGGCAACTTCGGTCTTTCGTCCCGAAGTTCTGCGAGAATTCAAATCGCAAGGCACTGACGAAGTAGCGCTTCTGCGTCTTATGCTGGAGATGAAGGTCATCCAAGACGTTGCAGCTACCGCTACTGCCAGTGAGAGTGAGGTACTCTTTGTTTGGCCTTTATTGAGTCAAAACCATGCTGATGATGCCTCAGCGTTCACGGCGTGCCCCAAAAGCGCCGAAACTGGACACGAAAGGGTCGTTGCGCAATTATCTGCATAACTTCTCAGGTATGTTAAATTCGATAGACCAGTTCTGCCGTCCTCACCGCTCCGTATTCCAGAAAGCATCGGCATCGGGGCTCAACTTCCGCCTTCTTCCGTTGAGCTCACGAGCAAGCTCATCGACAGCCAAATCCAGTTCTATGAAGACGAAATCGTTGCCATGCGCACTGATGCAAATTATCTGTGGCATAAAATTTTCGAGAATCAGAGTCACGGGCCTGGCACTGCGCTCTTCTCCTACTTCGTGACACTGGATAAAGGACCATCGCCGCCGAAAAGAATCACTGAGTTCTCGTTATTTTACGGCCGGGCATTCAAAGCCGAGGTATATCATGCTTACCATTTCTTGTCCGTTTGGACATGGGTGGGGAAGGCTTTCGAGGAATTGAAGAGCTTGGGCTATACCACGAAAACCGCAGAGCGCGATATTGTCAAGAATCCGAAAATTCACAATTTGATCCTCCAGATCAAGGGTGTTTGTCTTACGGAGCTATGCCAGGACCTCTCGAATTACTTCCGTCGCGCCCTGGCATCGTCTGCCCGTTATGGTCGCTATTTTGACATTGAATGGGTTCGTGCTTCCGTGGTTGCGCCGAAGCTATTTCATGAGAACCTTTCAGGACTGGTTGTACGGTATACAACCAGGGAAGATACTTGGAAGATGTCACCGTCACTGTGAAACCCGATGCATTCCAAGAGGCTTTGCCCGGCTTGGAGGCGTCCCTTCTTCGCCTTTGCAATCCAGAGACAATCTGGGAGTCCCCCGAGTGTTTCCGCATTATCGACGGGTATATCAGATGCCCCTACGGTCCCAAAGACCTACATTACAACACGTATCAGCGATATCCTTTCGGAATACGCTGCATTGACCATCTTCATGGACCTTCTCCTCCGGCCATTCAAGGCGCCTTCGATCCAGGAGTTGTATAGAAAATCACCCGTTTCCTCCTCCTTCGGTGCCCCGCCGGCCAGGCTGGGACCCTTCGTGGACTGGGATGAAGTACGGAGGAGATCCCATCCATATGCTCAATTTCATCCCGCACATGACAAAGAAATTATTGAGTGTCGAAGAGCGAGATTGGCTTCCGAAGCTTTGGGGTGCTATCGACGATGCATACCTCACGAACACATCTAAATCGATCAACGACTACTTGGGAAGTTGAAGTAGTCGTGGAGCGTCCACCCCAATGGCACGACAACCGAGATAAAACCAGTAGCGGCATATATGTGGCGCCTCCAGTTGCCCTACCGTCCGAAGCGCGTGCAGTCGACTCATTCGTACCTCAACTCAAGCTCTTCTCCCCAGAGTACCGTCAAACAGAAATCTCGTGGATCTACGACGGGCGATGTCCAACCTAGTGATCCCCCAATGGAAATCCTCGATGGGCCGGCCTCTCCAGCATCCGGTTTATGAACTCCCGAGGAAGACAGTGAAAATCATTAATCGCCTGCTTTGCCAAAAGATTGACGGAGCCCAAGAGGGCAAGGTGACATGGAAAGATGTGTGCAAGGTTCGCCCACTCTTTCATGTTCGCGCCACAACTAATGCAATCTCAGGTTTTCCGTTCCTTGAATTTCACTATTGACGACAGCACACCCGGCTCCGCCGTGAACTTTATCCCGCCTTCACCCAAAGATCGTCCTATCACGATTCACCGGTGAGCTTGATCCATCCGACTTGCTAACATAATTTCATTGACATCTCCGTCCATACAAAGTCCCCATCCTGACCTCGAGCTGAACCCGTTAAGAATCCGCCAGCTTGGTGCACGGCTTCAGCGTGTGTATGGCTGGTCCGAAGACTGGTTTAAAGTCTCCAAGGTCGCTGAGTGACCTCAAATCTTGTTCCACTTCGTCGACCGCCGTGTATATTATTCCCTCTGTAAATCAATTCCTCGAAGTTTTGGAGGTCAGGCATCCACAACCGCCGCGTTTCGAGAAACCATCAAGTGGTTCAGTAGAGAACGACGCCTGATAATGTACTATGCATCACAAAACATAACCCTCAGTCATTTCCGTCCTTTGCCTGCCGTACTCTTGTGATTATGCACCCTCGCCTTCCTCTCCCGCTCCCTATCCTGTCCCTTTCCTTTCAAGTTTCCCGCTCCCTTCCCCTTACCATCTCTCGGCCCCCCACCCATCCGCTTCCCACTCCCGCCCTGCCCAGCCCCAGAAACCGCCTTCACTTTATCATTCGCGACCCGGATCCGCGTCCCTGCCTTCTTCTTCTCCGCCCGCCGCTGCTCGCGCCCCTGGATCCGCCTTCTTCGCCGCCTTGCGCGCGTCCTTATCGAGGTGCGCGAGCCGCGCGCCGAGCGTGGGGTCCCCGCGCACGGGGGGCGCGCTGGTGTAGCTGGACTTTGACTTTGCTGATGCGCCCGATTTGTCGGAGGGGTTTGCGGTCGAAGAGGCAGAGGCAGAGGCCCCGACGGCGCGACAGCGCTGCACCCGCAACTGTGCGTTTCGCGAACTTGAGCTTCTTCTTGCCCTCGTCGGTCTTGCCCAGCGCGAGGATCTCGTCGACGCATTCGCGGTCCTGCGTACGCACATCAGTAAATGAATAAGATCGAAAGCCCTTTCCCAAAGCGGAGTGCGGAGAAGGGGAGAGAATGCCCACCACAAAGGAAATGTATCCAAACCCCTTGCCCAGCTGGGTCTCGCGGTCACGGATGAGGCGCACGGTCTGGACCCACCGCCCGGTGCCGTCGTCCGCAGGCGCCGGCCCCCGCTCACTCGCCACTACCACCCCCTCGAAAAACTCGCGCACGTCGCTCTCCGTGCTGGCGAAATCGAGGTTGCCGAGGAAGATGCTGAGTTTGGGGTCCTCGTTCGCGCCCGCGCCCGCACCCGCTGCACCCGCACCGGCGCCGGCGTCCGCGAGAGGGAGCCGCGCACACACGTCCACCCGCAACACGCGCCCCATGAACTCGGACGCGTTAGCCGCGCGCGCGAGGCGCGCTGCAGCGGCGTAGGGCGTGTCGTCCTTCCCCTCCTCCTCCCCCCTCCTTCTCCTCTGCATCCCCGTCACCTTGCTGCGCGCGCGGCGCCTGATGCGCCAGCACCACATACGCACTCACGCTCTTCGCCTCGGGGTGGAACGCGCCCTGTATGAACAGGATCTTTTTCTTCTGCGCGGGTGTGAGGTACGCCTTCTTGGCGTCGCCCTCGGCCTCGGCTTCTGCTGCAACCTGCTTTTCCTTTTCGTCTCCGCCGGTTTTGCGCCAGGTCGAGGCGCGCGCGGCGGAGTGGTTGGGGACGGGGATGGAGTTTGGGTTCCCGGTTGATGGGGCGGCGGAGGAGGTGGATGGGGTGGAGGCGGAAGACATGGCGGTGGCAGATGTCGGGTCGCGGAAGGCGACGGAGCGGAATCGGATGGATTCGATTTTCACTTTCGAGGAGGTTGAGGGGAGGAAGGAGAGGATAGTGCCGGGTCAGTTGCTTTTTCAGCGGCTACAAAAGGAAAGCAAGGATTTAGGTTGAGTAAATTATCGGTTTGTAGCATAGAAGAGCGAGGAATAGGAATACACACCCTTTTCTGCGCGACCTCCGCAGGCAACCCGCCGACGAAAAGAGTGCGCGCGTCGCGCTGCACGGGAGTTTCGTTCTCCGGGACGATTTTTGTCTTTTTAGCGGGTTTGGTGCGCACGCGTTTGGTGAGGGATTCGTGCACTGGTGGGGGAGCGTCGGTGTCGGAATCTTCTGCGTCGGAGTTGTTGCTGGCGGAATCATCACCTGCATCTTCAGCGTCTTCGTCTTCAGAGTCCGGCGAAGGAGCAGTAGCAGGTGTTTTGGGCCGCAGCTTTCCGAGGTATGCGTTCTCCAAGTCTGAGTTGTCTTCGTCGTCTTCATCGCTCCCGTCGCTATCCACGTCCATTTCGACGACCGGTTCGGCGCGTTTTGATTTTTTCGCGGGCTTGGGCTTTGCAGCTTGTTTCGCAATCTTTGGTGGACTGGGATCGGGCTGACTCTGTTTCTTCTTCTTCTTCTTTCTCTGGAGGGTCTGGGATAGCTGCCTCTATTTTTCGCTTCTTCGTTGGAGGTGCAGAAGCGGCAGGTGCAGGACGAGGCGGGGCTGGCTACATTGATATTAGATGTGATTTGCCATGATAAATTGCGGTTACATTGGATTTGAACAGCGCATCGAGCTCCGAGTCGATTTTCTTGGGCCCAGCAGCCAGCAAGAGCGAAGAAAGGCTCATTTTGAGAGTAGTTCCAAAAATTGGGAAGCAAGAAGTTCTAACCCTAACCCCTCGCCTTCTGCCTCCTGCCATCATGCCATCCCTCCGATTCTTCGCTGTAGCAGCCCTGCTGCCCCTGGCTCTTGCGTTCTCCGATACCTCGCCAGTAGTCTCCTGGTCTTCTCATAGGTGCCTTTCCCGATTTATTTCGCGCAAAAAGACCAGGAATTGAACAAGTTATAGTTCCAGCACGCTCAACGCCCTTTCTTCCAAATTCTCCGACTCGTACGCTCTCTTGGACGCTATTCTGTCGAGCAGTGACATCTGCGGGCACGATGCCGTCGTTCTCGTTGACCAGCCTGAAGTACGTGGTGTCCTCGTACATATACATCTCAAACTTAATGTCGCTCAGTTACACGCGTCGGACCTACGCACCCTCCCTCCAAGTGCACACCTCGCGCGCGCGCTCTCCTCCTCCCCGTCCGCGCGCCAGTTTCCCTATGTCCCGAACCGCGGCGGCCCAGATCCAATAGCGCTCCTTGAGTCCGCAGCTACGCGCTGCGCCTCCACATTCGTCTCCTTTGCGCCAGGGCAGGGCGGCGTCCCGCTCTCCTCCGACGCCAAGCACGTCGTGTCGCTGAACCTCCCGCCCCTCGCGGGATTGGCAGCACAGGAGCGGAAGGACGCTATGCTCAAGCACGGTATGCACATTTCATTTTACTCGAATCTTTATACTGGAACCTCCATTAATCCACCACAGACGCCCTCCTCTCGACCTCGCTCGCCGCCCTCGCCGCCACGCACCCTAACCACATTGTCATCTACACCTCTTCTTCCGCGCCCCCCTCATTCGCCCGCCGCGCCTCCCCTATCATTACCAACTTCGCGGCGCCCAACGGCACCAGCACCAAGGGCGGCATCCTCGCGCGCTACCAGCTCCTCACCCCCGGCATCATCACCGCCCTGCTCGTCGTGCTCTTCGTGCTCCTCCCCATCATCGGGTTCGGCATCAACGCGCTCGCGAGCGTGCAGAGCCCGCTGCGGATTGAGGCGCCCAAGGGGTTCAATGCGGCGGAGAAGAAGAACCAGTAGGTTGTGCGATGGTTGGAGGTGGCTCGGGCAGGTTACAGTAATTTCAATGCGGACTTGCCGAATGAACAATAATTGGTGGTGTAAAGTAATGCGTGGACGGGTGAATTTTGTGACGAGGCGCGGCAGGATGTAGAGTCGTAGAGCGAAACGGAAGCGTCCTCCGCGCAAAACGCGGCGTCGAGCTCGGCTGAACTTGGGCTGAGCGCTGGACCACGCACGCGAACAAGTCAGCCACAACAATTACATAACAAAAGAGGAATATATTCCTTCTTGTTGCCACGATGTCCTTAGTGAATTCGCTCAAAGATAACAGGCAGTCCATCCAGGGCCCGCGGGATGGCGCCGTTTATCCCATCCTCACCCTTCCGCACGAAATCACGTCCGAAATATTCCTCCACTCCCTTCCCCTCTCTCCCGAGGTCGACAGCATCATGAATACGGGACCTGGATCTAGTCAGGCCTCTCTCCTCTTACAGGTCTGCAGAACTTGGAGAGACGTTGCGATATCGACACCGCGTTTATGGGTGTGCTTGCACCTGAACCTCCCGAATATTTATGACAAGGTTGGGCCTGTCGGAGAGCCTGAGCTAGAACAAATGATACAGGACCGGTGGCTTCGGGCCGGCACCTGTGCACTCTCTTTCAGCGTTCTAGGTCATGCCCCTAATCAATTCGGGGCGACGGCGATTCGTACCACTCTTCTTCGTCATGCCCACCGACTACGGAGCATATCCCTCACGCTCCCAACACGTTTCCTAACTCGGCTCGTCGATATTGGCCCATTTCCCGCCCTCGAAACCCTTGCAGTGGCCAATCCTTTCGACAATGCGGAGGGTTCCAACAGGTTGGAAATATTAGGCGCTACACCTCGGCTGCAGAAGCTCATTTACAGCGGATCTGCAGGACCCTCCACGTTCCTCTTTTCCTGCCGAGAGTTATCCCTGGTGGCTTGTGGACGTCTTTCCCCCGATGAATTTTTTGATCTTGTGCTGGGTGCCCCTTCACTCGAAGATTTCACGGGTTGTGTGGAGCCCAGAGCAATAACCCGTAATACCGGCGTCACTTCCCATCCACGTCTCCACTCCTTGCGCCTCTCTTATGCAAGTTCACTGTATTTCCTCCGACTTCTTCGCCTACCCGCCCTTCAAAATCTTCATCTTGGAACGAATGTCGTCCCCGACGAGTGTCCCGTTCTTCTCTCGTTCCTCACTCACTCCTCCGCATTCTTGCGACGCTTCTCCACGAGCATCTACTACATTCCCTTCGCCACCGACTGGTTCTCCATTTCCATGCCGTACCTCACGGACATCGAGCTCTACAACCCTCGCCCGGTATTTCTCGGCAATTTTTTGCGAAAGTTGGATCGCGCTCAGGATAAAGAGTTCCTCCCACACCTGCAAAACCTTGCGTTGCGGCATTGTATTGTGGATGTGGATGCACCTTTACTAGAAGCCTTGTCGTCGCGATGCATGGCAGACGAAGGATCTTCCATGCTCAGATCATTCCAGGTGTGGCCTCCGAATCTGGTCGACAACTTGCTCGACGAATCGCAGACTACTGCGCTGCGGGCACTCGTTGAAAGAGGAATGAAAATTTCTGTTGGAAAAGATGAGCTCTGAGCCAGGTCCATATTGCACATGTACTGTACTTGTTGTAAAATTACCAATGCCCAAAACTCTGCAGTCAAATTTCTGTATTTCCCACTACACTGCTCTGCTTGGTCCTGCTTTGGTTTTGTCGCAATTAAATAATTATGTAATTAAGCAGTCTTTGCTCAGGCTGGCCACCATGTCAGTCAATGCGAACCTCCGCGCTCGCCTCGCTCAGGTCGACGCGTCGATTCTCGAGCTCAAATTGCGTCTGAAATCGCTCGAGGATAACAAGCAATCCATCCAGGACCAGCTGGATGGAGTCATTTATCCCATCCTCACCCTTCCGCGCGAAATCACGTCCGAAATCTTCTTCCACTGCCTTCCTCCATTCCCTGTCCGCAATCGCATGAAGGGGGCTCCTAATTCGGCGGAGGCTCCTCTCCTCTTGCTACGAGTCTGCAGAACCTGGAGCGACATTGCAGTATCGACACCGCGTTTATGGGTGTGCCTACACTTGGATCTAAGGTTTCGCGACGTTGGAGAGCTTGTAGAAAAGAAAATAGAGGACTGGTTCCTTCGGGCTGGCGCATGTGCGCTCTCCTTCAGTGTTCAAGGTCATCCCTACGATGACCGGCACTTCGAGGTGGCAGCGATCCGCGCCACTCTTCTTCGTTTTGCTCCTCAATTGCAGACCGTATCGCTCTGGCTACAGACACACCAGTTCCACCGGCTCGTGGATATTGGCACATTCCCGGTTCTCGAATCCCTCGCAGTGGGCTCCGAGGCTCCGTTCGGCGAGAATTTACAGATATTAGGCGCTGTACCTCGACTGCGAAACCTCGACTGCAGTGGAGATGTAAAACCCTCCGCGTTTTCCCATGCCTACAAAGGGTTATCTACGCTGACTTGTCAAAGTCTTCCCTCGGATGATATTTTAGACGTCATGCTATGCGCGCCCTCACTCGAAAACTTCGAAGTTGTGGTCGAGGACAACGTCGTAATCCGTCACACCGACGTCGTAACCCATGGACATCTTCAATCTCTGGCCGTCCTGAATAACACCTCCATCCATTTCCTTCGATTTCTTCGCCTACCCGCCTTGCGAGAGCTTTATCTCGAGGCCCGTCTTGACAATGATGAAAGTGGCGATTTTCGGGGATTCCTCACTCGCTCATCTGGATCCTTGCGACAATTTACCGCGTGCATCCCCATGCTCGCCATGGGCACTGAATGGTTCTCCACTTGTATGCCCCACCTCACAGACATCGAGCTGCAGGAGCCACCTGACGAGTTTCTACTCGATTTATCCAAAAGTTGGATCGCTCCCAGGATAAAGCATTTCTCCCGCACCTGCGGAGCCTTATATTGCGGGATTGTGTTTTGGATATGCCTCTATTATTCCAGGCACTCTCATCGCGATGCATGGCGGAGGAGGGATTCCCCATACTCGCATCATTCCGGGTGTGGCCAAAGTTCTCTCTCGAAGAATCGCACTTGGAATCGCACTTGACCAATGTGTTGCGAGCACTCATCGAAAGAGGAATGTCTATTTATGTTAGAAATACCAGGCTCAGTTAGTACTGCATACTTTACTCGTTGTAAAATTACCAATGTCCAGAACTCTGCGGTCCAATTCTTTATGCCCACTCCTCTCGGATCTCCCAAACCTGTCACCAGAAGCGCACTGGGATGGACTCTGGTCGCTATGGGCTGCATTAATTATGTAATTAAATGGCCTACTTCGCTCTTGCCACCATGTCCGTCGACGCGGACCTCCATGCTCGCCCCGCCCAGGTGGACGTGTCGATTCTCGAGCTCAAATTGCGTTTGAATTCGCTCGAAGATAACACGCAGTCTATTCAGGGCCCGCAGGATGGCGTCGTCCGTCCCATCCTCAGTCTTCCGCACGAAATCACGTCCGAAATATTCCTCCACTGCCTTCCCCCCTCTCCCGAGTTCGACGGCACCATGATGAATACGGGTCCTGGATCTAGTCAGGCTTCTCTCCTCTTACAGGTCTGCAGAGCTTGGAGAGACGTTGCAATATCGACACCGCGTTTATGGGTGTGCTTGCACCTGAACCTCCCGAATATTTACGACAAGGCTGGGCCTGTCGGAGAGGCTGAGCTGGAAAAAATGATAGAGGACCGGTGGCTTCGCGCCGGCACTTGTGCACTCTCTTTCAGTGTTATAGGTCATGTTCTCCATGTCCTCGATGGCCGGGAATTCGGGGCGACGGCGATTCGCAACACTCTTCTTCGCCATGCCCCCCGACTGCGGAGCATATCCCTCGCGCTCCCATCACATTTTTTATGGCGACTCAAGGATATTGGCCCATTTCCGGCCCTCGAAACCCTTGCAGTAGCCAATCCTTTCGACAACGCAGGGGGTTCCAACAGGCTGGAAATATTGGGCGCTACACCTCGGCTGCAGAACCTCATTTACAGCGGATCTGCAGGACCCTCCACGTTCCCCTTTTCCTGCCGAGAGTTATCTGTGGTGGCTTGTGGACGTCTTTCCCCCGATGAATTCTTTGATCTTGTGCTGGGTGCCCCTTCACTCGAAAATTTCACGGGTTGTGTGGAGCCCAGAGCAATAACCCGTAATACCGGCGTCGCCACCCATCCACGTCTCTACTCCCTGCGCCTCTCTTATCCAAGTTCACTGTATTTCCTCCGACTTCTTCGCCTACCCGCCCTCCAAAATATTCATCTTGGAACGAATGTCGTCCCCGACGAGTGCCCCGATTTTCTTTCGTTCCTCGCTCACTCATCCACATCCTTGCGACGCTTTTCTACGAGCATATCCATGTTGCCCATGGCCACTGAATGGTTCTCCACTTACATGCCACATCTCACCGATATCGAGCTCTGCAGCCCTGACCGGGTATTTCTTGGCGATTTTTTCCGAAAGTTGGATCGCACTCAGGATAAAGAGTTCCTGCCGCACTTGCAGAACCTTGCATTCCAAGAATGCATTGTAGATGTGGATGCACCTTTACTAGAAGCCTTGTCGTCGCGATGCATGGCAGACGAAGGATCTTCCATACTCAGGTCATTTTGGCTACGGTGGCCTTGGGAGTCGTCCGAGGATTTTCTCGACGAATCGCAGACTACTGCGCTGCGGACACTCGTTAAAAGAGGAATGAAAATTTATGTTGGAAAGGATGAGCTCTGAGCCAGGTCTATACTGCATACTGTACTCGTTGTAAAATTATCAATGGCCAAAACTCTGCTGTCAAATTTTGTATACCCCACTCCGCCTCTCGGCCCTTCCACGAGAAGCACATCTTTGAAAGGACGCTATCGCAACAATTATGTAATTAAGCGGCCACCATGTCAGTCAACGCGAACCTCCGCACTCGCCTCGCTCAGGTCAACGCGTCGATTCTCGAGCTCACATTACGTCTGAAATCGCTCGAAGATAACAAGCAATCCATCCAGGACCAGCTGGATGGAGTCGTTTATCCCATCCTCACCTTTCCGCGCGAAATCACGTCCGAAATCTTCTTCCACTGCCTTCCTCCGTTCTCTGATGTCAGCGATGGCATGAAGGGGGCTCCTGATTCGGCGCAGGCTCCTCTCCTCTTGCTGCGAGTCTGCAGAACCTGGAGAGACATTGCAGTATCGACACCGCGTTTATGGGTGTGCCTACACCTAGATCTTGAAAGGCTTCTCGACGTTGGAGAGCCTAACTTGGAAAAGAAGATAGAGGACTGGTTCATTCGGGCTGGCGCATGCTTGCTTTCCTTCAGTGTCGAAGGTCATCCCTTCGATGACCGGCACTTCGAGCTGGCAGCGACCCGCGCCGCTCTTGTCCGTTTTGCTCCCCGACTGCAGACAGTATCCCTCAGTCTGCAACCACGCCCAATTCTTTTCGCTCATCGATATTGGTCCATTCCTGAGTCTCGAAACCCTCACCCTTACCGTGGATCCGGGCCGTTCTTCTTTCTTTGGCGACGCACAACCCGGGTTGAAACTACTCAGCGCTGCACCTCGACTGCGAAACCTCATTTGCAGGGCAGGCCCTCCACATTTCTTCCCTACGACGGGTTTATCGACCCTGACTTGTGAAAATCTGTCCCCAATGATTTTTTCGACCTTCTGCTATGGGCCCCTTCACTCGAAAATTTCACGGGTTCTGTGACAGATGAAGCAATGGTCCGCCACACTGACATTGTAACACATGGATGTCTCCAGTCTTTATGCCTCTCCGATAACTGCTTTGTGTATTCTCTCCGGCTTCTTCGCCTACCCGCCCTCCAAAATATTCATATTGACACGAGCATCATCCCTGACGAGTATCCCGATTTTCTTTGGTTCCTCGGTCACTCATCCGCATCCTTGCGACGCTTCTCTACCGGCGTCTACAATCTTATCCATGGCCACCGAATGGTTCTCCACTTACATGCCATATCTCACCGACATCGAGCTCACACTCTACCGCGGCACGAGCCGGGCATTTCTGCTCGACTTTGCTCGAAAGTTGGATCGCACTCAGGACAAAGAGTTCCTCCCGTACTTGCAGAACCTTGCATTCCGAGGTTGCATTTTAGATGTGGATGCACCTTTACTACAGGCCCTGGCGTCACGATGCACCGCAGACGAAGGAACCTCTATACTCAGATCATTTCGGCTGTGGCCTTGGGAGTCGCCCGACGAATTGTTCGACGAATCGCAGACTACTGCGCTGCGGGCACTCGTTGAAAGAGGAATGAAAATCTCTGTTGGAGAGGATGAGCTCTGAGCCAGGTTCATACTGCATACCGTACTCGTTGTAAAATTGCCAATGCCCAAAACTCTGCCGTCAAATTTCTCTGTGCCCACTACGGATCTCCCAACAGAAGCACACCCTTGAACTGGTGTGGATTTCGGTCGAAAACCCATTGACAAGAAGGAAACCAACGAAGAACCTTGTCTTGTCTGACCTCGCCAACACGAATGTTCTTATCCATTAAGAACCTTTTGTTATACAAAATGTCGCTCGTCCACCTCCTTTATTGTATAGCGATCCCACGGGCCATTTTCCCCATTCCCTCGCCCATGCCACCGATGAGCTCAATTTCACCCGCCGTAGTTGAGGGCTAGACAGTCCCCATACCTCGGCAAAGGCGCAGGACCCGGGAAGCTCACCTAAGGGTAACTCCGAAGTTAGGGGATTTGAGGCCAAAATTTTGCGATTTTCGACTCCGAAATTAGGGGATTTGAGGGCCAAAATTTTCAAATCCCTCTCCAAGTTAGGGGATTTTCAGGCCCAATCGGGCCCACTTTATTTGTACATCAATCCCAAAAAATATTATTCTAGGCAACACGACGTGATGGACGTTGGATGGCGCTTGCTAGCAGAGACTTCATGAGTTACCGCCTCTCAAAATCAAGGTCCTGGGCGCCGCGGCGGGAGGGAAAGCGAAAAAGCGAAAAAAAAAAATAGCGAAAAATGACATTATTAGTAATATCACGTGATATACAACTCCGATTTAGGGGATTTGAGGCCCAAAGAGCTGGAAAAGTTAGGGGATTTGACGCCACTTTGACCGACTTTTGCCGGAGTTACCTTGGGCTAGCTTCCCGGGTCCTAAAGGCGCGGTAATCGGCACTGGCAATGCTGCTAACCACTCTTACCGCGGGGGGACTGCAACTTTCGGATAGATATGCACCGCTCGCAGGGAAGGAAGGCGCTGGAGGTGAAGGCCGAGGGAGGATAGGAAGGTCTTTTCGGCCGAAACAAAAAGAGAAATTAGCTTGAGGTGCGGCTTTGAAACGGAAGAAGAGGATTAAAACGAAATGAAATGAGATCGAATTACCTGAGACGGTCCACAGCCCACCTTCGCATACAATCTCGACCTCTTCGCATCGAGGGAATACCTCGGCGACGCGCGAAAAGACCAGTCTCAGCACAGTAGTCAAAGACATATGTATACCAGATTTAGCGCGAAAAGCATATTGCAGCGGAATGCGGAATGTGAAAGTAAAGTAAAGCGAATCACTAAGCTACGTCCTACTTCATGTTATCATAAGTACCATACCATACCAAACGGCCAGTGCAATCATGAATGAATGGATCGATCATCTGCAACCGCAAAGAAATCGGGTCAGGGACTCGAAGTTGAACGACGTGCCGCCCCACATCGCACAGCAACCCCGCCCCGCATTCACGCCAAAAGCCCCCTGTACCCAAACTCAAGAAGCGCCGCCGCCATTGCCTCCCTCTACTCCCCCACCCCCACCTCCACCG